>JAUMJJ010000149.1:2717500-2762500 GCA_033556795.1 Tapera naevia | reverse complement strand
GCCTGGGAAGCTTCATTTAGGGTATTTACTTTATCCTCAGCCTCTTTTGTCCTGAAGGCATTGCCAGAAATAAGCTGGGCATGTGGCTAAAGGCTTGCCTGTATATCTTATTTCCTTAAAATAAGTGACAGGTAGAAGGAAAAATATGTTCAGAGCGAAAGGATTTAGTAATTCTTGGACAGCATCGTTCAAAAGTGAAAAATGCTGAGAAGGTGTAGACAGATGTGGTGTGACCTGGCACGTCTGCAGTGCTATTTTCTCTGGTACCAAGAGTTGCAGTTCCTCTGGTTCCTGAACTGAACATTATTTAGTCATATGGGAAATCCTTCTGGAATTTGTGAGGTTATTTCTGAAATGAAAATCAGACACGTGACTGCAAAATTTGCTGAACTGTGACCTCAGTCTTGAATGACGAGTAAATTATTATTAGTAGGGTTTGTTTTCTGTTCCTGTTCCATGGCCCTGACATCCCTGATGTGGTGGTGGTGACAGCAGTAGCAGGGTACTACTGGATTGCATTGATGAAACACTGATCCACTGAATCTCTTGATTATCAAACACTATGTTGGTACTCTTTGAACTTAAAAATTGGTACAGAAAGCCAAGAGTTGCTCATAACATGATCTGGAAAATAAAGCACATTAAGATGTTGCATGTATATTGTTGTAATTTAAGTATGATTTTAAAGAAGTGCATATAGCCCTGCAGGTTCTTTAGTCTCAGTGTCTAGAGAATGGAGGAAGTTTGAAAATAAATAATTTATGTAGGGGCATGGATCTGGAAGTCTGCAAATATCCAGTTGCAGTCAGTTATTGTCACAACATTTCAGCAAATTAACAAGAATTTTGTTGGAGAAGGAAGAGGCTTTTTTTTTCTCCACTTTTTTCAAAACATTTTTTCTGGTCTGTGGAAATTTAACTTGAAATAATTGTCAGATAATACTCCTGGAAAAATCAATTTTGTTCTTACAGCCATAATTATAAATAAAAACCTTAGACTTTTCAAAATAGGTACTGTACACTGCAGACGTGCTTGGTACCTCCTTCTACAGATGCCCATGATCTTTAAAAGAAGCATTTAGATCTTGAGGTTATTTAAAGATGCCGAATTTTTTTACTTGTCTTTTAGACTTTATTTAGCTATGAAAGTTATCACCATATTCAGTATTTTTTATAATAAACATGTCTAGTCAAAGAAAGCATTAATGAAGCAATTCCCCAAATAAAACAGCCCATCATATCTGAGTTGCAGCAGAGAGAAAGTGTGGTCTTTGTAGTTTAATCAAGATCACAAGACTTGTTTTGAGCGTCTGTCATCTTTAATTTTACGGCACTTCATTTCAGAGTGGGACTGCCAGGGTCACATGCAATTAAAACACAGGCAAGATTTGTCTTGTGAAATCTTAACATAAAAAGTAATGTGTTACTCTATTTTAACTTTTCTACTGAACTCTGTGAACTCACTAATTACTTTTCCCCCTCTTGTCACCTTTTTGATATGACATGTATTTTATAAAGGAGATAGAAGTTTGGAGGTTTTTTTCTATCATGCATATGATTGAGGATAACAAAATTAAACCGGAGAAAAAAGGAAATGTATTTTTCAGAAATACGTTTTTAGAAATATCTGAGCATTACTGCTTCAATTACAAAGGGACTGGAGGATCAAATTCTAGGAAATAACTGTTAATCTGCTTAACTAGGGCAGGTAGAAGCGTAATAGCAGACCAGGGATTTCAGTGAAGCCAGACACACAGACTGGAGTTTATTCTCTGGAGTAGGGTGACAAGGGAAGGGTAAAGGGGCTTTAATGTGGTGGGCCATGAGAAGCACTAAAAGCCAGTATCTCTGTAGCTTCTTTATAGCTTTAGCCCAGTTGTTGCATCGTAGTGATCAGTAAATTGCATGGACCCTTATTAACCTTATTGATAAGGAGCTTAGGGAAGTTCCATTCAGTCCAGAATATATTCTTCTTTTTGTTCTCCTGTCTGTCTCGGTTTGCAATCCCAGTCTCTTTGTACAGAAATCCTTTATGTTGCACCTCAAAATTCAGTGCAAGTACTCCGCTCATTTAACTTGGAGCAAGGGAACTGTAGAGCAGAAAGGGTTGGAGTACACATGGGGCCATGGGCCTATTTAAATATAGCTGGGACACCTGGAGAATGTTTGAAAAATTTCTTTTAAAGAATCTTTTATATTGTTCTTCTTTCAGTGCAGCTGGGGTCTGTGGGGATCAGGGGATTATTTTTGATACCTGTCTAAAAGAGTTATGTCTACACTGATTTCCATCCCTTGCTACTAATTAACCTTATTGTATACAGGAAACAGTCTATTTAATACCTGCATTCTTTCTGTAATGCCAAGTAAAATGAAATCTAGTGTGAAATCTAGTTAGCATTTGCCTTTTTGAAGTCATTTTTGAGTTTCCAGTCCGGGTGACTGTGACCTCAAAATTGAAAGCTATAAAAGTGGCCCCAAATTCAGCTCAATGGGAGTTTCTTGAAGATTCCCCATTCACCTGGACTTGCACGTGTAGTAAATCACCCTTATTGACACTTAAAAGTGTTTTCCCAGGCACCATCTATTTCTGGGTCACTCATAGCCCTGCAAAGCTCATATGGTTCTGCAGTTCCTCCTAAGTAAAGGAGTCTCCTCCTTTCTGCTGGAAGGATCACACTTTGGCTGTTTCAGTATACAGAGACTTATAAAAAAATTAAATAGCAATGGTAAAAACAGATACGTGAAGGAGAACAAAGAAGGATGTTTTAAAAATGTCACCAACATGTGACTGAGAGGATCTAAAACTGTAAAATGAAGGGCAAGAATGTGGATGATGTACGGTGTTTTAATTTAAAGGACCTTTAAAGCCTGTTGAACACCACTGATTTTGGAGTGGACACAATCAACCTGCAGATACAGGAGTCATTACCACACTGAGTGACCTCTGAAAAGAATACTCACCAAAATGTATTTTCTCATGGATTTGATGAGGAAGTGTTCCCCTGGATGTCGTAAGGCTGATCCAAACATCCAAATCCTATGGCCCTGCTTACTCCACAAGGCAGAGTTTGATTTTTATGGGAGGTTAGTTTATTTTCTTAAAGAGGACCCAGGTCAGGTGCCTGGGTTGTTCTCTGGGGACAGGCCAGCTGTATGAGCTTGGCAAGCTTGAAAGCAAAATCCTGAAGAAAGGTTTGTCATTTAATACTAAATTTGCTTTGTTCTGTGCAAAATGATGACATCAAGAACAAAGGTAGTCAAAACAAAGGACAACAAGAAAAAAATTATACCTTTTTAATACTGAGTATGAGCCAGTACTGACAGCATATGTACTAAATAAAGGTTGGAAGTGCTCATTTGATTTATTTGGTAGTATTAAGGCTTGGTGGAAACACCAGAGGAATAGGATGTTGATATCATTAGTTATAACCTGTTTGGGAAGAATGAGAAGTATTGTTTTCAGTCCTGCTGGGGCTTGTCAGATAGCTTGTCTATTGGAAATTGTGCTTGATGGCAGAAATATAGTCTCATGAGCTTGAAGTACTGAGCATACATAGGTGTCCATCCCTGTGACTGAGTGGCCACAAATACAGCAATGAGGATTCGAGATTTGTTTTAAGGAGACTTGAAGGTGCTCCTGGATATCTCTGTATATCTAATCCTCAAGGAAAGGGAGAGAAATGTTTTCATTTGCTGTTTCCTTTGTTTCCTGTATTTTATATTTATTTTGGTCAATAAAGAAATGTTCATTTATGTTTTAAACCATTCTCAAGAAAACACATTTCTTGCAGTACAGCCTTTCCAAAAATATGCCCAGAAATAATCTGGCTTAACTATAAAAGATTTTATTATTATTTTTTTCTTCTGCCTTTCCCACTAAGCTCCTCTGCAAAAACAGCTAGAAATTTTCATTTTGAAAACATTAGTAGAGCAAATTGCCATCTTTCTGTGCACGGCATTCTCTATGTACTCATCATCTGAATGATTTCGGATCACTCTCTGGCAGCGTGAATCACAGCATGCCCTCATGCCTGCTTCTTTTTCAATTATATCTAAGAGGAAGACTGCTGGAGACCCATTTTCTTCATCTTGCACAGGACCCCAAAAGTGCCAGATCTCATTTCAACATAATATTATGACAGTATGATAAAATGGATGTTAACAGGACACTGACTAATACGATCCGTAGAGAAATGATAGAACGATGTAGTATCAGGCAGATTGTATCACTAATTTGCAATTTATGGACACAAAGTTCCCTTTATAAAGCATATCCTAAGATTTAAACCTAATATCCTATGATCCTAGTTAGTGTTCCAAGGTATTCTGCAGTACTGAAATTTTTGCGTTCTTAAATTAAATACAAGTATTTTATTTTGTTTTATTTCATCATAGGGTCACTTATATCAATCCAAGTTTCCTAATGAAACTTGGCATTAAAAGGACTCATCAGCACGCACTGCAAAGCATAAAAATAGATTGATGTAGCATATGTTTCCTTATACGAAGGTGTGTTTTTATGGGTAATCTCTGTGCTGTCTTATTCCTCAAAAAGTATGTCTTTTCCTTCCCCTAGCAGGTAGAGTTAAAAATGAGCTAAATGTGTGAGAAAGCCATTACTGCACTAATGAAAAGCTCGATACTGCTTGAATTTTTCATCATGGGATATTTGTTCTGTAGCAAACAACACTGATATTTACTGTCACCAGTACAGTATGCACAGTAATTAAGTTAGAGTCATCAACGTGGTGGATTTTAAGCAAAGATATTCCTGTGCAAGCTTGGATCTCTTTTGTGGGTATTTCACATGAAAAAGACCTTCAAGCATTTGTGGGTTTGATGAAGAGATGCAGAGACAAAAAGAACTAGAAAGTTTTTAGTGCCTGATATAAATTCTATACCTGCCTTTATAACCACACGGATTAAAAGCCATCTCAGGACCTTACAGTGACCAAGTAAAGGAAATCAGTACCACTGTGACTTCACTTACTCTGCAAAACAGACCAAGGCTGCTAAAAGATCCTTGAGCCAAAGTCATTATTTGCATTCGGAACACGGACAGTGACCTCACCTACTTCATCCATGGTGGCAGAAGGGTGCTGAGGGTGCTCTCTGTTCAACACAAAGCTCAGCAAGAGACCAACATAGCAGCAGCTACCTCAATCTCTTTCTGCTCCTCCTTTGTTAGTGAGTTCAGAAAGGTCTTATGTGAAGTCAATAAAATAAACTTAGGAACAGTTGCAATTTTGTCTGTAATAACACATCTCCCTCTGTTATCAAATCAAGAGATGTGTTAGGGCCGGAGTATGAGCTTCAAGGGCAAGACTAGTTTTTTCATCAAACTCTGGTCTAACATCTTCAGGAGACTCCTTTCCATAAGCACAGCCTCTTTGGAGAGCACTGGAAAATCTGGAATGTGCCAAATATCCCGAGTGATTCAGCTTTTTCCTGCCAAGCTGTCTAACCATTTTGATGTGTCCTCCCCCGCTCCCTTTCCCCTACCACTTAGTGACACAGACCACATCTGGGCTCTTTTTGACACAACCTGGCCATGGGTTCCTGGAGATAATTGTCAGACACATCTGTTATTTCATACATGTACCTATTTTTGACAACTAGGCACAGTATACGTTTAAATAAGTAAATCAGAGACTTGTTCAGAGCTGTCTAAACCTTGGGAACCTCTGGCATATTTATGGTCGGCTGAACTTCTGACAAATCCCACAACTTCCTCATCATTAGGTGAGCACAGAAAGTCCCGAGACCTGACTGTGAGGCGTCTGTCACCCACATTACTGGAGTCAGCAAGTCCAAAAGGAGCAGTTTCTAACAGCAGAAGATTTACCCCCCCACCACATTATGCTTGGCATGTGGCCTAAGACAGATGCACGCTTGCTTCTTAATTAGCTTTTTATTTTCTATCCACTAAGTTCTTCTCGTTGCTTCCAGAGGACAGTGGCCGTAGGAAAGGCAAGAAGCATAACTTGTGACCTCAGCAGCCTTGCAAAGCGTGCTTGAATTAAGGCAGAAAAAGGCATCCAGACCTGATATGGAAGTGACAGATTTCTTCTGCACTCGGGCACATTTGGGGTCAAATGTTCAAAATCTTGTATGAATGAATCCCCAACTGCGCTGATAAGGAGGGATTAAAAAAGGGTTTGGCCTTTGTAAGGTAAAATCTAAGGTCTGGCTGTGTAGAAGCTATTTGGGATATGAGAAAATTAAAGACTTATGTGTGTAAGTAGGAATTTCTGTGTCCTGGAAAGGTTTTTAGGCAGTTTCTTGTAATGCCAGCCATGGCAGGGTCCCTGAGCAGGGCATGCAGCCCCTTAGGCAGCACATTTCTAGGTTCACCTCTCTTCACCACTTGTTTCAAAGCAAGTGCCTGCTGATGATTTTGGGGAAAAATGGCATTGCTTCTGAGGTAGAGCCTTCATCTTTTTTTTTTGCATTTAACAAGATGATAGATTTTTCTGGAATACCTATTTCTATAGCAAGGACCCTACTTGTACAGGTTGTTCAATAAAAACATGGGTCATATATATTGGTAGAAAATGGAAGACGAAATTTACTTTAAGCTCTTTCTAACTTAATACACCCCATGTCCCTCATCCTCTCCCATATTTGCCCAGCTTCCTTTAAGGAAGTTATCTGGGACTTTATCTGAGAACCTGGAGACCTTTGCTCTAGGAACGGTATTTCCAAAGTTGTTCAGATTATCCAAAATAGAGTCTGTGTGTTAAGAAAAAATGATATAATAGCAAAGAGAGTGAAAAATAAGGATAGACTGGAGTACTACCTTTCCCTGGACCTAATCACTTGATATGGGCCCAACCTGAGGGTCTGGATGCGTGTTCAGGTGGAAGGTGTCCAGAGACACATCTCTCTCCTTTATCCATTACCAGGGCTTCTGCTTGATAGAGGAAAAATGACTTAGATTAGGAAAAAAAATCAGTTTTCTATAGCAGCAGCTGCTCTGTTTCTTCCAAAAAGAAGAAAAAAAAGAGGCCTCTCTCCTCCCCCTCCTTCTTTCTTACATCCTATCCAGCAATAACAGAGGGTAACTCTACATCATCTTTTGCATCAGTGCTTGTGCTGAGTCTACCTAAGCCACTTAAAATGCCCAGATTTTAATCTAGTAGCTGGAGATAACGTGCCCCATTATGGACTCTTGAGAACTGGCCAGTCTTTGTCCCTGTAGAACAGCACCAGGGCCAGGAGAATGTAAACCCAGAAAATGCACCAGGTCTCGGTTCATCTTCCTGTCTTTCAAGGAGGATGATGACTTGCCCAGTCAGGGAAATATTTCGACTCCCAAACCCATTCCTTCATGCACCCCCCCCTCTTTGTTTTGGGAAATGAGAGAAATATAGAAAAGCAAGTTATTAATAAAACATCTATTATACCCATGGGACAGAGGTCCTTCGTATTGTTCAGATGGCATATTTATTGTTGATGTCTCTCTTTTCTCTAAGTATGCACAGAACCCTGAAATCCTTTTACATTTTTAATAAGATTATTTCTTTTTTTTAACCTAGTGCAAGAAAACCGCATTTGCAATGTGCATAATACTCTCAAAACCTGCAGCATCAGAGGGAAAGCATTGCCAGTGTTTTTGGCTATCTGCACTTCAAAGAGACAGGACGTGAAAAAGAATAGTACTAGAGTTCTCAAGAAGGTGCCTGTATTTTGCGTCTTAGGGCATGTTTGTTTAAGGTAGCAGCCTTATCTTTCAGTTTTCACATTTGAGGTGAAGCGTGTCATAAGCACAAAGGGAAATTCAGTTTGCTTTCCAACTAACAACACTTGGGAAACCTGGAATAACTAATATCATTATGCTGTTTTGTCTGAACTCGAGTGTCTTGAGGAGGAGGGTGATCGTCAGCTCAACGCTGCTGCAGCACCCCGTGGCCTGAGTCTGTGAAGTATCTGTGAAATTGCTTTTGATTCAGAACTGAATGTGGATCTCAAACTGAAAAAAACAAGTATCTGTAAAGTATCACCTATGTGCTTCAGTCTATGATAATGCACAGGCAGCCCAGCTGTCTTGAAGGAGCTGATTCACCCTTGGACAATCCTAGCCTGTCTTGTGGTAGATCCCAAGTCCAAGTCCCTGTCCTGACAGTCCTTCACACCAGTGCCCTGTGGGTAAGCCAATATCATGAAGACTACAAGGGGCTCTGAAACTAGGGTGAAATTCTTCAGGCAGGTACCAGATGCCTTTAACCTGATTGTCACAGCACTTATTTTCTTCTCAGACTGAATACATGCTTACACAATAGAAAACCTATGACAACCTAGGTCTTTGTGGTGTCAAGTGGCAAAAGGGGTTTGGGTTGGATTTTGTGGTTAGAAGACAGGTCTTTTACCATCCCAACAGCCAGGAAATTGCCATTAACCATCATCCCTATGGAACCACATCCATTGGAATAAGAACTGCTGTGCACACCTGTAGATGGTTTTGCTTTGCTAGACATGCACATTGGGTGTGCCAGAGGTGGATGCTGTTATTACACATACAAATCCTATGCTAAGGCTGAAGCCTCCCTCAGTTGCTCCTGCTCCCAGAGCTTTGGGTCACAGCACAGGAGCAGACCTGCTACTGGGAAATCTCTCCCACCCTGCTTTCCCTCCTCCTGCTGACTGCCAGGGTTGTGTGGCTGAAGCTGCTGATTGAAATTTGGATAGTTGCAAGGTGAGACACCCACAAGGCAGAAACCAGCAGCACGGTTGTGTTCTTTGTATGGACCAGAAACAGCATCTAAATCCCCAATTTCGCTTGTGAATCTTCTCCACTAATGGCAGTTCAGTTCAGTGCTTCCAAGTCAGGTTGGATGGGGCTCTGAGCAACCTGATCTGGTTGAAGATGTCCCTGCTCACTACAGGGGGGTTGGACTGGATGACCTTCATGATACCTTCCAACCCAGATCATTCAGTGCAGAGGAGCAATCAGATATGAACAAGCTACTTGATTTTTTAAAAGATGAAAAGAGATCAGTAATGAAAATTTTTAAGGATCTTTTCACCTTAGCTAGTTGGGGCATAGTTCAAAAGGGCAGAAAAATACACAGAGCATCCAGTGGAAGACAGAGCACCTTATAAGAGGTGTGGCAGATCTTCCATAGAGGGAAGGTTAAATTAATTAACAGACAAATGAGAGGTGATATGTTAGTGGTATATAGGAGAGTGAATTGCCAAGAAGAGGTCAGTCAGGTGATCCTATTTAACCTTTCCAGTAAATCAAGAGCAAGTGGAGTGCTATACGATAATACTAAAAGCTAATGAATTTAAAAGTGATACAAGTAAAATATTTTCTTACATGGTGCATAATTAACCTGGGAAATTCATCAGATACCATTAAGACAAAGAGCCTAGCGAAATGAAAAATGGGTAATAAGTGACAAAGACTACATAAAGATAGAAATGTGTACAGGGTGTTCAGCCATTTATTTAAAACCATTTGCTGCTTGGGGCTGCAAAGAAAAATTGCCTGTGGGAAAGCTAAACATAACGATTGGGCTTCTTGTACCTTTTCATTGCAGTGGATAGACTGGAGGCTGGGCAAGGGATCAATTGAACCACTTTTAATAGGGTCACTCTCATTTTTCAGAGCAGAAGGGTGCACCTCAACCTACCCAAAATCACACCCAGAAAACATTCACAAAGCTTCTCAGCTGCTTCCTTGAAAGGTTCTGAGCTTTGAGGCAATGTAGAAATCACTGGTGGGGAGGCAGCCGCTCCTTTTATTTTCCAGACACACAGCCAATAAACATGGATAGGAGCTGAGCACAGGAATTGTATTTTGATTCAGGCAGAGGAGAATCATGTGAAATTTATGAGTCTGCCTTTTATTAACTGAAACGTGCTCTAAAATGGTGGAGTTTTGTGGGTAATTAATTGGCATGCATTCTGAATTTGCAGTGTTTTATGGTCTCTCTTAAACTTATTAAACAAAGCCATCAGACTCTACTGAAGGTGTAAGATATTGCCCCAGGTTTTACAGCCTGTGCAGAGCTTTTTGGAGGTGCATAGACAGGTTGGTTTGCCCTGTGACTGTGGGTTCCTTGCACTTCTGAAGTATTTCTGAGGATTTAAGAGTCAGCAAGCTTCATCATGGCTTGAGGTCTAGAAGGCAAAATGTTCCTATTCCTGTTTCCTCTGAGGCTGCTCTGCTCTTGATTTGCAGAGATGAGCAGGGCTGAGCTGCCAGCAAAACCCCAAATACCAGATTATATGGGTGAATTCAGAGAAAGCAAGGATGTGGATGATAAAGTTTCTGAAAAAGAAAAATAATGAGGCTGAATAAAATGAGCAGTAAAAAGCAGTGTTCTCTTCTGACATGGCTGGCTCTGTGCCTCAGTTTCTCCCACCACCAGTGCTATTGCATCACCAAGTCTCCTGTCTTGAGTTTTGAGCACAGATCTTTCACTTCAGTTGATATTTTGTGTGACAAACAGAAGTGATGGCTCGTGTTTTGCAGCCAGTGTGCAACCAGGCCTTTGAAACAAGGAAGAAAAAAAGGACATTATTCTCATAGTCTTTCAAGTATGTTTGGAAGTACATGTAAGAATAGCACGCAGTGTATATATAATAACAGAGTTTATTCATTTGCTGTGATAACACACGATGAATTGGCACAAGGATGAGATTGCTGCTTTAGTAGCATTATGCAAGCATTCCCTTGGTGAAGCCTACCAACTAACAAGGGCTGCAGCTCCCAAGAACTCAAGGGTTTGGGGACCATCAGACCTCAGTAGGCTGCATGCTGGAGATTTTCCTCATGTGTTGCCCTTGGTCCTTAGGGAAGGGTTATTTGTTTCAATCTGAGCCAAGTGCTGAGCAAGGTTCCTGTGTTCTGGAAAACAAGCATTACCCCAGGCCTCATCTTTGCATCCTGCAAAAGTCAAGACCTGTGATTGAGACCTGCATCTCTGATTCTGCTCACCTTCCTCGTGCTCTGTGTTTCCTTCCCATAGCAGGAAGGCAGTGCAGGGGAACCTGCTGTGCCTTGACAATACGTGCATTCCCCAAGGCTTGTCTTTCAGCCACTTCTGAGAATTAGCTATGTAAAATCTATAACCTGCCTGATTACAGTGGTGATTGTGGTCCCAATTTATTTCCCAGCTTTTTCCCAAACTCTGCCAGTGGTCTATATACTACATAGTAATTGATTAGCTGAACTTCTTGAGTGCCTTGGGCTGAACGGCTCCATTGTAATGTGGGATGTTTACAAGAACAGGCTGAATATTACCTGTGCTGTAATTGTCCTATCAGGGAAATAAAGAACTATTAAAATGTATGTTACTTTTAATATAAATATATAAAGAGAGGGAAGAAAATTGGTTCAGTGCAATTTACATGTCCTCTTTTAGCTGTAGCTTGGCAAATCAGTCTTTGTCATCGTTTTCTCAGAAATTCTCTTTTGCAGTTGAATTTCATGAAGCTGAAAGCTGACAGTTTTTCTTCAAAAGTTTAAGATTCGAGAAATTGATTTTTTTTATTTTAATAAAAAGTCTTTCTAGCTGGAAATATACTTTTCAGTTCCACTGCAGGTCTCTTTCCATGTCTTTTGCTATGCTAATCCCTGTATTTTCACTTGACTGAATAGGAAATACTCTGTATAGGGAGAAGGTGCTGATAAACACACTGATTCTTGAACGTTTTTGTCTCTGTTGCATTCTCAGCCTTCATTTTTTCAGATCATATGCCATTAAGAGCTATAGCTCCTTACTTAAAGCATCTCTGGTCTTTCTCAATTTGAGGCTAGCTCCTGAAAAGCAACTCCTCTGCAAGTCTAGTGTTGATTGACCAAAAATTTAGCAAAGTTTGAGCAAAACTTCTACCAAATCATGATGAATATTCTTATAAAGGTAAGCTTCATATTCTTGTAAGTGTATTCTTAAAAGAATACACTCTTAACTCCTAATATTTAACATTAATTTATTTATTAATATTCTTATAATTGCAGGAGCAATGTAGTGGTGATAGAGGTTGAGTGAATTGCTCGTGCTGGATGGAAGCCAAACTTAAGACACTTTTAGGCTTTAGAAAGGTCCGTGTCCAGCAACAAAAAATGTCTATTGGAGCCCTGGGCTGGGAGCTTGGTAACAAAAAGCAAACTACCTGAGCAGGAGAAAAAGAAGAAACCTCACTGCAGCTGAAGTTTGCAAATGTTTTTTTCAGTATTCCCATCTTTTGTCAGGCTGCTTTCTGCCCTGAGGGGTCGATGGCAGGAGCTCTGGGGCTGGCTCTTTGACTGAGAGTTGAGTTAGTAATTTTTCCTACTGAATTCATGTAGTTATTAAAGGGTACAGGGAGAAGACTGGTCTCCTGGGAAGGGAGCAGCTTGGTAGCAAGGCATGGTTATTCTTTCCTGTTGTCAGGATGAGACAGGATAGACATCTGTTCTGCACCCCAGATGTACACGCTCCTCTGATGCAACCTGTCTTGGCTACTCATGTACCAGGCTTCTGCTTTTAACAAAACATTTTGTAGAGAACTCAGCACATTTGTACAGCATTCATGTAAATCGCCCTTCAAAACCAAAGAAAGGCTCATGTCTCAAAAAATTTGCTTATTTCCCCCCCTGCCACCAACCAAACCAGCTGATCTGAAGAAAGACACGGGTTCATTTCATAAACCTTGCCTTGCTTATAAAAAGCAGAGAAGAGGAGCCTCCATGCTTCAAGGAAGGCTTAAAGGAAGATTAATTAATTAATTAAGAATTTTTTCTTCTGGGTGCAACAGGATCCAAGTAGCAAGTGAACTTTTCATTTCCAGTAATAGTAGAAATTACTTCAATAGCATGATTGTGAGCACCCGTGGGGCCATGATGTGAATGGTCTTTATTAAGGAATAGACTGAACTTCTGACTATCTTTCTTCTAGTCACTTCCACAGGCTATAAACAGCGCCTGGTTTGTTGCTATTAAAAGAGTCTTAAAGACAATGATGCTGAAAAGCATTACAGTTTAAGTACTCATGGCTTGACATTAACATGAAAAATATTTTCTTGAAAGTAAAGTGAATTTGGGCTCTCCAGAACATTATAGTTTTATTCAGACGTGATTATGTTGAATGCTTGTGATATGAGGGAGCTGTTTGTTTGGTTCTGTGCTTTCAATTTAAGTTTCTGGTTGCTACCCCTCTGTTTTTCTTGATTTTTCAGACATGTAGGAAATCAGAAACCATCTTGTTGACAATTTTTATATTTTATTGGTGTTATCTGTGTTGGTACCTGATGGAGGAGCCTGGTCTTGGTTGGCGATCAGGCCTTGTTATACATTTGTTCCCTTAAGTGATGGCTCTGAGGAGCCACCTTTCCTAAATAATGTGGTATTTTGCAAAAAGGCTAAGTAAAACCAGAAGTAATTCATGATCTGCTGAGGTGATATTGAAGACATATCTCTTGTGCACAGCAGACCTATGCATTAATCCTATGTTTTGAGGACTTTAATTGCTTTAAATATTTGCTTCTAGATCTGTGTTTCACACATCTTATTTACATGGTTTATTTTTCATTTTATGAACAAATCGATAACCAGACAGACTCTTTACCACACTGGATTAGTTTTATTTATTCTCTTTGAACTTGATTAAAAAGCTGTCAAACATAAGTCTACATTTTATCAGCAGAATACTTTTACAAAACAGGGTAGGAGATGTGTATAGCTAGAAACATACATTTCAAAATGAAACAATATTTGATATATTCTAGACAGTTACCCTTTTGTTTATCCATGACAACTGAAACTAACCATCAAATGCATAAATTGATTCAAGTCTAGCCAAGTAATCCTAAGGGCATATGAAAAGCCTTTTTTTTTTTTAAAGTTCTTTCTAGATGAATTTAATGTAGTTCACCAATAAAGCATCCTCAGGAGCACAATACAAATGCTACAGAACATGAGATAGCTGGGGAAAGTGGGCAGATGTATAGTGTGATGAAGAATTAAAATAGATGTTACATTAAAATGAGCAGTCATACAATGCCTTCATTTCATGTCCTGCATTCATGTAAAAATGCCAAAGTTCCAGTTCAGTTTTTATTTATTTTTTTTTTAGGCACTGTTATGCAAACAGTGACATTCTGGTGGTGGCTGGGGTTTTTTTGTTTAAAAGTATTAAATGTAATTTTTTTGAGCTTTTGTGGTAAGCAAATTGATTATTCCTCATGTCTTTAACTTCCAATATGTATCAAAGAGAGTTAAATTATACTCAGATCAGCTACAAATGATCTGGTATCACTGTTTTAATTTATTGCCTTTCATATACGTATTTTAATTCATTTCCCACAAACCTCATCAATTACTATTTGTCTTTCTGTGCCATTGCATATGTTGGTAAACAGCATTTTCTATGGTCTTTGGCCATATGCTGTATGCTCAGTTTGCAAAAAAAGTGACACTTGGAGTGCTAGCATAATGAAACTCTCAAAGGGTTAATGCAGAATACATATAGGCAAATGTTGACAATATTTTTTTATTCCAATGTTTGAAAATTAAACACAAAATCATCATTAAGTTTTCACAAAATGAGGCATCTGTCACTTGAAAGAAAAAGAAATATTTCAGAAATATGTTTACAGAAATGTAAAAATATTAGACATCAAGACAGATGTGAACGTTTTCAATAACAGGCCCTGTCTGTCAGTCTTCCTCAGAGCCGAAGATCTTGCTGTACTCACTCAACATGAGTTCAACTATCTGATTTTGGTACAGCATGTGGACTGCCATGTTCCCTGTCTCCTTTTCGGGTCTAAGGAGTGTTGGTCCAAACACTATTCCCAAGCTTTGTGTTGACATAAGATTCACGGATTCCTTGGCTGCTATCCTGTTGACGAAAGGAAAGAATTGGTTAGAAGAGAGGGGTGTCAAAGGAGTCACTGTTGCATTTCAAGTACACAGAGGCACTTTTTTTACTGATACTCCTAACGGGGATATTTGGTTAAGTTATCAAAAAGAATGAAAAGGGGGAGGGAAGAGACAGCGTCTGCCAACCTGACAAACAAGGAAAGGAGAGTCAGCCCCAGACTGCAAGATGTGCGTGGAGTGGAGGTCTAGAGCTCCATTTACAGTACTCTTTTGTATCAGAGCATAATTATATCTGATGAATGAGCATTGGTTGGTCAGTGTGCTATTTCAGTGTTACAGGCTTGGGGCAGAGTGTCTGGAGAGCTGCCTGGAGGAGAAGGCCCTGGGGGTGTTGGTTGGCAGTGGCTGAACAGGAGCCAGCAGTGGCCCAGGTGGCCAAGAGGGCCAATGGCATCTTGGGCTGTGTCAGACACAGCGTGGGCAGCAGGACCAGGGCAGGGTTTGTGCCCCTGTGCTCAGCACTGGTGAGGCCACCCCTCGAGTACTGGGGTCAGTTCTGGGCCCCTCAGCACAAGAAGGACATTGAGGGGCTGGAGAGCATCCAGAGAAGGGAACGAGGCTGGGGAAGGCTCATCACTCTCTACAGCCTCCTGAAAGGAGGCTGTGGTGAGGTGGGTGTTGGTCTCTTCTCCCAAGTGACAGGTGACAGGATGAGTGGAAATGGCCTCAAGCTGCACAGGGCAGCTTCAGACTGGACATCAGGAAAAATTTCTTCGCTGAAAGGGTTCTTGGGCCCTGGCAGAGGCTACCCAGGAAAGGGGTGGATTTACCATCCCTGGAGGTGTTTAAAAGACAGGTAGATGAGTATCTGAGGGACATGGTTTAGTAGTGGACAAGTATGGTTGGACTTGATGATTTCAGGGGTCTTTTCCAACCAGATGATTCTGTGACTCTATAAGGCAGCAATTTCTGACCTCATACATTTAGGTACTGAAAACAGGGATTCCTCTATGCTATTGACTTTTGCTGTCAATAGTTTTGATGGCTTCAGAGAGAAAGCTTCCCTGCTCCACTTAACACAGTCTCCAGCATTGAAAGAGTTGGGAAAACAAAAAAAGGTCCCTTAATATAAACCCAATATGGAACACATTGCTTCTGCTAATTTAAATCCAATAAAGCTAGGCTGGTCTAAAATGGATTGTGAAATTTATATAACTAAAGACTTTTGCATGCTTTATACTGACACAGGGTTTTTAGAAAGACACTGAGACCACATACCTTAATGAGATGACTTAGAAAATAATGGTAAGGATTATAACCTTTGATATCTTTATTACCCGCAAAATTACAGGAGGAGGACTATTATTATTAAAAGTTGATCTTATGTCTGTATTAAGACTTAATATTCTTGTGGAAATGACATTAAGGATGGAGAAGTCTGGTCTAAGAACAATATGGGTTTAATGAATGGAGTTTAGGTAGGCGGTTCCACATAAATCTCTGCAGCGGTAAGTACAAACTAAGTAGAAATCCATTTCCTTCCAACCTCCAGAATAAATAATATATTCTAGATTGGAAAGACTAGTAAATGAGGATACATATTTTATAAACAAATTACACAACTCTACCAAGGAATGTGATCTAATTGTAACTTTAATATGTAAATGTTTGAATTTATGGATGCTTCCTTAATCTGTTAGTTTTAACTTAAACATTCCAAGTGGACTGTTGAAGCCAAGTTCTGCTTTGCCTCCCCTCTCTCTTACTGTCACTCATTTAGCTTTTTAAAATCCAGACAGCAATTTAAAAACCATCATAGCTGCCTCTGTTTTCCCACACCTGTAGCTGAATTTACAGCAAACTACACCATAAGTGAAAGAAACTTCATGAGACAAAGTGGGTTTAGTTACTTAGAAAATGGTTTCCCTCATGTTTGAGGGTGGGTTACACAGCAAAGAGCATCTTCTTGTGGATTTCTGCCAAACTTGTCGTTTACCACGTTCCTCAACAATCAGTGCTTGTGTTTTTTTCCCATATATAAATAGGAAGCATTACTTACTTCTGCCTCATGCTTGAAACCATGGTGTCCATTGCACAAAACTGTCCATATGGCACTAATCAGATTGGCTTAATTATTAGTGTCTTAAAATACAGCATCTTTATTATAATTTTTTAAAAATAATTATCTTTCCTCTGTGGTAATATTAACTTATCATCTCTTCTCTTCGGAGTTCAGAAAGCCTCAAAAGTTAGGAGTTTTGTTGCCAAATGACTGTGTGGGATGCTGATGGACATCACACATCTTTATCACAATTAAAAATGTTTCTTACAAGGGTGACAAGGTTGCTTTCCTGCCTCTTACCCAGAAGCACATACATTGAGCTTGTGTTCTCCCTGTGAGAACTCAATCTATGCTGAGCTTGTTACATGTTGGAACACTTATAAAGTATTTGCAGTCAACATCAGCATGGGTAGAGAGAGTAGTTCACCAGGGGAAAAAACATATCCAGCAATTGAATCTTTTGGTACTTTAGGGATCATCAATTTGGCATCAACCATGGTTTTGCAATGAGTTGGTGCTGATGATGGACAGCACTGAGGAAGGTGGAGGTGAAACACACTGCAGGGAGCAGGAGGCAGTGGACCATGAATGAGCAGAGTCAGGGTGAAACTAGTGGTGGCAGAGCTCAGTTTACTACAGGGAAAGGAGGGCTCTGACTTCCTTTATCCGCAAAATCCAGAGCAAGATGTTGAGATCTTACATTTCTGATATGGACACAGAAAATGGGAGATAGATGACCAACACCTTTGTCCTTGTTTGTCATCTTTCTGAAGCAAAATGATTCCCCTCGTTTTTCCTGGAGGTGCCATCATATGTGCAAAGTCCTGTTGAAGTCAAGGTTTTGCCAGCACATGTTCTGAAGTTGCTTGGCTCTCAGGTGCTTCATATGACATGAAGCAAGGGAAGATGTGTGTCCTGTTCATTGGTGATGGAGATGAATAGGATCTCTGTTGTGATTCATTGATCTACAGCGTGGCACTAAAAATATCTGTGTATATTTGGGCCCCCTAAACTTAATGGTAGTTTAATAGTTCTTGTATTGATAAAATCTCTTAAAAATTCTTAGTATTAATTATCTATTCATGCAGTTGTACTTGAGATGACTACAATAATAAAAAACTATAAAACAAGCAAACTTGGAAACGTGGAAAGTCTGAGCAGTTAAATAATCTGTGGTAAAATACAGCTACTGGAGGGAAAGAGGGAAGGAATTCAGTCCAACCTGAATAAAATAATTACAAGTTTAGGATCTTATGCCTTTTTAAATTACAAATATTTACCAATGAAATTCTATAACTGATATTTTTTTATCTGTCCTCAAAAGAAAAAGCCAAAGAAAACCAAAAGCAAATAGGCACAATTTAAGCTATTACTGTAGCTGCTAAATGAAATTGAGTTGTTGTAAAAGAAAATCCCTTTAAAATGGGCAGGAATTCTTTTTTTGGCAAGAAAAAAAAGGCAGAAAGACTGATGCACCATTTAAGACATAAAAAGTGAAAGGAAATGCCAGAGGTACTTTCTTGTGGCCCAAATGAAAGGAGCAATGATCTGTCAATTTAAGATTATTTTAGAAACAATCTATAATCTGGTGCCACGGATGTTGGAACTACATCAAGAAACTGTTGGGTGTTATGCTGTGCAAGATTCCCCCCCCAGATAAGTGAGCTGAATTGCAGACTTCAAGAATGGCTTCATTCCTGTAAGATCACGAGTCAGGAGGAGGTATACAGAAAAGACAGACCCCATTATTAATAGCAATGAAATTAATGATGTATTAAACCAGCAGAAGTGTCTGATAGGAGGGCTCTGGTGTCAATGGCACATACATAAGCAAAAATACTTGGAATTTATGCTTTGGCTGTTGCTAAGGCAACTGTAAGCTGGAAAGCGTGTGACTGAGAGCAGGGCAACTCTACAGCTAAGAGGGTCATTGTATGGTGAGTTTGGCACCCGAGTTCCATTAAACCTACACTTTTCAAACTCTCTAAATAAAATCATTATTAATTTTGATGTTCAGGAAGAACATTGGATTATTATTTCAAACACACTAGGTGTTGGGAAATGTTTTTCATTTTTACTCCCTAGTAACTGCTGAGGAGGGGAAAGCACTTCAATGGTGACTCTGATTCTTCACTTTTGTAATGCTCCTACTGCACATAAAAAAATAGAGAAGTCAATGTATTTACTCCATTGGAAAAGGCACTGTTTTACTGTAAGCTGGAGAGTGTTTGAGGGTAGGCACTGAGAACCACTCAGTCTTGCTTTTGTAGCCTTTTCTAACCTGGGAGGATTTGATTTTGCTCAGTGTCAGAGGCATTTTTACCTTTAGCAAAACTGGCTTTAGCCATGCTTAGTACTCTTCTACTGTTTTAAATTATATCAAAGGGTAACTTTTCAACAAGACAATCCTACTACTCTTCCACGAACTGGTAATAGACTGTGACTAAAGTGCAACATATTACAAAATGAGAGGATCAGAAGAGTAAGAAGGGGTCATGTGGTAAAATATGATGGGCTAGAACAGCAGGTGTGGGTTTTGGTCTTTTCAGAATCTTGTCTGCCACCATTGTGCAGTATATTTTATTTAACTAGGGAAGTCACTGCCATGAGAGACAGAAAACAAGATCTAGGCAGAGGTCAAAAAAGATTTAAGATGCATGTGAATAAAGAAAACTCCACAATATATGCAATATATAACAACTAACCTTACAGAATAATGAACCAAATCCTCTCTAAGTGGATTACTGCATGGCAAGCCCATTTGGGTGGGTTTTATACCTTTGGTGAACTGTGCTAGTGACCACTGTCACAGACAGAGCGACTCATCCTGGTGGACAATGAGGCTGATTTGATGTTCAAGTTCCTATGAACTGCCTTAATGGATCAAAGTCTACATATCCTATTGATTAGCTTAGCAATAATTACCCTCAAATTAACTAATATCTGTTTCCTATACATACTCAGGCATACGCTGATGTTATGTTTTAGCTTAAGGACTTGGCCCTGGGGGTGGCCCAGCTGCCTTCAACTTATCTGGACTCTTAACTCTCTTAAGAGGCCTTTTCACTGCACTGTCGTGGGCCAGTTCTGATGCAGCAGTTCTCTGGCTTTTGCTGTTGCAGAGCTCCCAATCAATTAGAACATGTTAAATTTTGGCTCTTATGATGAACAGTTTATAGCTCAGCATTTTATGCTTACCAAATGCTGTTTCACAGGAGTTAAAAAAGAACAGGTATTATATATTTTGCGTTAGTGACAAGACATTTGGGAAGGAATCATTCAACCTTGAAATAAAATCTTTATTGGAAACAATTCTACGTCCATGTCAGTCAGATACGTTGTATGATCAGAAGAGATGTCCCAAGGGAAAGCTTGGTGCAGTAGACAGGGTTGATTACTTGGACCTCCTGTCAGTTCTTAACTCATTGACAATGGCTGAGACATTCAGTACAACTTTGTTTTCTTTATTTGGAAGTAAAGTTAATATACTTACCTTAACTGTGCCAAATGTACTGGAAAATAGCCTGATAATAAAAAAAATACCATGCTACACGGTGATAACGTCTGTGTGTGTGTAAGTACATTTTGGCAGGGCTTTTGCAGATGGGTTTTTCAGTGTTAGGAAGGAAGTACAAGTACAAAATGATGCACAGATAAACTATCAGGTTTCGTCTGAATGTATTCTGTTTCCGTTTAAGGCTTGTTACATACTTCCCTGAGATACAGCATATTACCTCAATGTCATATTCTGTTGTGAACTTAAATAAGTTCAGCTATAGTAGCTGTTCTTCAGGAAGAGCTTAAGTGATTTTTGGTGCTAAAAAGAAAACTGAACCACAAAATGTGGCTTTGAGAGTTCTCTTAAAAGGACAAACACCAATAATTGTTCTTTTAAGCAGGTCAAAGCCTTGTAGAGGTATCCATATCCCATGGGAACACTGTGACCAGCTTAGGACAGCCAGTAAAATCCACCTGCTGTGGAGGGAGGGTACAGGGCCTGTACACTACTTAACCCTGTCTTGAGAGACTTATGGAAATAATCAGTGATAAGTGAGCCCTGATATCACAAGCTCTCTTTATGTAAACTGTTCAGTAAATTTAAAAATTAGTAATAAATTGGGATTCTTGGTCTGGTATGAATGCAAGCTAAACCTCATTATTATTTATGTCCTGGCTTTATGGATGATTTGCTCAGTTGCATTACAGTGGTACTCACCAGCTGATGAAGCCAAGCGAATACAAACATTATCAATTGAATCCCCAGCTTGGTTTGAAATTTGTACATCATGTTGGGAGAGAGGGGAGCTTTGTCTATCTGTAGCCATAACCTGAGGTTTGTACTTACAGAGGAGCTCCAGACCACTGCAATGTCTGTCGTTTAAAAATGTGGTCACAATGAACTTGATATGGTTTTAAGCTACTTTCTTTTGCCTCTGTAAAATGCAAAGGTGCTTTAAATTCCTCTTTAGTCCACAAGTTGAACTCAAAACAATAGGTATCCAAGACTGGTAATAGAGAAACCAGGTCATGACGTGTGATGCATTACAAGAGAGGTCAGAAATAGTTCAGACATAGTTAAGAGCTTGCTTTTGCTGAAAATAGCCTTCATGGCTCCTGGCCTACAGAAACTCCATAGGCTTCCTGTGCTCTGCAGCTGTGGGTTCATATTACAGCTCTTTGGGAAAAAGCCCTTCTCTTCAGTTGCTCTGGGACACAAGGACAAGCACTTGATGCTGTCTTCTTCCTCAGACCAGCCTTTAAATCTGACCGTGGGATGGCTATTTATAGTACCTGGACAGCTGACAGGGACCTGGTGGAGAGTGAGGTTCCTCAGGGGATCCCCTGCATATCTCACAGCACGAGCCATTCCCTGGATGAACTGCCTTGGAGTCCAGCCCTGAGCGAAAATAATAACTAAACTAACTCCAAACATCACTCACAGTTGGCTGAATAGACTCCAAAAACACTGAAGAAAGGCATTTATTCTGACTTACCCTGGTTTAATAAGAGAAGAGTTGGAAATAAAATCTTCTCACCGTTGGATCATAGAGTCATGGAATTGTTTAGGTTGGAAAAGTCCTTTAAGATCATCAAACCCAATCATTAATGGAGCAATGCCAGGTCCATCAACTTTGGACCAACTTTGAACTTTGCTAGCTCCTTTGCTAACTTCCTTTCTGAAGAGCACATGTGCTCTTGCCTTTGCACACACCTCACCCTGCCTTGCCTTGCTGAGAAAGTCTTCAATTTCCAGATGAATGAGACCAAGATGTAAAACCATATTTTGATAGTTAGAGAGACTGAGGGGGGCTTCAATCAGTTGTGTCCTAGTGCAGGGTGAGTGAAGGGCTAAAACTGCATTCATAGAATCATCAAAAAATCATAGCATTACCTGAGTTGGAAGGGTCCCAAAAGGATCATTGAGTCCAACTCCTATCCCTACATAGGACACTCCCAACTTTCACACCACTCCAGCTGTTACCATTGCTCTTTGATCCAGGGTGGGTACAGCCCCCGGGTGACGGAGGTGGTGAGTTCCCACTTCAGCACAGCCATGTGCCAAAGGCGGAGAGTGCACACTGGTGCTCCAGCATGGTTTGGAAAGCAAGGGCAGGAGCTCTTCTCCATGCCCTGGTGGCTCCACTGAAGAGCCTGGTGAGGGCAGAGACTCACGCCCTGCTCCCTCAAGCCATTCTAAGAAACAGATTCAAAATATTTCCACAGCATTTTCCCTATTACTGTGAATGTTAAAGGTTTCACTTTTGGAAAACTGACCCAAGTGGGTAAGCTCCTAAGTTCTTCCATTTACTGGCACTCTGTCCTATCAGTTTGGCTTAGTTCTTAATATTTTATGTTTGAAGGCAAACTGGCTCTGACTAATGCTCACAAGACCTGAGGGAGGAAGAGACCTGGTTAGTCCATGTTATCACAGTGCTATTGAGCCTGAACCCTGCCTGTTTGTGGGCAGCCACTTGATAAAAGTCAGCTGAGGGCCACAAACTTCCTCAAGTAGCACCTCAACCTCCTGTGGCTGCAGCTTCGTGCACAAGGCATTCAGTTTTGCATTCTCTAACAGCTCTGTAACAACATATATACATCTCAAACAGCAGCAAACCCCTCTTCAAAAGCTACACTACCAATTCAAGCACAAATCTTTCCTTGGGGAGGAGGTGGGAGAGAACAAAAGCACCCGTCACAGATGTTAGGCAGATGCTAATGGACTTTTTAGAGGTGTTTGGGTAAGAGAGCAATGAAGGTAGTGAGTCTACATAAAACAATATATGTTTAGTCAGAGATATAACACATAGAGCCCTTAACTGTAGTTTTGGCTGGTGGTGTAACTTTTGCTATGATTGATAGATTTTTTTTCCAATTTTCTTTTAAAATCCTATTTCTGATTTTTTTTCTGCGGAGCAACTAGTTTATTGTCAAGACCAACCTGTCAGAGTTCCTGGGTCTGTAATTTTTTGTGGCCTCTGTGGCTCAGAAAGCAACAGATAGTTTTACATGAATAAAGCTTTAACTTTTTTAATTGCTTAAATATTTTAATTCAATAATGCCCAAAGCTATGCTTCCTTGTAACATTAAAAATAAAAAGCAGTTAGTAAAAATCTCCCTTAAATAAAGAACTGTAAATATAGAACCTTTATCATCAGCACAGCACATCCAAAAATGTCTTTGTAAAATAAATCAAATTATATGAGTTAATTGATTCCAGGCAACATCAGCAACTGCAGGTGGAAACTGAATAACAGGATGTTTATTAATGAAGGACTATTAATCAAAATTGACAATATCAATTCCTGTTTCTTTTATTTGAATTCTACCTGCAAAATCCATGGAAAAACTTGCTGAGTTTTTAAGTAAAATTTTAAAAGTAGAGAAAACGCTAACACTTGGGATTTTAGCTTGATGTGTAGGGCTATTTGTTTAAAGAGCGAAAGGATATCCTAAATCCAATTTGACAGGCTATGCCAAAGATGCCAGTGGTAATTAATTAGCACTTAATTTAGACCACAGAACAACAGGATATGGAATTGGTGCTCAGTGCCATTTCCCCTTAGGCTTCATCTCGTGAGGGTCAGGAGTATGGCTGTTGCATTGAAGGTCAGTAAATAAATTGGGGAAACGCATTGACACTGGACTTTTGATGATAGATATCCTTCACCCTTATTACTGCCTCTGGCTATTGCCAATGAGAAAAAGGCTGCAATTGTTCTGTGAAGAATGCTGTACACAGGCTGGATTCGAGCAAGGTAGTGTTTGAACTCATGCGTCGTACAGTAGTGATGCTGGGTGCTTCCTGGGGGTAGAGAGCTGCCTCAACTTTATATCTGGGCTGGAAATAAACTTCTAGCTGTAATGTAGAAAGCTTGAGGAACTCTGACAGGAGAAAAAAATTCACTTAAAAGCAGTCCTTAAGTTTGGTAGATTTGTGAGCTTAGGTTTAGTTCTTATTTCAAATCCTAGATATGCTCCTTGGTCCTAAGAAGAGCTGTCTGCATTGCTGAATCAGGAAAACACTGAGTTAGACAGGAGTCCGTGCTCTGAAAATGTGTTTTGAAAGGCCAAAATTAACAGCTATTTTAGCTTGCGCCTCATCACACCCTCTTGAAGCATCTCTTGCAACAATGAGTGAAATTTTGGTTACTATTAAAGTCACTGACAAAATTCCCAGAGACTGGGAGAGAGAATGGAGTCAGAATTCTCCCTTGTATAAGCTTGGCTTGTCTCATTTTGCATGATATCTACTTTTACTGAGTGGAATTACTGCTTTTAACTGTGTTCCATCTATAACCTCTTACAATCTTCAGTTACAGCCCTTTTGTGCTGTCGTAGTCCTGTTAACAGCAAATAACTCTGAATAGGACAGGTTTACTTTCTGACTTAAAACCCAAAAGTGGCAATCGGCTGGAATTTCAGCCTGGGATGTTGAACTGTAGAGAAGCTGCTCAGAAATTCATCTTTGCTGAAGAGTCAAAGACACCTCATTAAAAACTTAGTTTTACTAACAACACATTGGGTTTTGTCCAGTGTCACAGATAAATTATTCCATTTTGTGATATAACTAATAATTTTTCTTGTTGAAATCAGGAAATGTCATACAGAATTACACAGAAGTCAGAGACCAAACTCCCACCAAAGTTTTCCTTCTCTGTGAGCTCCTATAAAGGTAATTACTTCATAGTTTTTTTCATTTACTATAAATTGCTTCATTTGTTTCTGATCTTTTTAAACAATGAAAAGCTTCTACATATTGGTCTATTTATTGTCCTGAATATAAAATCTCCTTTTTTAAAACTATATTATCACCATCTTGTTGTTTAAAATGGAAGTCTTTCTGCAGTAGTCTACCCGACAGAGATGATTTTATATGGGATCTGACCTCAACCAGGATCCCTACTCTTTCAGGTTCAGTTCTGAGCTCTCCACAAGCTACTATTGCAACATATATGCACTGTGTTTGTATCAGATTTGAAAGATGCTTTAACATGCCTCCCAGCATCACGATTGTTTCAGCCCCGATATTGAACATGAGCAGGATGAATGTATCTCTTAAATGCACTAGTGAGTATGTGCCATGAGTCTTTGATTTCTCTAAACTTATTTACATTTCACTTGCCCTTGAGCAATGAATTTACTATGTCAGCATTGTCTTTTCTACTTATACTTTGTCTGTCTTGCCCACTCACCTTAGCTTGATGTTTATTTTTTGTGCATGTGTATAGTCCATTGCACTAAATGCACAAAGTGCCTGGAGTGGAGGATTTTCTAGATATTGTGTCTTCCTAAGGTGCACCCTTTGCAGTACTGCAAGTTCTGCAATGTTTCCTAGCTTTAAACTAGCTTTGGATTTTAAGTTAAATACCCATTCAGGTGGGTAAATGTTTCAGAGGACTGTGGTCCAGCTGCCTTTAGACTCTTTTTACAGGAGTCTCTATTCTCCATGCAGGCAGCTGTACTTCTCTCAGCAGTTGTGCTTCTTTAACCTCTGAAGTTTCAAGTGACCAGACTTGCCAGTGTCTGCTTTGGTCTGACCCTGATCAAAATCCACGGTTAGAAAAAGTGGTCAGTAAACATACCTGAGTCTCTCAGACCTCTTAACTGAAATAAAGTCTGACAGACATTGAAGGATTTAGGAACAAGAGGTACAATCTTGCTGTTGATATCAAGGCATTATCCATCAGTCTTCGCACAGCTTGTTCAATGAGCAGTTTCCAGGACATCAAATCTCACAGTCATAGCTTAACTGAGTAAAATGCCTCAAAGCACCTAATTGAGCTCCAGAGAATCATATCTAGTAGTGCCTACCTGCCAAACGGGTCTGTCCCTGCATGGACTTTCTTGTTGATGTTGTGCATAGGGGTACTGCTCTTGGAGATGAATCTGTATGATTTTTTTTCCATATATGACTCCTTTTCATTGCTCTGAGCTCCAGAAGACCACTGGCCCTTAGATAAGACTAAATTCAGGACATTTTTTTTAGGTGCTGGAAGTATCTTTCCCTACAGCAGAAAGTGCCTAACCTTAAGTGAATAGTTGTAAATGGATTTACAAGCTGAGAAAGTTCCTCCTTAGGAAAAATATATGGTAGTTTCAGGATGGGAAGCTGTATAGGCTTAATTTAATGTGAAAAGAAACATAGAAACGTGTTAGCATGTGACTCAGAAAGTTTAAGCAGTTCCCCATCATAGTGGTCAGGTAAGATTCAAAACACATTCACCTAGGTTTGTAATTTGCCCTCAGATAGAAATCTCGGTGCTGATGCCAAGTCCATAGCAGCTGCAATTAATTCCATGTAGCAGAGACTCTAAAGGAATGGAAAATTCATTCTTTTGATGACATTTTTATGGAAACATGTCTGGATTGTCCTAGAAGGTGGTCTTAAGTTGCCTACTACTAGTATTATCACAGTCTTTCTGAAAACTCTCTCTGATCTGGAAGTTTGAATACAGAACAAACTGATGTTCACGGTGAACTTTACCTACTGGAAAGTTTCCATGTGCTATGGGGTTTCCTATATGCTCTGCACTGCTGAGGTGTCCAGGATTGCTGATAATGCTTAGGGAAGGCCACATGGATGGCAATGATTTGTACTCAGCACTGGTGAGGTCACACCTTGAGGACTGGGTTCAGTTTGGGCCCCTCAATACAAGAAGGACCTTGAGGGGCTGAAGGGTATCCAGAGAAGGGAATGGAGCTGGGGAAAGGGCTGGAGAACAAGTCCTACAAGGAGTGGCTGAGGGAACTGGAGTTGTTCAGCCTGGAGAAGAGGAGGCTGAGGGGAGACCTGATCACTGTCTACAGCTGCCTGAAAGGAGGCTGTGGTGAGGTGGGTACTAGGCTGTTCTCCCAAGGAACAAGGGATGGGACGAGAGGAAATGGCTTCAAGTTGCACCAGGGGAGATTTAGACTGGACATCAGGAAAAATTTCTTCACTGAAGGGTTCTCAGGCCCTGGCAGAGGCTGCCCAGGGACGTGGTGGAATCGCCACCCCTGGAGGTGTTTAAAAGACAGGTGGATGAGTTTCTCAGGGACATGGTTTAGTAGCGGACAGGTACGGTTGGACTTGATGACCTCAGAGGTCTTTTCCAACCAGATGATTCTATGATCTGGGGAGTGGTAGCAGTTTCTAGGCAGATGAATTGCTGTCCTCAGCTGGTTTGGTGAAGCTGAATCTAGTGGTGACAGAGAGAACATGGTGTGAAAGGTTTTCACATTGTCCGTGAGGGTACTAAGAGAGCTACAGGAGAGGGATTGGTGGGATCTGTAATATATAGAAGTTTTGTGAATTCCCTTTTCTTGGCTCATCTCCATGGCAAGGTGTCTTCTTTTAGAAGACCATAGCAAAGCTCTGGGGAGGATGTTGCAGTGCTGTCTAACAGTGGGGCTGAGGTGGGTGTAGAAACCCTCAGCCCGGAAGAGGTAACCGGTTGCATCTTGTGGACCATGGGAGGAGGAGGGCTGTCGTATGCTTGGCTGAAATTAGCTGCTCCACAGATTTATGATTTTACATTGCACCATAATGCGTAATGTAGGAAAAGATAAATATTTTCCATTCAGCAGCATCTTGCTGTATTTTCATCTAACTCTATAATTTTAATTATAAAGTGAACATAACCTGTATCAAATTATGATTTTGTTAACATATTGAATGAGGATGAGAAAAATAAATACCAGATTTTATACTGTACAGGCACATGAAGGTATAGTAAAAAAATCTGGTTTCCTTGACCACATTGTCATAATACGCATATATAACTGCTTATTGAATCCAGGCTGTGTAGACAACAGAAAGAACACTGGCTCCATACCATCACAATGCATGCCCACAACAAAGAGGAGGAAAGAACAGGCACTTTCATTGTGTATTTCTAAGTATTACCAACATAAAGGCTAAAAACATTACCTCTGTCTGAAGTATATCTATATATCCATGCATAAGTTATTAACTGGGCTCCCTAAACACAGTTGCTGAAAATATTAATATATTCAAATTATATTCTAGCTACTGCAAAAGCAGTAGATCAGACAAATGTATTAAAATCTGTTCAGACAAAAGAAGTCATGTTATTTATAAAGTTCACTCCCCCTTACTGGAACACAAACCTTCCTTGTATATAATATATGAGAATGTAAGATGATCCTTAGACGTCAAAATGTGGCTTAAAGTTTGAATGTAATCATAAAGCAGTGACTCTAATGCTTGCCATAAACAAATTGTCACTGGCATTATGTAACTTAGACTATTCACAAAGTATGAAAGACGGGAAGAAGAGGAGGTTCCTGCCAAACAGAAAGGGCCAAATGTGCAGGTTGTGCCAAATTTCTTTAGTAGACTGGGAATTGCAAACCCAGTGTGGAATTCGGGTTTGCACTCCCTGATGCTTGGGCTGCTCCTATGGCTTAAATTAGAGCAAGATAAAAGCTATTCTCTTTTTGGGGGTGTGTGTCAGTTTAGACTGTAAGGCAACAAAGAAGTAACAAGTGGTTTCTGCAACCCCCCCTCCTGCTCACTCTTTTCTGGAGGTGGGAAAGTGGGATGAAAGTTCCCTAATTGCCACAGGACCTGTTTTTGTACAGAGTGGCCTTCTAGGACACAAAAATTTCTTCACTGGAAGGATGGTCAGGCCCTGGCAGAGGCTGTGCAGGGACGGGGTGGAGTCGCCATCCCTGGAGGTTGTTTAAAAGGCAGGTTGATGAGTTTCTTAGGGACATGGTTTAGTAAGGGGACAGGTACAGCTGGACTTGGTGATCTCAGAGGTCTTTTCCAACCAGATGATTCTATAATTCTATGAAACATGCACGGTCAGATCGTGCCAGGAACAGACCCCAAAAGGGAAACACCACTCCTGGATTGTGTTGTCCACAAGGTACCAGCTCAGCGGGCTGAGACCCTGCTCCTTGCTCTGACTTGTTAGCAAAGCCAGCACAGTGGGTTAATGACAGAAAATCATACATCAAGGCAGAAGGTCTTGACTGTGAACAACAACCAATCATTCATAAATACTTAATCTGGGTTTCATGAGTAAAATATGATAACAGACTCACTGCGCAGACTTCAGTTTCAGCTTATGATTGTGTTGAGGCCCTTTATGAAGGACAACAACCAAACTAGGTGGTTATCTACTACCCCCGCTTTCCCCTCCTCTTCTTTTTAAAAGTAAAATGACATTTTTTTTTCACAGCTTGAAATAATTGTTCAAACAGAGATACTGGTTTAACTCATTATGAATTATTAGTGGAAAAGTGGCTCTCAGAAGTATGTTACATCTGAAATATTCTTCGTCACTTGAACATGTGCCGTCCAGAACTGGCCTTATTCTACCAGTCACTGGGAACAAACACTTCACATTCACAGATGCTCCTAATTTGGTGTGGTTTGGAGTGTAATTTAGATCAAACGTCTCCATGTAAATGAGTCAGGGTTTCTTAATTAGGTGCCTTTAAAGAAAAAACTTGGACCACATCAGTAGGTGCGGGTGTGGTGCCCACGGTACTGGAATCTTTCCTATAGATGAAGCTGACTGTAGGTTTTTCTTTTCCCCCTTTTTTTCCCCTTTTTTTTCTAAAGCACAATAATAAATCTGCAGATGGCATAGACATAAAGACGCTACTTCAGAGGAGCTGTCTAAAACACTGTCTCTTTGGCAAATGCCTTAAAGTAGGTCATTCTGCTGTGATTTAGGTTTATATTTCATTGCCAGCTTTTTGTTCCCATTACAAGTAGGGTGCATTCCAGTCCACAGATTTGCTCTTCATTTTTTTTTTTTCAGATTGGTTTTTTATTTACAACAGTTTGTAGAGTTTCATAAGAAAATGGCCAATACACTGTCAGAAATACTAATCATGCACTTGACCACAAAAGGAGATGTATGAAGGTGATAACCAGCAAATGTTGGAATGTAAAATACCATTCTCTGGGAGCAAAAAATGTATTGATTCTCTTAACATGGTGATTGAAATGATTGTTGCATCTCTTGCAATGTGTGAAATATTATTTGATCTAATGTTATTTCAGAAGTCTCACAGAGCAGGAGTACCCGTTGTCTTGGCTGTTCAGGTATTTGTTTTTTCTTTTTTATATATTTGCTACTGAAACTAATGTATTTTATAGCTTATAAAAAATCAACAAGGTCTGTTTTCCCATCAAAGTGCTGGGGGATTTACATGCCAAACTCCCACTAGCCTTAATGAATTACCTGCATAAATTCCCTTTCAATCGATAGTAGAATAGATCCTATTGTGTTATATTAATTATTTTGCACAGAACACTGACATTTTGGCATTAAAGTCTGGTTTGGTTTGGTTTGCTTTTTAAGTTCCAATGAATATCTTAAGGAACGTGATGACTATTATTTATCTTACAGCCTTATTCCAAGAAAAATCCTATATTTTTAGTCTGAAAAATGAAAAGCTTTGTGATTTACCCTTTTATGACCTGGTCCCGGACATTAATGTGCTAGGGTTCAATCTCCCAAAATAGCAAAAAATAAAAGGGAAGGGGGAAAAAACCCCTTTTGTAATGAACTGAGCATTCCTAATTTTCACCAACAAAAAACATTTGAGTTGAAAAGAACGCTAACCCCAAGCAATATTAAGAGGTTACAAAATCACATAAATTAACTCCGCCAGTGATGTTTTACTAAAGCTTATGTGAGTGCAAACCAGAAGCAGGACTCTCACATGGTCTTGATTAACCAAGAAGTATTTAGCAGTCACCAGCCTTCCCTGAGATGTGCTTTCCATATGCACACGTGTGCCCACAGCACCGACATTCACATGGGGGAGCCTCCAAAAACGTGGGGGGCTCAGGGTGGGGGACTGGGAAGTAACTGGAGAGTGGAAGTGAGAATTGTTCACTGTGTCATCATGGGCAAGTGCCTTACCCTCATCATTCCTCACTTTCTCCATGTACACAACAAGGATAATAAAACTTACTGACCTGAAAAGGAAGTTATGAGATTTAATTAATGTTTGAAAAGCTTTTTTGAGATTGTTTGATATTGAGTAATGTGGGATGAACAATAAGAGCTCTTTGAAACAGGGACTCTATCTCTCTAGTATTTGTGTACTGCACCTAGCACAATGGTGTTGTACAGCCACAGAGTCAACCGTATCATAAATATTTAAATTAAGACTATGTTAATTATTTTTATCGTTCTGTTATTTGCTGATACACTAGTTCAGTACATTTTGAAGCTCGGTAGCATTGAAAAGTATCAAGTGTAATTATTTGCCTGATTGTTATGAAAATCAGGGTTTATATTTTTAAATACGGCTGTGGAAATAGGAAATATATGGAAACACAGGTAAAAATGTGGTTTTAATTACTCTCCATTCTTCTCATTAAAAACACCAAGCCACAAGGTATCCTTCAGGGAAGAGGTGAACTTCTCAATCTCTCTTGTTCTGCAACAAGAAGGAGTAGGCATGACTGCAAAAACCTCGCTAGCAGGACACCCCCACTGCAAATTGACTAAACTAAGCATGCACGAAGGTGCTTCTGGAAGACAGGATTTCTTTTTTACCTTTAATCCAAAATCTATTACTACTCTTGTCCTGTGCACATTTGTGCCTGAAGCAGATATTCTTGTGTCCACTAATTTACGCGGGGAGAGTTAGGTAGAGCAATGTGTACTTGGCAGAGAGAAAATGGGATTCGCTCTTCTTCCTCCTAAAATGAGCCCTGGGAGGCAACAGTAAAAAGGACAAGGCTTGGCATTGCTCCAGTTCCTTACTAAAACTCTTCTATAGCTGAAACAGAGAAAAGCACATGTGCAAGAGCATATCTCGATATGTTTGCCCTTCTCAAGATACAAAGCTATTAATTCATTTCATGTAAATCTTAAAATACTGGTCAGGGATGACTGTTTTACGTCCCTGGGAAGTCACCTACACACTCTTCTGGTGCAAGAGGTCACGTCTCCTACTCTCATTTCCAGTAGACGTTCCTAAAGCTTGTAGGAGTAAGGTTAAACTTTTCTCCCTGCTGCTGTCCTGTGGCTGAAGAGCAAGAGCTGTTTGTGAGTTGCTTGGTTTTGAAGAAAGGTCTCAGTTTCGGAAATAATTTCAACAAATAGTCTTTCTTGTGCCTTTGGTTGAGGACTTCTATGCTTCTGCACATTCCTGAATCTGGGTATTTTTCCTGAAGCAAACTTTAAGTGCCCATCCCACACTTTGGGCTGTAGATCATCCACTTGTTCTCTGAGGTTCTCCGAATAGAAATTCGTTGTATAGCTCTCACATTCAGAGGACTGTTTTTTCTTTTAAATTGCTTTTACTCCCCCCCCCCCCCCCTTTTCTTAATAAAAAGCTTATATATTTCTTAATGTAATCTGTTCTTCTACTGTGTGGGAAAAGGGTTCTCCTGAGCCTAGATTCATATGTAAGCCTGCCTGAAACTGCTGATACGACGCATAGTTTAGTAAGTGAAAATCACATGTGTTTGCTACATCCTTCCTCCCCCAACTTTTAAAAAAAGAAGTTTGCAGATATCCCCTGCTTAATAGTATTAAATGCTGTACTTGAACTTTATTTCCTGATTTTCCCTCAGAATTCTGGGTACCACTGCTGGACTTGTCATCACTTTGTCATTGTGTCCTGGTGTGAAGGCTACTGTGGGCTTCTGCTTGTACATGCTTTTTCTCTTTTCCTTTTTTCCTTTTTTTTTTTTTTTTAAATCTTTAATAGGTAGAACCAAGGCTCTTTAGTCACACGGAATTTGCAAAAGCCTATGTTCTTCAGAATGCAGATACCATGTGTTGTGAGGTTTGAGGTGTGTGTGTGCTTCATTTGTCAAGGTGGGATGTTTTTCTCTGTTCATAGACCTATGAACATGGGGGAAGATTATTTTTCAAAGCAACTGAAGCATGACATGACTTTTATTAGCTAATGTATTAATATTAGTAGGTTTGACTTAGATAAAAAGTTCTGCTCTTAATAAGGAGCTTATTTCCAGTGAAACTGATGCAACCAGTTACTAGTAGGGGTGAAGAATTTGGGTAGGAGGGAAGACAGTCAGAAAGGAAATTATCCTACTCTCTCTGAAAGAACAGAAAGCCTGTAAAACATCTGAAAATGTTTCACCGTACAATGTACAGTACGGGAAAAATGGGGCAGAAAAATGGACTTTCTTGGATTCAAAGGTGAATAAAAAGAAACTGGCTTCTGCCTGGACAAGGCAGCCAGATAGGCCACAGTAACAGATCCACGTGATAAACCAAGAGGCAACTGCAGACCTCCCCAGACAACTTGCCTGAAGTGCCTGCCAAGGAGGCAGATGCTGCTGCTGGAAGAATATCTTCCACAGTTGGGCATCTGGGTTCAGTGTTTTTTCACGTAAGGGAGAGGAATGGTAGCTTCAGCCTGGCCCCTGTCTTCCCATTTAATTATTTCAACATCCATTTTATACTTTTGTAAATAACACGTATTATCCTGCCTTTGTGTGGGAAAATAATAAGCAAGGAGCAGGGGTTTGTGTGTAATATGTCCCTTTGCAGGGGTGTCTACATGGATGGGTAAAGACAGACTCGAGCTTGGCTGCCCTGTGCTCCAGCCTGGTCAGATGTGAGGCAGAGCGGGTCTGGGAGTCGCAGAGCTGCCTTGCGGTGGCACGGAGCTCAACCTAATAAGCAGAGCAGGCTGAGATTCATTAATTTAACATTAATAAGCACAGCTTATTAGCTCAGGCACAGTGCTGTACAATGCAGGCACACAGCTTCTGGAGCAGAGCTGCGTCTGCCCTCGCCAACAGGGTACACAGGATATAGCCAGGGTGTTCCTTTCTCCTCTTGCATTTTGCATTAGCAAGGAAAGAGTATTTTGCAGTCGCTGCAGAAGCTTCTATGCAAAGAAAAACTCCTCTAACTTTTTAGATTTTATTGCTGGCTTAGACTGAGTCTTTAATCCATTCGAATTTCTTGTGCCTCAGTTTCCCAGTGGGTGTGTAACAGCCACCTCAAAGATGCTACTGTGGAAGAATCATAAAATACTGTGGGACCCCTAAAGAGAGAAATGCTCTTTCTACATCATTTGAATTATATTTTTCATGAATAAATTATTAGGTGTAAATAATGATTTATCAGATAGGGATTGGTTGCTCAGTTCATGCTTGTGCAGAGAGTGAACACCAGGTTTCTGTATCATTTGATGGCCTGTGTGTGCCTGCAAAACAGGATCAGAAAGGATATCAGTTTTATGTGTTACTTGCTATTAGCTCACTCTGTTTAGGAGTAAAATTATCTTTCAGGTAAGTAACAAGAAAGAGTGAGGTCCTGGGGAACTGGGGCACTGTTTTTACAGATGTTTGCAACAGCAGTATATTGGCTACATATAGCAAGCAAATATTCTTTAAAAACATTCAAGTAGAAAAAGGTGTCTTCTGTAGCCCATTATTTGGAAAAATCCTTACTCAGGTTGGATTTTCTTGTTTCTTTCATGTTTGAAGTATGTTATTTGTTTTATTTTCTCATTTTGAGGAAGAAGTATAAAAAGCCTGTTAGTTGTGCTGAATTCTTTTGAGTATGAGTCCTAATAAAAAATTTCTTATGGTGTTGGGCTGACAGAGCTACATGACATCTCTGTTCAGCCCTATGTTCTGTCTCTTCTGTTTATAAGAAACAGAATAATTTTCAGGCAATGATGAACAGGGGACAGTGGTGTTTGGTTGTTTTTTTTTTTTAATCAAATTCAAAATACTTAAAAGAACAGGTACTGCAACCCAAAGCTTTGTTTTTAATCCTCCTCCTGTGGGTTTCATATGCTGCACTGTGACTTCTTGCAGCTTCAGGGGGGCTTGGTTTAAGAAAAATATATGGCACTGATGTTAATCCCTGCTGCCAGGCCTTTCTTGCAGACTCCCTCATCAGCTGCTTTGTCTGAGATTCTAAAGGAGGACCCTTCTGAAGTTGATTTAGGGTAAGCATAGACTTCTGGGTGAAGGTGAGATCCTCATGTTGAGCTCCTGTGTGTCAGTGAGACGTGCTGGGCGGATGCCACAGGTTTACAGTCTCGTGGCTCAGGTCTGCACAGCCCTGTTCTCCCATTTGTCTGATAGAGAGGGGTAGGAGAAAGAGGGGAATGTCACAGAAGCAACAAAATTGCGATATTTCAACTTCTCCCCATCCTTTGAAGCTCAGTTCAACATGGGTAAAAATACCTCCACCAGCAAATAGAGAAGTTGTGGTAACAAGCCTCACACTAAGCCAGTTAACTTTTTGTTTGAACTAATTAGAAACGTTTGAACTTCCTGTGATATACAAAGAGCAAACCCTGTGGCTGAACAGGGTGACATGAGTCAGTGGTGAGGTTGGCACATTGTGCATGCTGGCACCCTTCTTCTCAAGAGTATCACTAAAACTGATATAATCCTATGCTTTTTAACCCCTGCAAACTAGCCTTGATTCCTATGTTAGTTTAAACAAGCATATATAGCCTATATTTAACTAATATAAACATCATGTCATTGTGTACAATGTATGTATAGAATCACAGAATTGTTTAGGTTGGAAAGTACCATTAAGTTCATCAGGTCCAACCTTTAACATTACACTGTCAACTCCACCACAAAACCACGTCCCTAAAAAACACATCTACACATCTTCTAAACACCTCTAGGGATGAGGACCCCACCACTTCCCTGGCAGCCTGTTCCAATTTTTGACAACCCTTTCAGTGAAGAAATTTTTTCTACCACCCAGTCTAAACTTCCCCTGCCTCAATCTGAAGCCATCTGCTCTCATCCTGTAACTGGGATGTCTCACCTGGGAGAAGAGTCCAACACCCACCTTACTACAACCTCCTTTCAGGTAGTTGTAGAGAGTGACAAGGTGTCCTCTCTGCCTCCTTATCTCCAGACTAAACAATCCCAGTTCCCTCCAATGCTCCGGATAACACTTGTTTTCCAGACCCTTCACCAGCTTTGCTGTCCTTCTCTGGACACAATCCAGCACCTCAAGGGGTTTTTTTTGTATGTTTTTTTTTATTACTATTTATAGAACCATGAGGCCATTCTGACTGGTCGTTGTCTTTCACATTTTCAAGTTCAAGAGTATAAACCAGTTTTTATCTGGTTTTGATGTTTTCAGTATCTATTCTACTGCTGCTTCCATATCAACAGAGCAAAGTGTATGGAACAGTCCTATCCTTCCCTGAGGGTATGTTTGTGTGGCAGAGGAGTCTCTCTTCTCCAGAGAGACTCAGACAATTGCTTCCATAATGTGCAGACCCCCAACCTCCTCAAATATCCCATTTTCCTGTCTACCACCACTCTCTACCACAGTATTGTGTCAGTATATCTCTAGCTTCTCCACACCTTCCACAGTGATGCTTGGATAAGAGCATGTGCTTATCTGGATAGCACATCCATCTTCTTACCACGTACATAGAGTTGTAACCAATCCTAATACTGTGTACGTATGCATTGCAAAGTATCGGTATTTTATTATCTGTAATTTAGAGGGGATTTTTGATTTTCTTTCATGTTTCTCAGAAACCCACCAGGCTTGGTCCAGTTTTGCCAGTTATTCTACACATACACAGCAGGAAACAATTGCTGTCCCAAACAGATTATGCTCTAAAAAGCCAAGGCAGACAAAGGAAGCATTATCATCATTTTGTAAACAAGGAACCAAGGCACAGAGAGATTAAATGATTTACCCAAGGTCACCCAGAACATCCGGTCAAAGCCAAGAACTGAACCCACATCTCCTGAGTCTCAATCAAGTGATTTAACGATGAGATCAAAGACTTGTTGTGTACACCTGATATCTCTCCCCTAAGAGATGATAACAAAACTTTCTTCAGGTTGGGATCAATGCCCCATATGGTGGTTCAGTAAATGTTATATATAACATGTCTGTGCTGAGAGTGCGTACCCACGTCTTGTCCTCAAGTTCTTCCCAGGAAATAATTTCCCTTATTATAGTAATAAACTATCATCCTTCTCTAGATAACCCACCGAAGGAGAGACTGTCTGCACGTGGTATGTCAGATGAAACTCTTTTCCTGCAAGGCCAAACTCAGTCATTTTGTGGACTGTTTAAAATCCTTCCACGCTTAATGAAACGGGGACGTTCCCACGACTATGTGGACTTCATTTTGCAGTTTCAACTGGAAGCTGCAAAACAAGATAAGGGATCTACATCTCTTACATGTACATGCCAGGAGAATATAGCAGAATTGTTCAGTATAAAGGCATCGTTCATTCTAAGCTCATAGTCATCTTTTATTTGGAGTTTTTATCACTCCACTCACTGGGGTCATGGTATCATTCCTGAGATGAACTGTTCCTCTGTGCACAGGGATCCCATGCAGCCCTACATCCTGCTTAGTCCCTTCAATTTTAAGGGTAGTTTAGCTGAAAAGTGATTGTAGAAAATGGAACTGGTTAGTCGCAAGGGCAGGATGGCCATGAGGGAAGGAACAGGATCCTGCCCTTCATTTGTCCCTATCCTGAAGTCTGCAACATCAGCCCAGTCATTGAGAAAATCAAACAGCTGGAGGTGGGTTTCAGAGTGAGCATGTGACCTACGTATGTTTTTACTGTTAATGCCATAAAACAAGAAAACTCAAAACAAACATGAGAACCTGGATTGATTTTGTGGGCTGACATATCTTACAAATGGATCTCAATGACTGTGGAAACCACAGAATAATCATAAGGTGGTGTCTCATAGTGTCATTTTTCTGCCTCTGTGGTATCTCAGAAATATTAAGAGAGCAAAATTGTCCTTCCAAATCTCTCCTCAGCGTTTCTTAGATGTTGGGTGTGGTCACAAGCTTCCTCGTGAGGCACAAGAGCACATAATGTATATCCTTGGGTGATGTTATTTCTGCTGCAAAGGAGCTGGAAAGACAGGATCATGATGATGAAAATATGGTGATCAGAAGGTCTGTTGTTGGAGAAAATCAAACCAAACTGGATAAATTCAATATTGGAACGTATTGAATTTGCCCAATTCAATATCCCTGTAGCATAGTAATCCTCATGTGTCTGGCTGCGTCGAAGGAAACAGAACTGTTCTGTTTTCCAGCAGAGGAATAATTTGTGTTTTTGCTTAGAGGTACTGATTTCTTGAGCGGGAATAGGATATACATAGATACCATAAATCATGCTTAGTTTTGCCAAATAACGTAATTACCTTTGGTATTCTGGATGACATTTTCCAATAGGATTTGGAAACCACACACCAATCCCTTTTAAAATTATCGATCCATTAGTACCACAGTTCTACTTACTTCTTTAGATGTTCAAAGAGGATTTTCATTGTGTCATAGTTTGGTCTAGGGAGCTTTTTTACCAGGTTCCTTATGGATTTGATACGAGTGGTGTTGTCCTGGATTTCTAAAGGGAAATAAAAAATAAAAAGAGAGAAAATAACCTCTTAAGTGCCATATTAGGACATTACTTTGCCCACTACTGTATCTGGTACCTTAATAAGAAAAGATATTAATATATAGTTAAACCCAAAATATAGCATACATTCTGTTGGCTTAATAGAGAGCAAGAATAATTTACAAGGATCCAAAATTCTTAATGTTTTGGAAGTGTTTTCTGATTCACACAATTTTATTCTTATGCTTTTCATTCATTTCAGTTGACTGTTAAGACTGTCATTCTAGGCAAACATGCCTCCAATTACCAAGGGACCCACATTTTCAGTGGAATTCCACTTTGGAACTACATTTGTTCAATATTTCAGGTTCTGTGATGGATGCAGTTCCCAGGTAGTCCTTGTTGTCTTTTCTTTTTCTCACCATAAATTAATCAGCTATATTTATGAATCTCTGTCCTTAACATTATTCCCCATCATGTCTGAAAATACAAAATTATTTGCTGTTCTTTTAGTCTTGTTTTATGGTGATTAATTATTTTGAGAAACTGGTCCAGCATAGCTATTTTCTAACACTGGTAGCATCTCACAACTGTAATTTCTGCAGGATAAAAACTGTATTTCAAACTCACAATTAGTATTAAAGGATGCAGTACAAAGATTTAATCTCTCTTGAGGTGATAAGAACACTGTTATCCTTTTCATTAAGATACACCTTCCTGTTGATGCATGATTCATAGTTTCATGGGAAAGCTTTGACTGATATTTTCATCGATTTGTGTAAGATGTTGCAACTAGAGCAAAGTTATGTACAACTGTGCTTTCATTTAGGAACAGATTAGATAAGGTGCCAGTAGGTCTGACGTAGGGAAAACATCTTGCATGTTACATGCCCTAGATAACCTGAGAATACTTTTCTGATCTTATCATCTATGATTTAATTATCACCTATCATTCTTCGTATATGTTCCTTTTTAATATTCATATTATCCTAGCACCCAGAGATCTCAATCAGGATTGAATCCCAGTTGCAGTAGATGCTGCATAAGAAAATCTGGTGATTTGTGCTTTGATTCAAAGATTTCATCAGGAAAAAAGTTTCATACAAAAATGTCCTGCAATTGAACTGAACTTAAAAATTAAAATTACACAGGTAATACCCATTCCTCAGCATGTATTTCTAATTCCTGTTGAAATTAATACTTCCTGCACACAGGAGTAGGTGTATGTATTTACATAATTTAAAATTTGAGTATTTATATAACTATGAAAACCCAGATCTTACAACAGTTGATACATAGGCATTATTTTCCAGTAAAAACACACCAGATTTTCATATGGATTTACTCTATAGGAAGCAAGTAACAATAGAGGCAATGAAGTTACACAGGAATAAAGAATACACTTTCTGTGTGTATTTTACTCTTGCTCTGGTTTGACCTATACAGAGCCTTAACTTCTGAAGAGCATAAACTCCCCCAGTTTTGCAAACCAGTCATCCCCTCAATGTGTTCTGCCACAAGTCATTAGTGCTGTTTATTTTTGTCCTGTGCGTGATCTGTCCTGTGGAAACATTGCTGAAGCTACAAATGAAAATGATAAGAAATTTTCAGAAGTGAATTTATGGTAGGAAGTGGTGTAAAAATTCTCAAATAAATTTGATTTGTGCTGCTTGGTATGCACACATGCTACCATGTCACTGGGTAAGTTATATTTAGATTGGGGCTGCCCTGGCTGTACTGAAACTTTTCAAAATAATTTTCTCAACTACTTTAATTTTTGTGTTTCCTCCTGTGAATTTGATGGACTTGAGTGGAACTGAAACACTGAGGTAGGGAAAAACTCACTGCATGGAACGAAAGGCTCACTGTACGTCCCTTGCACAATATTTGTAAGAAGAAATCATGCAGTAAAACTTCATTGTGCTTTCTTGAAGGAAATGTCTCTGCTTTGTGTTGATTAACACAGATACCAGCTTGATAAACACCCTCTCTACAGAATCAACTCCCTTACAAAGGCTATGGTGTATTTGTAAAAGAAATAAGCTAAAAAGCCTAGTTACTCATTGAAAAAGTGGCAAGGGTAGAAAGCTTTGTTTTAGGGTTTACTCTACCAAAATAATTAGTACTGATACACAGGAGAAGAGTTCTTTAGGCACTAAAGCACAAACTCCACATAAACCTCCATAAAATTGTCTATTTGTTAATTGTTAGTCTATTGTAAAAGAAGCAAAAAGCAGGCAACATGTGGTAACTTTAGTCAGCATTTCTGAACTGGGAATGATAAACACCTCTGCCTGGCTCTGGCATTTATCAGTACTGAGATATTATTACCACATAGAGTCACAGCATGGTTACTGTTATCATCAAAAAAAAAGAGCCAGCTAATCTTAATGGTTTGTAAAGCCGTTACCTGCACTGGTCTGACATTTATCATGATCATTTTACCACATGAGTCCTACATTGCAAAGGTATTTTATCTGGAAGGGACATCACTATGAATTATTATTTGCAGCTAGGTAGAAAATTGTATGTTGTAGATACCTTTTCTCATTATAAATCACAGTCACATTTCACCATTTCCCACACAAAGCTGCTGAGCCCAGGTTTTTTTGCCATAACACTCAGTCTCGCTCCCTCTTGTAGTTTCATGAAAATATTGGCTACTCTTTCATTGAAATGGTTTATATTGGTGGTTTTTTTAAACGCTATATGCACGCTTGATTTTTCTCTAGTATAAAACAATTTGTTTTTCCACTTGAGAAGCTGAAGAGGATAAACTGTTCATTTTTTTTATTAGAGCTTACTCTCACTTTAGTTTTTTGTGGCTGGGCTTGTCTTTACTCTTGACCTTGTTGATGGAATACTTAACAGATCAGATGCAAGATCTTATGCTTCACTTGCAATACCTATGCATTTGCTTTCTTTCTGTAAACCCTTGAGTTCCACTTTCCTAGAATTTCTCCCCTTTCAGGTTCTGAAATGGGAGAATTTTTTTTAACTTAGGGGCTTTTTTTTAAGATTTTTTCTCTGTATACTCAAATAGAGGGAGTAAATGCTTAAACATGGATTGGTATAAATAGCAGTGAAGATGGTACCCCCCCCCCCCCATAGATAGCATGAAAAGTCTATCATTACAGGGTGTCAAGGCAAGAAAACACTCTGAACAGCTGCTGAATTCTCCAGCTGAATCTAGAAAACAAAGCAAAACAGTTCTGACAAAATGAAATAATCTTATTTTTCATTATAGTCTTTATTGTAAAAATTGGTGAAAACCTGGGTCAAAGATTCCCACTTTGGAAAGTTGGACTCTTTTCCCTGTGAAGATTTATGAAGGAAGAGTTGTCATAATCACATGTATCAAACAAAGAATGAAAGAATTGTTAATTCTTTTTGCATTATTCAGGGCAAAATATTCACTCTGGTAATTGCATCACCAAAGTGAATCACAGATGATTTTCCATGTAGAATTTAGAATTTGGGTTGCCATCTTTAAAAATACAACTGTCTCCCTTTAACACAGAAAAACTGTGGAGAAGCTTTCTTGTTTGTATTTAAATGAAGAATGCATTGAAAAAAAGCCCCACTTAATATTATATAAGCTATTTTGTAAATGAGCTTTGGATAAACAGTTGAGCACAGAAGAAAACATGATGTGTCTGTAACATTAACAGTGGCTGGGTAAAAATGAATGAAGAAAGTAACCTTTAGCACTCCTGTGCATAAAGAATACTTAAGCAAATCCCACCGAATCTTTCTTTTAATCATTAATTTTAAACGGACACGGATGTTTACAACGAACCACTTTGTTTCAGAACAGGAAGTCCAGGGTTTATCTCCAATAACTCACGTTTGCCAGGGAGGGATGTATGTCTCTAACCTGACTTGCATTCATTATTTTGTAAGGTACTGGAGTCTGACCCGTGACCCTCCTCAGACCTGCTGCATTATTCATGTCTGACTGACTTTGTGTAGTTTTACTATAGCGCCCGTTTCCCTTCACCAGGCATTTCGGTGCCTTGTGCATGTTTAATGTTAAATGGCATTTATGGCTCACATTAATGCCTAATTTTATCACAAGCCATGGTTTCTTTTTATGCTCTCCAGCCTCACAGCTGAACTGCTGAAAAAAAAAAACCCCAGTGATTTATGATGCTACATAAAATATCAAACTATTGATCTGCCACCTAATCTATGTCTTGTTGTTTTTTTAAGCATGGTTTTCTCTGATTTTCTCACATGACTCTTCTCACCTTGTTTTGGTTTTTTTGGATAGGATTTCTGCTGTGGTTGAAACGTCACACACTGTTGCTACAGCAAAATCTGTCTGCCAAGAGTTTTTCCAACAATTTGCGACTGATTCAGCTGCCGAGAGAAAGATGGGTCTGGTCTGGCGTTTGTGGGGTTTTTTTTTTTAATTTGTTTATTTCATTTATTATTATTTTTTTTTAATCGGAACTGAGTGGTTTAGGTGGATTTTTGAGTGCTAATGAAATTGTGAGACTTATGGTGCTGGCTACAGCCAGCCGGAGTGTGGGCAGACGCTCTGTGAGCTTCCCCACTGTGCTGCTGTGCAAGCATCCCCGCTGTTATGTTTGCTATAGTTTTAATGTCTGTGAAAAATTCCTGATGCAACTAAATTATGTTCTGCCCTCTTGTTTGTACAAATAAACACCCAACTTAGCCAATTCAGCTTGCTTTTGCCCTTTTAGAAGCCTGCCCTGTCACACAATGCTTAACCCCAGTCCTCTATAGCTTTGGTGTTATCAGGGAATGAAAACTTGTTTAAAAGAGTGCTCTGTTGGCTTGATTTTTTTTTTTTGCAGAAATGTCGACTACCCAAAACTCTGCTTTCATTTGGTAAACCTTCATGTTCTGGAAGTCATGCTGGTTAAAATTCACAGGTTTTTATCTATAAATATATAGATAAATCACTTGTATGACTTTTAATGTCAGGATATTTTAATGTTGCAATGTATGCAATATAAAATTTCCAATTTTAATCACTTGCAGAACACTATGGCAATGGTCTCAGGCAGATACATTGTAAAATATTTTCTTGTTTTAAAAAAAAAATCTATAAGAAGCATTCAAACTAACTAATGTTTGCTATAAGGAAAATAACCAATTTGTGATCTGAATTGATTTTACTTTTTATTCATTCCTCAGAAATAGATGTTGCAAAAGAAAATGAGAATTGCGTGAAACCTCTCTATATGGGTAATTGATAAATTCATCGCATGTGATATAAACTGGAGTTTGCAATGAATATTCATACAACTTTTGCAAGCCATTAGCAAGACCCAAGACAATGAGTTTGCAACTCAGTCCCATTTAACAAAAATATATGTGGAATTAATGGGAAAAATCAGCACTTACAAAAGTTACACTTTAATGTATCAAACTCCAGGTGCCAGAGTTTGAGGGAAATAACCAATAATAGTCATTTTTTACATATTTGATGGGACTGATTATGCAATGTGCAACTCTAAATGGCTTATAGCACATTGTAGCATGGTTCCATCCCATTGGCTACAGTAGGGTGCAGGCAGATGGATGACAGTGACAAGGAGAGAAGTGCTTTTGCTTAGCCGTGCGTTAAGATGCCATCCAGAAGCTCTGTGCACTGCAGACACTTCATTAGGATGCCAGGATAATGGTAAACTACCACTCAGAGTGACACCCCATTTCCTGCTTACTGAGCTCTCCAACCTCGGCAGATGTCAACAATCTCACAGTGCTACAGAGCAGACCTAACTTTCCAGGCACTTTGACTCCAATTTTTTTCCCTTAACAGTGCCATACATTACATGCAATATGTAACAGCAAGTACCGAGCAGAAAACAAAATTTGCTGCCCTAATTATAACAAAGCAGCATCCGACTTAGGTACCGCATGCCCAGCGTACATACAACCAGTTAGGCAGCTTAAAAGAGGAAATGATCTTTTTCAGACCATTTTGGGGGTTAATTAGACTTAGGATTTTGATAGCTAATGGACAGTCTGAAGCGACCGTGCTTCACCGCTAACTTCTACCAAGCCTCGGAAAAATATGCCCAGTTCTTTCCTGGTATTTTGTACTCTGTTACAGCCTTGCGTGGGGTTTCCTTCACAGAAAGAGCAGACTTGAGCATCTGGATGGTGTGATATTTTCTCTGCAAATGCACAACTCGAGGCCGTAACGCACCTCCCCAACAGCAGTTAAAGCCAGCAGAGAGAGACTGCGCTACGATGCTTGACCTGCATTCCTTTCCAGAGAAGCACAAATAGTTGCTCACACTTTCAGAAATTG
>JAUMJJ010000149.1:2207500-2712500 GCA_033556795.1 Tapera naevia | reverse complement strand
TGAAATTAAAATCCTAACGGGAAAGGTCTCCCAAACTGGTGGTTTGACTGCTACACTGAAAGCAACCCACCGCGTTTGTCACCCCCTGCCTCGACTCGAAGCTTCGGGAAGACGGTGACAGCAGCGCTCCGTATGTCCAAGCTACGGCCAGGCAGGCGCGGATCAGCAGGCCACGCTGCGCAACCTGTTTCTCCGGCGGTACAGATTTGGAACCGGCAGCTCTAGCTCGCGAGGGGCAGCCGCTCCGTTCGCACCTCTCAAAACAACAGGCAGGGCTGCCACGCTTGCAGCTAGAGGAGGAGAGGCAGCACCGACGCGGGTGCGAAGGGATGCTGCGCCGCACCGCGACAGGATGGGGTGAAGGTGGTCCGGTGCTTGCGGCCAGGTGACTCCTTCAGTCTGACTGTGTAACTCTTAACCATCCCTTTTCCCTCAAAACTGTTTTTCCTTTTCAAAAGCTTTTTTTTTTTTTTTCCTTTTTGTTTTATTTTTCTCCTTTGGAAATTTGATCCTGTGCTACAGTTCTTAGCATCAAGTCTCTCACTGAAAAGTCACATATTGCCATCCCCTGTTCGCGGGCCCCTAAGAGCATCCTTATGGTAGCTGCAGTGGGATTCAGTCACTTAGATGCTGGCAGCTACTCACATCGGAGGGTTACGCTTGTATCCACGCTATCCTCCAACCGTGCCAAGATGTGAGGAGCTTCTGGGACACCTCATGCACTCTAAGATATACTAAATGGCACTAGATGAGTCATATTTTAGTAAATATATTTACCTGATGTAGGTGAGCATTTACTTATTTACTTAGAAATTGTTATCTCCAAGTTTGCAATCTAGATTTTGCTCTCAGATGTGGGTCCCTGATATTGTCTTCTACTACCAAAGGGTTGGTAAGGGGCATGAGGATTTTGAGGGTGTACAGGGAATGTTAACCCAACATATTTTGACAAAAATCTCTTGTTATGGCAATATTTTAATTTGTAACTACAGACCTTCTGATGTATAGGGTACAGTTGCTTCCATGGCTGGTGCCTTTTCTTCCAGAGCCATGCTGATGAGACAAGGTGAATTATCATTTTGGGTTTTCTTAGCTTTGTCCCACTGCTTTTTATTGCACAGTTTTCAAGGGAAGATTCCCTTTGCAAAACTAAATTGCTCCTACCTTGTGTGAAGCCCTGGCAAGGATTTGTTAAAAGCTTTGATCACTGGCTACCTGTTAACACACAGAATACTAAAGAGCCTTCCATGATCGCAGGGGGCAGTACTGAATTATTATTATCTTTTATTTGTTATAAGCACAGTATTTGTAATAATTTATGGACATTCCTGAATTTATTAAAAATTAAGGTTTTGCCAAATATTTTAACTATCCCTCCATGGCAAATTGTCTTTAAATACTGACAGTTTTTTTTCTTTGTAACATTTACTTGTGGACCAGAAACACTTGCAGTCTATTGCCCCTGGCCTTCTGTGAGAATGTTAGTTAGCAATGCTCATAAAAACTCAATTCATCAATGTGAACATAATTTGCTATGAACAGAAAGCTCACAAAAGGGTGAATTTGTCAGATAGACAGGTGGCCTGAGATCTCTCCCTGATACTGAACGATATGAATAATAGATTCTGGTAAATGTATGCCAAGACTTGAGCTGTAAACACAGCTGCCTCCATTCCCTTCCAGAATAACAGCTTCGAGAACGAAAGCACAGGAACCACAGTTCCACCTGAGGACTAAGCCTGTGCACGTACACACACAAACACACACAAACGCAATGTATTTGCAGGCTCACAAAGAAAACAAGCCTCAGAAAAAAAAAAAAAGGACATAGTTGTTTCCAGTGCCTTTTGCAGACCCTTACTATGAACGGATTTTAACATGTGTGGAGAGCAGAAGGAGAGAATAATAGAAAACATTTAAAATATATTTTAAAATATCTACAGTCACAGAAATAAATCTTTCCGTGATCCAAAAGAAAAAAACACTCAAACCCTCATCTGGATTTTGTAGGTAAAGGATCCAGACGGAAGATGAAAAAAGAAGTATCATAATGTCACAGTTGAACATGTATAAAATAAAATTATAGAGCTTTTTTCTTTTTGGTTTGGTATCACTTCCAAAAATTAGTTAACTGTAATGATCCTAGACCTGCACAGTTTTTTGTGTTGTTGTTGCAGGCTGTTAGTATTTATTTATACTGCATTCTGTTTTAGCTGGGTTTTTTTTAGGCTTAAATCATTAATTACTGTCCGTAGACTAAGTTAGAAAGATATTATATGCGCAAAAGTGACCTTTACGCTTTTCTACTGAACAGCTTTCTGCTGGATGGTTGCCCAACATAACTTTAGAGCAGGCTGAAGTCTGTTCCAGGCAATCCCAATGACCAACAGTACAAAAGGGTTGCTGTAATGTTTGGAGACCAGTGGGAAGGACCTAATCCCAGGTCAGGCCTCCCTGGCAGCATCATATAGGTAGGAGGAAAAGAACCATGGGACAGTGACCTTACGTTGCTGAAAAAAAACAAACAAGTCTTAAAATGGGCTCAGTTGGGGCCAGCCTTGTTCATTTTGAGAGAGCATTAACAGTGTGTTACAAATGCTCTGATGCAGTTGACTTTAAAGGGCAGACGTGTAATGTATTGCAGAAGAGAATGGTTGGCTGAGGTGCTTGTTTTGGACTATCAAATGCTTCTATTTTTGCAGTTCTAGCTGAGGACTCATCTTTGTTCTTTGCATGGTCAGGGCTTAATATATTTTCCCCCTTTTAGGAATAAAACAAAGGACTTTTCCCACACCAGCATGCTTTATTTTAGGGATAAGGCAGACTCCTTGTTTTATCCTTCCTTGGCAGTGTTATAGCCCAGGAAATGAACTGGGAATTGTATCATCTGAAGTTCATACATGTTTGTTAATATTTGTTATTTAGGGAGGATGCTTCTCTGTAATGAGTTGGCTAAGGTGGGAGACATAGCACTGAATGCAGAACCAACACATCCTAAAGCTCCCAAAATGTGACCGCATATGAGATATTAAAGGCAAAATGGAAGTTCTGAACAAATGAAATCACTGTCAGAATAATAAAAGAGAAATGAGCTATGATCTAATCTGTTTTCTAGCAGTGTCACAGAGGAGCTATAATAAAAGCTATTTGCAAAGTTCAAAATCATTTCCCGTGCAAAGCCATTCGCACACTATACGACTCTGGACAAATGGAGGGGGTCCTGGCTTTGCCAAAAAAATTGGATGTGGATACTTTACTATTAGTTTTAAGTTTTCGCACCTAAATTTCCCAGTTGGCTGCAATTTGAGCTCCCTCCCTCTTTGAGATGGCACGTGAACTTGTGCACCTGGCTTTCTCCCCCTATTTTGGTGTATCATCTCCAGCCTTTTCCAGTTACAAATTGCAAGTGTAAAGGATGAACAGAAAAAAGAATAAAATCACATCACTGGATGCTTATCTAACCTGCTTTTGTATCAGGTGTGCTATAAATGAAAGCATAGCAGAAGAGGCTTTGTGTCCTCATTGGAAATGCTTGTCTTCTCCTCCTCCTTGGAAGAACGCATGAAGTGCAATCCCAGTTGCAGTGTGGCTCTGTTTCTGTGGCATCATTTCAGTAAGCAAGGCTTGAGGAAGAGACATGCAAAAGGGATTCAAGGAAGGGTGAAATGAGTATCTAAATTCTTGTTTCCTCCCTGATCTTCACAATGAATGTACGAAAAGTGGTAACATGAAAATGGAGGTATACCCAGAGCCATGGAGAGAGTAACAAAACAGCTGCTCTGTATGCTTCACCTTTTAAAGAAAGTAAAAGCAACTTAAGGCTTAGTGATTGTCTCCCTGTCTTGTTTTTTTTTTTTTTCCATTTTAAAGGAGATATAGGCTGGGCAGCTGAAAATGGGACTGAACCAAAAGGAACAGACCATGGAACAGAGCTGAGCCGTCCTTGCTCTAGGCTGTGGAAAAAAAAATATTAAAAGGTAGAAAGCAGCATCCTCCATTGATTTCTGCACATGTGGAATAGCAGCAACTGAGCTTTATATAGATCTTTCTCTTTTCAATTCAGTGCCCTTCACTGTAAGAAGATTAAGGCATGGCAGAGGGAGAAAAAGAAAGAGATATACTATTTCTGCAGTATGGCAACCACCAGTTTCAAACCTGTGGACAGCTGCGTTGGAGATTTAAGAGTAGGATGGACCCCATGCATATATATAAGAGCTCCTTGTTGTTCAAAGGGACTGACAACCCAGACATCTCCTCCTCCGGTGGAAAGGAATGAACTAATTAGCATCAATGGGAAAAGGAGCAGTGACTGCGAGCTGTTGGACCTCCCAGGCTCCCTAGAGCCTGACTGTGTGGCTGAGAGGTTCTCCTCTAAATGTTTTGGTATGTGCTGGTAAGTTATCTCCTGTCCAGAATGGCATCTCTTAGAAATGCACTTTGATGTGGTAGTTCAGTGTGAAGAATTGCTGAATCACCTCTGGACTTCATGGGGCTGGGCACTGTCCTCAGAGACAAACCTGCCTGTGTTGCTTAGCAGGGAGGCCTGCAAAAACACACCTAGGATTCATGTATGCAACCATCATGCAAGTCTCGAAATGCAAAGGTGGGCAAATTACTTATTTGCACACAAATTTCTTGGTTGTCTTTGCACAAAGCTCTCCCGGATCTTCCCTATTCCCATTGCTTCTGTCTACTTTGTCCCGCTTTTGCCGTTGTTTGTCAGTATTTCTCTTTCCTTCAAGTATGTCTCATCCTCCAAATAAATAAAGAAATAAATAAATAAATAGATGAATGAAAAAGAATAAACCACAGAGTGAAAACTGCCAGTAGCAATAAATCTATTATCTGGACTACAGGTAAAGTGAAGAACCTTATTTCTTTTGCGTCTTACTGGACACAGGAGTTACTATACAAAGTGATAAAATAATTTTCCTGCTGCCTGCAAAAGCACCATCATGCAGTCAGCATGAGTCACCAGCAAAACCCAAAGAAGCCAAATAAATATATGATGCATTGCTTATATGTGGGGAGGCCTAATGTGCAGAGAAGACAAATATTGAGGTCTCTGTCTGGTAGTATTGCTGTATCAATAGAGACGACTGAGTAACTGGCCACAGTGAAATAAAGCGCGAGAGCTCAGTCAGTCGTGATGTTGCATGATGGACCTCACAGGGTGATTTTGGCACTTTCTGGCACACTAAACATAGAATTATAGACTCATAGAATGGTTTGGGTTGGAAGAGACCATGAAGGTCATCTAGACCAACAGTGAGCAGGGGCACAGACAGTTTCAAAATAGGAAGCATAATCCATTCACACCGCTCACTCTATTACAATACTGGTGTCATTTGTTTATACATGTAAAAAAGTAAGATCATACATGTAACATCCATGGCATTTTTTCAAGTGTTTCAATTTCTATTAGACTTCTGATAGAGATTAAGATCAGTCTGTTGTAAAACATATAAGACTATGCACCTAAGCAAGTCTATTCTGATAAATAAAGTTGATTCTTGTTATCTAACTTTGATATTGTTGAAATCTCCAGAGCTCCAAACCCAACACTACTCAAACACAAAATATTACTTATATTTCTATTGATAAATTATTCTTCATAACAGTACCTAGTATTTCTTTCTGATACAGCCTCTCATTTACACCTCCATGCTTCTATGTGGTTCCATAGTTATGTCTAATTATTGCACCACCACCAGCAATACAAAAGGACTTATTCAGGTAAGCTTGCCTTGTTATTTCTGCTTGTGATACAACTGACCCTGCTGTTTCCGTTACAAATACAGCATCAGCATAATAAATCTATTTACAAAGGTATGAGTGGTATATAATGAACAGCATTTTTCTGATCCTTTGCCTGTTCCTAGAAGTCACGGTAAAACTACATGGCTCTCCAAGTAAGAAATGACCTTAAAGCCCCAGGAGAATCCCCATGCACAGAGAAATCCTTTGGTGACTTAAAGCTGCCACACTGATTCTTCTGAAGTTATGACTTGGAACTGTCTCAGCTAGACCTCAGTTTTTGTCCGTAAACTCAACAAGATAGACGTGCCACAATAGCCAAGGCCTAATTAGGTACAAACATTCAGTGGAGTGTCAATAAAAGCCGTAAAATAAAGCAAATATACCGCTCTTTTTTCTAGTTTGGGAAAGGGAATTCCAGGAAATTAAAAATTGCACAGTCTATCGGGCATCCATGGCCAAACAATGTAAAAAAAAATAATATCTGGTATGGTGAATGAATTAAAGAATAAAAAAGGCCAACATTCCTCCCAAGGATATATAACCAACCTCCTGGAAAACACACTTTGATTGCCTCTGAGGAAGAGGCAGGCTGGTGCACCAGGGGAACACAGCGCAGCAGCCTCGCACCGGACAGGCTACACGATCGCCTAACACGCGATACAGCTCTCAGCAAAGCCCCTAAGCTTCTGGACAAAGCATTCCTACATGATTTTGCCGTCTTCAAGTGATCACCTCCTTTACCTCTTGATGTAGGAAAACATATTACAGGCACACAGCTGTCTGAAAAGAGCTGCCTCTCCCAGGTTGCAGTCCTGAAAATTACTCCTACGCTATTTGGAACTTAGAGGTGGCCTTAGCCTTATCTGAATGTATTGTTATTCTTTTCAAATGGGAAATTTATATGTGTTATGTATACACACATATATTACAGTAGCTGACATCATGAATAAAAGAGTACAAAGGGAAACATTTCTTTGCTAAATACACATTTTAATTCCTCAAATATATATGTGAAATTGTATAAAAGCAAACCCAAACCAAAGTACCAGCCCTCCTTCCCCCTCCAAAACCCAGCAGTTTTTGGCAGTTTTCGAGAAAAATATTCCTGAGTACCCCAAGCTGCTTTCTGTTTTTAGTGGAGAAGCCTGAGTGTGCTAGTAAGTCTATAACTCCACTTGAACTATTGCACTAAACATAGAGATGGCCCTTTCTTCCCTAAAACGTTCTGGGCCACAAGCTGGATGTGTCAGCAATATAGCAGATGGGGAAAATGTATACAAGTATATTAATTTTGTGGCCCGGATTTATGCAGAACACATATTTACACAGATTTCATATAGGATTTTAGAGCCTGTTTTAACTCTTACTGGGTAGATGTGAAGGTTGGAAAGAAAAAATTTGTTTTTAGAGTAGGGGAAATGGAAAAAGAGTGCTACTACTGTCGCTGCCTGCTTTGGTACCTGATTTACACAAGTTAATCTGCCTGCCTCAGTTTACTCACTCTGAAATATTTATACTAATGCTAGCGATCTCGCAACGACTTTGCAAAGCTTAGTTAATTAGCTCATAATTAATTAGGTTCTTAAACCTTCCTGGATGAAAGCAGAGCTGGGTGAATAAAGCCAAAATAGACAGAATATTGTGATTTTTTTTTTCTTTTTCCTCTTATTTTTTTCCTGAGGAAGATTTGCTGATGTGCCTGCACGTTCACAAATATTCAGGTGAGCATTTTTATTCATTCCAAATCTCCCAAAAAAAAAAAAAAGGGCCATGGGTGCCAGCGTGGAGAGGTATTTCTGTGAGCATTCACACCAGATGTGCGCTCATGACCATCCTGAAAAAACTCTTTTAATTGTTTACACAATGATTTGTCAATGAGTTATAACTGTTCATGAATTATTTGCCAAAGGGAAAAATGAATTCCCTAATGGAGTTACAGGCTGGTCTATAGGTACTATTGAAACTGCTGTGACTGTTTAGAAATGGATGCAGCCGCTTTGGTGCAACACCCAGCTGCGGTCAGAGATGTACCTGGATGTAGGATGGGGCAGCTCAATTACTTTTTACTGTGCTCTACTGAGGAACTCTAATGAGGGCCACAAATTTTCCTTCCTGAGGTTTACTGGGGAAAGTTGGAGGCTCCGTCTGCGCTGGCAGCGGTGCGGCAGCCCCAGCTGGGCTGGCCGGCACAGGCCTCGCGGGCTGCGGCACAGCTGGGCTCTGCCGCGGCACGGATCCTACAGGGCTGGGGAATGCTGCTGATGGGCAGCCTTGGGAAGATTCACCTGCAGCATGGCTTTGCAGCAGAGTTCAAGGAAGCCTGGGGTAGGAGTAAGCCTCTGAAGTAGGTGGGGTTTTTGATGTTGTTGAATAGACCAAGCTTTTTCAAAAAAAAAAAAAAGAAAATCACCCTTGTTTTGTAGAATTCAAAGAATCACAGAATTACCCAAGTTGGAACAGACCCAGAAGGATCATTGAGTCCATCTCCTGTCCCTACACAGGACGCTCTCAATGCTCACACCCTGTGACTGAAAGCATTGGCCAAATGCTTCTGGAATGCTGGCAGAGTGGGTGCTGTGACTGCTTCCCTGGGGAGCTGTTCCAGGGCTCCACCACCCGCTGGGGAAGAACCTCTTCCTAATATCCAATCTAACCCTCCCCTGGCACATCTTCTGCCATTCCCTCTGGTCCTATCATAGGTCACAAGAGAGCAGAGCTCAGCCCCTGTCTCCCCTCTCTCCCTTGTGATAAGGCACAAACAGCTCTGAGACCCCCTCTCAGTCTATTCAACTCAACTAATTATCACATGTTGGGTATTACAGGTCTTAATTTTTGTGTTCCTGGCAACCATGATGGGACCCTCGACCCTCAGTGGGGTGCTCAGGGACCCTGGGCAATACATTGAGAGAGTTTCAACAGCACCAATATGAGTGCAGCCAGCAGTCTGAAGTGACCCAAGACTGTAAATACACTTAGAGCAACAAACAGCAGAGGAATAACAAAGAAAATGCTCTCCTAGATTCTGCTGGAGATGTAACCATCTCTCCCTGAGCTTTATTCCCAGTCTTGGCCTCTGTCCTGGGCTTAGGTGGTTACGTCCTTTTCTGCAGGACACAGTAGCACCAATACCTCAACTCACCTGTTGCTTTCCAGCAAGGAAAGCTCTCTCTCACAGCTATGTTAATGCAGAGTCTGCAAAGAGACCTGAGGTATAAATATCACTTTAGTATTATTATAAAGTAAATACTTACAATACTAAGTATTGTATGTAAATACTAAGTATTACAAAGCTTCTGATGTGCTCTACAACCAACCTCAAGCGCTTTCTGTGCTAAAATTGAGGCAATTTTAGGATCAACATCTGCCTAATCTTTATCTATTTCTGCAGTTTATCCAGATAAACTTTATGCTGAGGCATGTTGAGGACAGGTAAGATTTACAGACACAACAGTGAGGCTGGTCCTAACTCTTTGTTTTGTGTGCAAGTTCATCTTTACGTCACTGAACGTGCCCACACTATGGGGTTAAGAACTGACATAGCATATGGGTCTGTCCCTTTTTTTGTTCAGCATAGCCAGAGAAGGATGAAAACTGTAAATTGCCTCTTAAATTTAGCTCATCCCCAGAACATCGAGGGACTTAATGACTGATACACAGTGGAAGTGACAGACAGGAAAACCCTGTTAACCCTCAGGTCCAGAAGATAAGCTAAAACAGTTTCAAAGACCTCATCGTGCCTGGCATCATAAAAGTGGCTCAGTTCATTACGGGGAAAAATTTCCAGTGAATTTTTAACACAGCTTCCATGTCAGTAATTTAACAAAAAGAAGACCAGCCTAAACCATCCATTAAAATATTCTCCTTAGTAAATTAGACAAGCTCAAGCAAAAAAAAAATATTTGTATCAACTGAAAAGCCTGCATTTATCTAGTACCTTATTCAATAACTCAGGAGCACATACAGTATGCTATCTGCAGGATAGCGTTGGTTTTTTTTTTTACTCCAGATGTCTCTTTTTTCCTTCCAGAAGTTGCAGAGCATTGGACAAGCAGTAACAGATGATGAACACATGCATAACTACAAATGGGCAAGCTGATTGTTTTCAGAATTGGTATAAACATTTGCTCTTGGATTGAGATTTAGCCCATAGCAAATCTTTACATTCTCGTTATAAACCTCTGACAAAAAGAGCTTCTAATGAAAATGCTGACAGTGTGAAAACGTGGTTATGGTCAGGAAAACAAATGGGTAAAAACTGGCATTTTGTAGTTCCATATGTATATTTCATCAGGGAAGTCTTTGCTAAGTTTACATTTCAAAGCAAAAGCTTGACGATAACTGCTTCTCCTACCCTTTCTATTTAGGGCCCCCAAACCTATTACTATTACTGCTATATCCAACACTAGCATTTAAAAAAAACCAAACAAGCAACAAAACAAATCAGAGGCTGTGATATGAACTTCTCTGAGAGCTCAGTGCAAGAACCAGCAGCTGGATTTTTAGCACCTCTTTTATTTTTGATTATATAGATAATAGTAGAGCCCAACAGCCCAAATCATGACATGGGCTTCCTCCTGTAGGGTGTAAAAGACTGAAAAAAAAAAAATGGGGGAAAAAAACAATATGGGGAAGAGAACTGCATTTTGTGTGTTTGCATAGGGGTATGGCACCAGGCAGAGGAGGAGGTGCGAGGGCCCAGAAGGATAGGTGCGGTGAGTTAGGGGCTCTAAAAAGAAAAAGACAACAGGAAAAGATGATTTAGGGCATCAAAGAAATGTGTGGGAGTGATGGTTGTAATGCAGGGTGAGGGAAGGCCTGTATGCCTTGGTACCCACAGTGAATGGGACAAGTCTGAGTGGCTAAAATGGCCCCAGGCACAGAGTGCCCCCTGCCATCTTAGCCCTCAAGGCAGCATGTGTGGACAGGCAGATGCATATAAAGTCTATTGAATATTCTTTTTTCCTGAAAGCACAAGCACAGTGTAGGTTCAGTGAGTGTAAATGAACCAGAAATGTGGGTTTACTGTCACAGACCATCTGAACCATTGTTAGGACAAGCCATTGAGTTGGGTGCTAAGTGACAAACCACTTATGTCTTTCTTCAACACCATCAGGGCTTGCTTTAAACTTGAAACTATGGAATAGAAGAAAAAGATAAGGCAACATAAAGTATAAAAAAGAAAAAAAGAATTAAAAATCCTAACTTAAAATTTTAAGACCCAGGAATGTCAAACAAACATGAGATCAGTAGCCAGGAAGAAAACAGTGCAATAGGATGTGCAGGGCAGTAAAACCTGGCACAATATGTGCAGTGGGATCTCTGGTTGTGGTGGGGAGGGAAGGAGGATCACGTCTCCTTGACTGGTGAGTCCTAGCCAGTTCTGGAACCCATTTTGTGAGACAGATGTTGAAAATGGTCAGGATACTCACACAACGTAAACCCCTAAAACTAAGTCTAAAAATAAAAAGGCTTGAATACTATCTTGGAAGTAACGATGATGAAAAGAAGCGTGGTTAAGCATGGCTGAGGATGCCAGGGGAATGGCAATGAACACCTGAAGGGAGCAAAGATGAAGGCTAAGATAGTGTCTCCTTTAGAACCAGGAAGAGTTTCATTGATGACTTCATTGTGACCCAAATTCTACTGCAAGGAGACAGAGGAAACGTTCAGCACAGTGAAGAGGATTGGAAGTAACGTTTTTGCATGAAGTATATGCAGATGCAGCTGAATTTCAGGAAGACTTCCTTAGAGCAAGGTACAGATCCAGAAAATCCTCACAAATACACTGCTCAGAAAGACTTTGCTGGCTTGTGGCATACCGAACAGAATGATATCATTGCAACAAAATACACCCGTTGAATTTGACTCCACTCGAAGCGACAAGAGCCCTTAAGTTGCTATGTTGAAAACAATTTAATTGAACCTGGCTAATTAGAATATAACAAGTAGTTAAAAATTATGCAATGCTTTAAAAGTCTTCTAATTAATTTGAAATTCTGATGGCAAATTAGTAAATGCACGCTGGAAACTTCCTGGGCTCGACTCAATACATCATAGAAAAAAAAAAAGATATATTTTGTCAATAGGGACACTTTGATAAAACATACACAAGTAGAAAATAATAATGTAGAGTAAGGAATAATTAATTAATTCAAGTTTCAAGATAAGATCACTGTGTCCTGCTGACCCTACATGTTAATCAGTTGATTGATTAATTGCTACACTCATAATAATTATAGGGTGTAAATCTAAATACATTTAATGACAGTTTACACTTAGAATAAAAATGTCTTTTATGTCTGCTTATCTTTGTCATTTCTTGAAGCCTAGTCATAATTTTGTGTTTGCCATAAATAAACCTGAAGCATTTTAAGATGTTCTCCTTGTGATGAGGTAGGTTTATACTTCATCCATCTGATCAGCAACACTTTTTGTATGTGGCCTCCACCTCCTGTCTAATGAAAAATATGTTGCTTGATGAGAAACAATTGATTTACATGCAACAACAAATAGAGCTTCATCAAAAGCTCATCCGACAAGCGGACATACCAATAAGGCTATTGTGTAGTTGTAGACTAACCAGAGGACTTTTACATATTGAATATTTCTTCCACTGCATAAACTGTCTGAGGTGAAATAGCAAAGCAGGTCAGCAGCACAGAAAAATATGAAAGAAAACAATCCAAAGAAAATAAAGAATTCTTCTGCTGACTTCTGATTTATAAGCAATGCACAGGATCTTGACATCAACATCATCTTTGAATTTGTGTTGTTTCTTTTTAAACCTAATTATGCTTTATGACTGCACTAAAAGAAAGGTGTGGGTCCTTGTATCCCAAGCACAGCAAAAATCCAGTTTCCACTGAGAAATACATAAAATGAAGGATTACTCTGTTAAATCTATTGAAGACTTAAAATGCACTGTTAAATATTAGATCTTAAGTTACTGAAGTCTCACTAAGTCAGTAATAAAGTGTTTTAGTAGGAGCAAAGGGTAGAAGTTGTAGTTGTTTGTACTTCACCTGTTCCATTGGATACAAACTCCTATTTCCATCATTGCCAGCCTGGATTAGAAGTCCTACATGCTTGATCCTGACTTCTATTTAGATGACAACTCCCTTGTATTTCTCATGGAGTGAAAAGTGGGCATTTCATTTGCTTCCATTTAAATTGAGAAAGCACAGCAAAACACCTTGATGAATCAAGGATAAAATTTCGTTCTGTTTTTAACAGTTTTTAAAAATTTGTCTTAATTTTCATTTCATTCTTGCCATTGCAAAATATTAGGAACTCTTAAATAAGTGTGTGCCTTATGTGTTTTACAAGAAAAGAACGTATTTCTTTTAAAAGACAGACCTTAATACCAGATTCCATGACCATTTTCAAGTGTGCAGTTCTAGAAATTTGGATTCTTTGTTTACAGAGTTGTTATCCATATACAGCTTTGCAACTCTCATTTTGCAGTGATATTCTTTAAATAAATAATGCTAGGTTAGGAATTATAGTATAAATATTTTAAAGAGCCACTAAAGCATTTAAAAAAAAAACTAACCAGGCAAATTCCAAGTGAATGAACTTTTACAGCCTTCAGAGGGTTACCTGACCTTCTACTTTTGCAGCTTGCTTGACTCAAAGTTACAGCAATGGAAGAGATAACAGTGAAACTGTACTATAAAAATAAATTACTATCATGAATATTAAGCAAGAAGGATATAATAAACATGACTGCTTACATGATTCTGATTTATTGATACTGATTTGCTAGTAAATTATCACACAAAGTACTCATTTTAGTTGTTCAAGAACATGTGCAAAATAAAGCTTGGTGGACACTTCCCAGAGACCTTGACATCTGTCACCGAGTTCATAATCTGGGATTCTTAGTGCCTGGTTTTTTAGTACGTGATACAGCAGTGTGTTTAATTTTATTTTTTTAATTTTATTTTTTTTGACTATCTGGTTTCTTTAAACTCTTTTTTTTAGCCATGTGCATTTTTTAAAACTACTATCATGGAGGTTCAGCTCTGACACAGTGGAACAAATCCAGCTGCAAAATCTCCTAAAGGCTGTTCATGCTTGTTCTGTTAAATAGTGCTCACTTTGAGTCAAGAGGTTTCATTACTATATTTATGAACCTCTTGGCACCAGGAGTTGGGATTTCCCAGTGCTAAGCATTAATGCATTTTACATCAGTCTTTAGCATCGGGAACTCTAGATCACTGGTGCTGAGGGGTTAAAGACAGTTAAAAACCAGATCTTTATTTCCAGATAGGAATCTTTAATGCATGTGTGCCTGGTTGATCTCTGTGTGTGTGTACAGCCAGGGAAACCATCAGATAGCAGAGGCAGAAAGCAGGTTACCACAGTCACTACCACAACTTGCAGGTTTAAAGGATCTTGGCATTCGCAGCCTACTCCCTATATTCTGCATCAGATATTTGTTATCCAAATTGATGGAAAGTATCCTATCTGAAAATAGGATTATTCTTCTTTAAATTTAAAGCCTGCTTTGTGCTTATGTGGCTTATATCACTTCATGACATGGTGTGTTATGTCAAACCTAAGATTATTTTTGGAGATTTCTGAGACAGAATCTACTTCAGTTTGCCTGTCATCAGCCTAAAGCATGTGCCAAAAGACCCCGTTTTTGAGGCAGTGATTCACAAATACCATCTGAACCAAAGGACAGCTACTGCTTCAAAGCAAAAGCACGTATCTTGGATCAAATTCTACTATCATCTCCCAAAGTGGTTACTCTCATCACAGTTTTGATACTTCTCTGTGGAGGTTTTATATACACACACAGTGGGCTAGTTAAAAAAAAAAAAATAGTTAATATACTTGAGTTTGGAAGCAGCAATGTAGGTTCATCAGTGCCCTGATCAGTGGTGTAAAGGGAAAAAAGCAAGACCTCTGCTGCAGGCAGCGTAGGTTAGTCCTGGCTGCATGTGAACACACAGATGCAAATCAAATGCAAGCCAAGGAAAAGGCTGTTCTAGAAGTGGCACTTGATAGCCCAGGGCTGGAGCTGCAGAAGCGTATATAAACCTCCCTGCCAGGCAACCCTTCCTGCTTCTCCCATTATTTTTTTTTTGCTTCAAAAGGAAAACGAGAATTAAAATAAAAATAGAAAAAGGAAAAGATAGTTAAAAAGAAAGAAAAAGAGGAAAGAGGAAAAAGAGGGAAGAGGGAAGGAAAAAGGGGAAAGAGGAAAGGGGAAAGGGGAGAAAGTAAAATCAAAAAAATAAGAGAAGGAAAAAAGAAGAAAGAAAGAAAAAAGAAGAAAGAAGAAAGAAAGGAGAAAAGAAAGAAGAAAGAAAGGAGAAAGGAGAAGAAAGAAGAAAGGGAAGAGCAATGGAGAAAAAGAAAAGAAAAAAAAAAAGAAACTGTTGCAGCTTCCATGCTTATATTTTTTGCCCTCCTTAGGGTAAACACCCCATGTAGGTACCAGGGCAATTTCCTCCCTGTCTCTCTTTACTTCCCATATCACCTGTAGGAGTGTGGGGAGAAGATATAGAGTGTAATTAAGGCTGGGATTTAGTCGCGGTCACTGCTCACCCCATGCTTTCTGTGTATGTGCAGCTTTTGCCCTTTACATGACACTGGAGCAGTGTCAGCTTGGAAAATACTGCCCTAATTGACTGGGGCTCTCTTAATAATAAAGAGTTACAACACCAGGTATTCCATACCAGCTGAAGCAGATCCCAATTCTCAGTTACATTTTAGATTTCTAAAACCTTTGAGAATCCAACTTTTTTTGCTTCTTCAGATCTCACTTTTTGTTTGAGTGTTTAATACATGGTTTGCTTTTCAAACCATGGAAGCAAATCTAGGTGAAGAGTTTTTGTGCCTGGCTTGCAATTTTTTTCCCCCAGTGCAACACTATCATTCAAGTGTTCAACACTGAATGAGTCAGACCGTGAGCTGTCGGCGAATTAGATTGTGCTTCTGATCTCAGCGAGATTATCTGTGAGATGTACAGCCTTCCCAGGCAATTAAAGCACTACTGCCTTTGCCAAAATATAACCATAGTCAAACAGGTTAACAGGATAATGAATTTTATATAGAAGGGAGTCAAAAGGAGTAGGTTGACTCTCCAGGAGGCAAGACAAATTGCATTTTATTCTAAAATTGTGGGCATTTCGTATTCAATACCTGTAATACAAGCAGAAGGCAGTGGACTGCAGAACTATGTCTGCAGCCAAAGTAAAAGTAAAGTTTTGCTCAATGGTTTCTTGTACAATAATTTGCCTCAGGGCTGCACACTCCCTGACACCAATTTAGGAGGAGGATGTGCAGTACTACTCATTTCTTCCATTCCCACACTATTTCTTACTTTACTTGACTTCCCTTTTTAGCTGTTATCTGGTACAGCTGGTGTAGTACAGCTGCTGAAGATGCTTTTCTCCAGCCACATTACCCAGTTGTCTACCATTACATTTTTTTTTTCCCCACAATTTGTGTCCCTCAGGAGACATTATAAATCCTCTTAACTTTGAACTCTGGCCCAGCTTTGGTAAGAACACAAGCCTACTCCTGCATTTAGACATTGTGACTTTTCCAAAGTATTTCAGTTTGCAATTGCAGTTTTGTGGCAGCCACAGACCCCCTCTTGGAAGCCAGACGTGTGAAGTGATGCCGCGAGGCCACATTTTCAGGGAAGAGACTATCAACTTCCAACTTGGAAAATTTGTGCCTGGTTTTAACCTGTGACTTAACTTTTCTCTGAAATTCTGTGAAATTCAGTAAGCATTCTGCACACAGTGCTATTGTTATTATTCTAGTCATATTATTGTGTTTTATCATGCCCTTTAGCAATGTGATGGTTTTCTTTCCCAACCCCGAATGCGTGCTATTATGGTAAACCATGAAGATATTTTTTTGGTCATTCATGGCTTGATTCTGTGCCTGCCTGCTTTGTGGAATTTTTAGAACTCTTAATTTCTTGTTCCCTTTTCAGACCATTTCTAGAACATTCTCAGAAAAAAATGAGGTGTTGCAACTCCTTTCTGACTGCTTACTGCTCTCAGAAGGTAAATGTACAGATAAAACAGGGTCTGTATTTCTTAAATTTACTTCTACCAGACTCTCACCCAAATGTTTGTCATAGTCCTATGCATAAAGGCTGAAGTTATCCATTTCCTTCCAGCTAATTTAATGCATTATTATCAGGAGTCTTGTCTGAAGTTATAAAGAGCCTTCCCTGATGCCATGGTACTACGTACAGTTTTTGTCATTATAAAATAACATTTTATAGAACTGTGAGGTAATGGTCTGAATTAAGGCACATTTTATGGCTGGTTTTACCTGTCGGAACTTGAGGACCCACAAAGTTCCACAGTTTGGGGGAGAAATATCCAAAGGAAGAATCTGATGTCAGGAGTGCTCTAGCACTTTGGTCAGAGTACGCTGCAGCTGGAGAGACCTGGAGGAGGTCATAGTCCTTTGAAGGACTGGTATAACTGAACACAGCTTGAATTTACCAGAGGACAAAGTTGCTTGAAGTATTTAGGATACTTCAGAGCCACAGTGCCAATTCTCACTTTGTCAAGAGCTCCAGATAACCTTCATGAGAAACATACAAGAAATCCATAATGTTCAGTAGTAGGTCCAGGTCTTCAAATATCTACCTGACAAGGATCAGAGAACGATTCAGTTGTCTTTCGCCACCAAGACATCTATTGGTTCAGATCCAACAATCCACGCAGAGATGTGAGGTGATACTCTTACTCAGGACAGGTAGCAGGTTTTAGATAGTAAGAAAGTATATGGAGAGAGGAAGGCAGCACAACACTAGAGGTGATAACTTCTAGCATCCCCTTCTTTTGTTCTTGAAGGTTCTCCTTTTCTGTCCCTTGCTGGTCTTCTCTTCCTGCTTCCCTGCCCCCTCAACTCTTCCGTTTTTGCACCTCTGAAATTGTGTAACAGGGCCATTATGGGCTGCTTCTCCTCCTGTTGTTACTTTCCCCAAGTGGAGCTTCACTCACAAGCCTGATGGAACACTTTTCCCCTCAAACCCAGAGTGCCAATTCTCACTTTGTCAAGAGCTCCAGATAACCTTCATGAGAAGTTCCTCTCCCCCTGCCTCCTGCAAACACTCCAGGTTACAGAGATCTTGTCACAGTCACTAAATAGCTCCTTCTCTTTCTTTTTTTCCTCCTCTTTTCTGCCCAGTGTTGTTGCTCAGATTTCTCAGTTTCTCTTTGTCTTCCTTTTCACCATTCTCTCCTGCTCAGTTTTCTCCAAGTTTCTCTGACACTAACCCACACATGAACTCTCAAGTTGGCTTGCTTCTCACTTCTGCCCTTTTTTACCCCTACAAATAGATTTTCTTAACCATAGATGAAATTTAAATTACACAAACTCATTATTTTCTATGCCTAAAAGGCAAATACAAGAGAAGCAAATTGAAATCCGTATCTTTGCCACTTACATGTTTACTGGAGTCTCAGTGGTTAATGTGGCTATTGGTTATATACACACCTTTTTTGCAAATTGAAATGAGACACACTGCTTCCCAGGTGACATTTCCACCAAGCATTCAATGACTCCTCCAGCTCCTCATGAACATTAATGCTCTGAGCATCTGTGTCCCATGGCAGGTAAGACCCCAGAAAAAAATCCCATCTTTTAGCCTTGTTGGTGCTTTTTTTTGACATAATCCTGACTACTAAGTGCTATTTGCAAGTCCTAATTTCAAAGTTCTATGATGGACCTACCATGTGTTGCAAAGTTTTTGAGCAAGGTTCTTGCTGAGCAGATTACTGCAGATTTGTATCCAATAATTTAGTATGTAAGCATTAAACCACTCATATCACAAACACCTGTGCAAGCCAGTTGGCCTAGTCAATTCTTGTTTAACATTTAATTATGAATATAATTAGCATGAGTTAAGAGACAGGCCAGGCATCCGCAATAAAATTTCCACTATGCTAAAGAAATTATAACTATAACAACAAAAAAGACTAAGTTGGGGGAGAATATGTCCCTCCTGAGCAAACTTTTGCATGACAGTAAAATGCAAATATAAATTCTTTTAAAACTTTTCCATTTCCTTTGGTGATAATTGAAAACCCTCCACCATATTTATAAGACCAAATTATACAGTTTTTCTGTTCCTTTTTATTAAGGCAATTTTTATCACTGCTCCAACCCTTTCAGAGAGGTTCCTCAGATTCTCCTCATTTCCTCAGAAGGTAAATTAACTGATTTGATGGTGTCAAATGGTGGAATACTGTGTTAGGGAAAGTTTATTAGAAGTGGAGGTAACTAGTTGAAAAATAATAGTTTTATGAAGAGCTCTTTTTAGCCCAGTGGAATTATGTGCTAACAGAGGAAAAGAATCAGTAAATATCGAAACATATCTTGTCTTGAAGGTAGATGATCCTGTTTAAGAAAAAAAAAAGTCTATCTAGAACCAGGCTCCCTATGGACAAGTCTTCACAGTATAAAATCCTGCAGAAGAGCTAAACCTTCATATGGAGATGATTTTTTTTCCATGTCCCTTCAAACAACTTAGTTAAAATGTTCTAAGTAAAATAACGTGAGGAAATGTTTTACCCATTAATTTGCCTCTCAATGCCTTTCACTTCTGATCATGTTGGGCTATTTTACACCTCAAAAGAAAAAAAAATATATTCATAACCATGCCCTCCAATTTTATTTTAATTTTTTTCCTAAAGCCGTTGCTTCCAGACCTGGAAAGCTCTATTTAAAAATGCTGTTGAAAAGAAACTGCTCGTAACTGTGAAGGGGAGGTCATCGAAAGAAAACTAGGAGGTTACTGGGGCATGGTGTTCCTTGACACCTCCTGGGAACAAATAGCCTGGAATGAACCTCTTTAGTTACCAGTTTGCTCTACTACAAATACAACAGCCTCCATTTACATCCTCAGTGGAAATATGTTTTCTTACTGCCTTGAATTGAGTGGAGATTGTGCTAGAATATGCTGGTTGGGAATGTTACAGCTTAAAGATGTTTGTAGCCAGTTTACACACCCCTTGCAGAATACAGTTCTTGAGTTTAAACTGCACTCTATCATCTTTTTTTTTTTTTTACTTCTTGATTTTATTCAGGATGATCATGTACAAATTTTGAGCGTATTTTGTTAACGGCTGCAGGTCATCAGCTTTCCCTTACAGCCTCTCTGTGTCCTACATCATCTCAGCATCTCTTCTAAAATATTTAGGCTTCTTTTTTTCTACTCTAACATCAGTTAATCATTCTTAAATTTCAGAATTTCACACAGCTTTCCAAATAAGTGTTCAAAAAGCTTTCCAAAATGGATTTGATATTTCTGTCTCCACCTAAAATATCCAGTACCACTTTCTGAATGAGCTGTTGTTATTAGTGTTATTGTACATGGGAGAATACATAGGCCTACAGCTGTACCATACACATGTTCATATATATACATGGATGGATATCTTTGAGATCTTGCTACCCACAAAATCATTCTTTTTTTTTTAAGAATCCTTTTAAAGAGTTGCAGCTCAACCTTTGACAATTCTTGTTTCTATATGGTTTTTGCTCTGTTCACATTTAGTTTATGCCTTCTGATACTCAGATTTGACCAAAAGGCATTAATTATGATTTATTATCTGACATATATTGTGGTGATCCTGTATTTGTTTATAAAGCACCGTGTTCACATGAAATTGAGGCTTTCTGATGCCATGCCAAGCCCCAAAACTTCCTTGGACAAGTAAATGGAGGATAGGAAAACAATTTCAATAGGAGGCTCGCCAACTGTGAATCTGAAGGCAGTTTGATTAGGACTCGAAGCCCACAGATTGAGATTATGACAGAAATTTGCATAATGCCAGAGACTGATAAGATTTGGTTTCTCAGGAACCTATTACGTGATGATGTTAAGAGACTGTCATGGATTTCTTACAGTGCAATATGCTGACTTGTCTTTCCAAGATGAGTTGGCCTTGAGCCTTGTTCTTTGTAAGCCTCGAGTGAGGTTTCTTTAGATGTCTTTTGAAAATCTCTTTAGACATCTTTTGTAACTTTCCACCGAGATGATACAAGGATGTTATGACTGTCAGAATAAATGAATGTATTTACTTCCTTTCTGTTTCTCAGCTACTATTTTCATAACACTGCATAGCAGTTCAGAGCAGGTCCTTGCTACACTATATTTTCAACCAAAGTAGCTCTGTTCCTTGGTCATGATTATGTATTGATGACTAGATTTTTTCTTTGCCTCCTGACACATTTTTTTTTTTCCTGATTTTGGTGCAGACAACTTCTGTGCAAACTCCTCAAAGGTGCATTATTCAGTGCAAAATTTGCTATGACCTGCTGAAGACTGGAACGTGATCATTGCCCGAAAAGATGTGAGTTTCTGCTCTGTGTCTCGAGCCGCACAAGCAGTGGATCCCTGGAGGACCTTTCTGAAGCAGGACTAGAACTTAAGCTCAGAGAAAACCTTTTTGCTGATGTCAGGCTTTCTGGAGATGAAGACAACTGACCAACATGGAGGGGACTGATAACTACTAACAGCACTGCTACGTTTTGTGGGTTTGAAAAAAGGCTACCTTTCCCATGAAAGAAGAGTTTACTGCTTTGCTGTGTTGTCATCATAGATTTTGTCAGACAAGACCAGTAAAGGCCAGTATCTCACATCAGCAAAACTGTAATAAATGTTTTATATAAAAAAATAACCAAAAAAGTTATAAAACTCTATCATGTGTCAGATGCTAAATAACTATCTTCAGTTTCTATATAGTAGGATAACATATAACATGACATAATTGATAGGAAAGACACCGTGAATTCTGCTTAGCATGCACCAGAAGACTCTAATTGATGTACTGAAAGAATACATATGAAATTAGTTGAAAAAAATGTTAATGGTCTATCACGGCAATAAAAAAAAAAATCCAGATCTTGGAAAAATAAAAACTATGTGAGTACCCAATGTGGATTTTAGGTAGTGTCTAGTTACTGAAATTCACCATTATAACTCTGAAAAACCTTATTCAGCTGCCACCTCCCAGTTAACGTGCATAAGGTAATTAGATGCTGTGATTGTGGCCTTCGAATAACTCTAGGTACCTATGGCTTTACTTCTTCTCCATGCAGAGAAATGTTTCCTTTCTGCCAGGGCTGAAAAGCTGGAGCTCCACAGATTGGGTATTACTTTGCTTAAGTGTCTGGAGAGTCTTGATCCTGTGGGGGTCAGGACATAAGCCACCTACGCTAACTAGATCTGGTGCCCCTTCTTTGGTGACCAAGTGGGTAACGTGGATCCCATGTTTTCTGTTCTTGTACTCAAGTCTGAGACAGCTCATATTGGGTTATGGATTCCACTCGAAGGCCTGCAAGTCACATTTTATAACATTACATTTTTATTAATCTCATTCTTGTGTTCATCTGCCATAAATGGGAAACACTCAGCTTCATTCAGAAAACTCTCTGAGGAAGAATCATAATTCTGGCAAAAGGATTTCTACTTAGAATACATACATATATACATCTGCCTCTCTGTGTGGATTTTAAACAATAAATCACCTATTTATCTACAGTATTTATGTGACACCTATTAAATTCATATCAGAGATAAGGAACTGAAATGAAGGCATAATCACTAGACCTCATTGAAAAAAACTCTTTCCAATGCAGTAATCTTTCCAACCTGTTGCAGAGAAAAATCAAAGACCTGAACTCAAGCCTTCCAAACCAGAGACAGATGTTGCAGCTTTGGGAACTGGGTGGAATTTTCCTTTGTGGAATATCAGTGGGTTTTTTTTTTGTAACTGCAGTTGGACAGATGCACTGTCTATACAGATGAATGGTCTATACAGCTTTCTCCAACTGAAAATATTTGGAATATTTTGATATTTGGATGTTTCCTATGCTGTCGATATCAACCATCCATGCACAGAAGACTGTGGAAGATAAATTTCTTTTTTTTCTATGCCTTCTGCTTCAGATCTTGCAAGAAATCTAGTTCAATTAAAATATTTATAATCAGCTAACACATTTACCTGCTAATAATTCTTAGCAGATTCTGGTGGTAGATTTTTTTTTGTTTCAGTGGCTGAAGTCCTGGCACAAGTCTGTATGGCCATGCGGGCTGAATTCTGTAAATAAGGTGATTAAGTGTTTCAGTTATTGGCACTTCTACCACCTTACTCACATGAAGCACAATTTTACTTGCAGACAATCTGTTGAACCACGTCTGTTGATCTTCCAGAAAATCAATAGAACTATTTGTGGTGCTAAGTAATTTAAATGTGGCTGAACCTGACTTCACAGCAGCATTTGGGCACACTTTAGAAGTGCATATTTCATCCAAAATACCACAAAATGACTTGCCAGTAATATAGTAGACAAAGACCTTGGAAAAAAAAGTGCTTTCCAAATCCTAAGAAACAAAATTAGTTTTAGGTCAGAGGTCTTACGGTCTTCCATTTATCATTCATAAATTCTCTGATATAAGCTATATGGACAGTAATTATCCAGCTTCAGCCTGGCAAGTAGAATTCTGAGATTCTATAATGCCCTGAATTATCTTCTAATATTCTGGTCGTATCTAAATTGTTCTAATATTATGGCCGTATCTAAAATTATTTATAGGAGAAGTTGAAGGTGAAGAGCAAGCACTTTCCCTAATACACAGTAGTGCAAAAATTTTGTTCCCATTCACTTAATAGAGATGTTAATTAAAATGGCATCACCCAGGAAAAGTCATACTAAACCTACTGTGACTTCTTTCACATCATCTTTAAATTAACGTTAGCTTGAGGAATCCATGGCACCTCTTAGGTACTCATTTCTCCTGAAACTGCCATATAAATGATTAAATTCACAGGAAATGCTGGTAACTTTTTACTACCTGCTACAGAGGGGTTTTTAGATCGCTTCATCTTGCTTTTTGAATAAATGTCTTTGACGAAGGAGTGCTCAGTGCCAGGGCAAGGATATAATAACCACGGCAGAGTGGGGAAGTGTCTCAACTACCTTGTCCAAGTCATCATCAGGTTGGTTTATTTCTGGCGTTCCTCCTTTGAACTAAATTTCAGGGCCAAGCCCTCTGTGCTAATAATTCCATTTTTGAAGAATGGACGGAAAATACAGAGATACCAGAGCTTCTTTTTCACAATAATCTGAAGAATATGAGAAATTTTCTAGAGAGCAGCATAATTAACACAAAGTAGCCAAAGAATCAACTGCAATATAAATGATGTTGAAGAGATTTCTCACTTTGCCTCAGGACAATTACCGCACAGAAGACCTCCAAACCCACCTAATTGTTGTTTATAGATGTTTTTTAAGTAGAATTGGTAAGAATACGGATTTGTAGATACTATGGCAGTAAAGGCCAAATAAAGACAAGATTGATTAGAAACCGTAGATTACTTTAGGCAGTTGGATTAGGTAGCAATCACCCTGATGTGCAGTAAAGCAAGTAACAAGAATTAGAGTTTTGAAATAGTGCAAAGCACATCTCAGAGTGCTAATTTTCTTCCTAGGAATAAACTGTCTTAAAATCCCTCTATAAATGACTGTTCATTAGCCTATCAATGTGTATAATGGCTCTCAAAATCATAATAAGAATTAATAATAGTTCAAATAGTAGAAAGGGACATTAATTTCTCACTCATGAATATTAATTCTTTAGTAGACAGTCTCTTTCTGACATGCTTTCAAAACTCTTAATTCGCATGTCTATTACTGGTTACCTGTTATTTTTACTGTCAAAACCCCTGCCTACTGGGCCACCAAAAGATTTCAAAGCACCCCGACTTGGACATTAGCAGAGAGGATGAGAGCAGAGGACAGCAAAAAGGATGAGATCATGGTGTCCTGATAAAGTTTGTCAGAATACAAGAGCTTTTGCTCAGCTGAAGTGTATACTGAAGGACAATGAAAAGTAGCAATAAGGGGCAGGAAGGTTATATTTAGCCCCAGAAGACCAGTATGATGGTGGATTACCAGGAAGAGAAGGTGGAAATGGCAGAGGATAGGTATTGGGTGTTAAACACTTGACTACAGAGAATAAGGTGCATAAGAAGGGAAGCGAATGGTGTGCCAGGCTGTGCCCTGTGAACTGGCTCCATCCACCTGAGGCACCACATCTCCTCCTTTCCAAGGAGACGTGGTAGATGGAAGGAGAAACACCTGAAGGACATGTTCAAGTGCTGATAAAAACATCTTATCCCAACGCATTGCAGAAACTGAAGCCAAACAGTAAGAAAGTCTTCATTGCTTTTCCCTTCTCAGAGCTGCAAAGATTGTGCAACAGGAACTTAAACTTATGTTCTCCATCTAGTTTCCATGTTCTTTGAAAGGAGAAGTGAGCTGCTAAGAGTAAACTTTCAGGTAATGCATTTCCCTACGATGTGTATTTAACTGCACCGCATCCCTAAATAACCGAGAAGGGAAGGATCTTGTGAGATGTATTTAGTTTCATTATATCTGATGCTGGGTCTTGAAAAGCTTTAGTTGAACTAAAGACTCTTATGAATACGAAATCAAAGTGAGCTGTACATTAAGGGTTTCATGGTCTCTGACAGCTGCGCATGTGCACTCACAGCTCTCATTAACTGTAATGGCAAATATGCGTGGCCATCGCTCAGAAAGCAGATCTCTAAGTATTTTATTGGGTTTGTTTTTCTCCAAGAAATATTCTCTATTGGATCTTTAATTAATCTCTCGCTAGACATTCTCCCTTTAAGCTCTCTCCCCTCCCCAACCCTATTTCCAATGGGACTAAACCTCCAAATCGCTTTGTTTTTCAGTCAAGTTTTTCCAAGCTGATACAGTTTTACAAAACGCACCTGCATGTATTAAACACAGAAAGGGTTTGCAACACACAAACCACAGAGGCATGTAACAAAATAAATGCCTTGGACTTCGAAAAGAGTTTCGATGCCTACCAACTTAAAAAAGAAAGCTAATAAAGCAAAGGTAGGAAAATAAGAACATTAATGTTTTTTTGCATTCTTTTTGTGATCATTGCAAGGCAAGAGTCTGCAACCTTGTGGAACAAAACACACACATTTCATTCTGATTTACATAAAGACAGCCCCTTCTAGCATGATTCACAATTATTAGTCTCTCTGCTGTGTTTGGGGATATATGGATTATCAGCCTAACATATTTTGAATACATACATATTTTAATTCCTTTCCTAAACCATTTTAGGCACTACAGTTAAATCGCATATCCAAAATTTATAGATCAATAATTTAATATTTCTTCCTCCAGTTAAATAACTAAATAATAAAGATAAAAGGCAGTCAAAAACAATAAAAAGACAGGATCACGGATAATGGAAGGTAAGTCAGATTTGAAATGCCTCTGTTCTATTTTTAAGTTTATTATTATTTTTCTATAGCAGGCTATTTCAGCAGCTTCTACTGTATCTGATGTACTTACTTATCGCCTCCACAAACTGTTCAAAGAAGCAGTATGGGAACAGCGGCTCAGGCAGCTCTCTGAAAAACATCTTGAGTGCTCCGGTGACAACGTGGATGTCCTCCCACTGGCTGTCGTCCAAATTCAGCTTCTCTTCTGGGAAAACACGAGGAGAAATGGAACAACTGGTTTTAATGAAACAATTACAAGACACTAATTATTATGTTAATGTTTGCCTACTATCATCAGCAACCGTTAACAGCCTTCTGCACCTAGAGGTTTGGTGCTGTGCATGGTTTTTTTTCCCCCCCTTCTTTTTTTTTTTTGTAGGAAGAGAACGTTTTCAATGGAATACCATCTGTAGGAATGCAGCTAACAAAAAAACAAGAGACACAAAGAGACGGTACCATTGACACAGTATGTCAGATACATTTATTCCCATAATGCATCAGTATGAAAATTAGCACCACAGCTCAACATGATTCAAAGCTATTTGGTTTTGAGGCCGAGGGGCTAAGAGTTGCCAACGATGGCCGGCTCAAGGGACCGGCCTAAAGGCCTTGCTGAGCCAACAGGAGACATATGCTAAACATGGCAATAGAAAATGAGTTATTGCTTTACATGTGTTAGCCCTGCTATGTACAAGGGAATAATGGGTAACGCTTTTCTCCTTTTTTTTTGCCTGAATGTAATGTCAGCAAGGGATAGAGTACTGTGAGAGAAAGGATATTAATTCCTTCTTACTGCTTCAAAAATATTTTGTTTGGTTTTCATCTCTGGGAGGAAGATTTGCCCAGCAACAATATTAGACAGACCCCTGTTGGCCTACCTAGGCTATGCAAAGCTGTCAAAAATGATAACACACTAAAGACAAACCACAAGTGCTCACAAAACTGTTTTGCAAACAAACAAAAAAAAAAGTTATCTTTTGAAGCTTGACTGAGCTAAGGAATTTAAATATAAAAGAAACTAAATGCTAAAATAGACTTTTTAATAAAAATAACAGGAGATCGGGTGATTATTCTATTTTTCTTTGGTTTTGTTTTTTCCTTTTTATTCTAGTAGCATGATACTGTTAGAACATAATAAACAGATCATAATCCATATTGAACTCTAGGAAAGTGTAAGTCCTTATTAGTCCAAATTAAAATGACACACACTTTCTCCAAGTTCTGTTACTCAGAAAATGGAGTTTTCTTTATTCTCAGGTACTATGATTCTCCTTTTTAGAAAATTTCAGTTTGAATGCAAATCAAGGGCCAATCATGGAAACAACCAAACAAATTTAATTTGAAGCAATATAATCATGAAGTGTTTTACAAAATGTCACTGAAATTTCATATTTAACGATTCAGTAGGCTTCAAGAGAAGCCTCATTGTTGAACTGTTGTTGAAAAAAAACTAAGATAAAATCAGTGGATACACATGGACACCCACAACTCCAGACCGCTGGTACTTTAATGCAATAGTTTTTTTACTATAGAATTTACTTTTGAACGGAAAATCTTGTTCAAAATGGAGTCGTTTTCAACTTTTATTTAATAAATGTTATTAAATATTTTTTTAATTTCTGGATGCAGGAAATGTATACAAATCAAGGGCTGGACAAAATTCCTTAACTTAGAGCAACGTGAGACAAAGCTGGAACAAAGACAGACATGTATTTCATTTAGTTCTCTTGCTTACTTCTTTGGTTTCAAGCTTTTTTTCCCCCCCCCTTTCCCATTGAATTACCTCAATCATAAAAGTAATGATTCGATCTCAAATGAGTTACCAGAGGGGATCTTCTTTAGACTCTGAGATCATATTTGATTGATCGTATTTCAACAATTAGCCTTTTATTTTGCCACACACTATTGAACTAGATCGACAGCATCTTAGCAGGCCAGCTTTAAACAGTCAACTGTTAACAATAGCATCAAAAAGAGAGACCTGATGGGGTTTACTGTCACTTTAAAGAACAGGGTGGGTTTTCACATTGTTGAAATCTGTCAGATATTTTGAAATGTCCCTCTCACTATGGTGCCACACCCCCTGCGTGCCCTTATAATAAAATTGGTTTTACTCCTGATTAAATCATTTTCTCCCTACCCACTACCATACTTCTCATAATGGACCTGTGTGCTCTACAGCTGGTGTTCTTCCCATGGTACCAATTCTTACTTTATCTTTTAAGCACTTTGCTGCTAAGATCTCATGCAGAGTGCTTATGTTTTGTTAAGAGCTTCATTCTTAGAGAAATAGCTTAACACATGTTCTAAAAATGTTGTACAACTTATTGCTTAAAACACATTTAGAAAATGTATAAGTACTGTAGCTTTGGCACAGAACTTTAAGTAGAAACCTTAAAAAAAAGCCCAACTTGTTTTTGCCATGCATTTGTCTTAAATGTCTAAAGTGGAAAGCTTGACTTCTAAGGCTTTATAGAGACTTATCTTACCAGATTTTTGCACCATTTCCAGCTCTTCAAGGAAACGTGTTAGGAATGTATCATCGTGAAAGCAAAGGGTGTCAATTTCCCCTCTAGCAATAGGCAAGTTTTTAAAAAATGTTTGCTAGAAGGAAAAAATGCCAAGTCCAAAAAAAAAAATAAATTAAAAAAGAGACTAGAAGTCCATTCAGTGTAAGACTCTCCTTTGGTTCCCACTAGTTGGAATCACCCACATACCATGGCAATAGGGCCATAAACAATAACAAAAATGCATTTCAGGCTAGGTTTAGGAGAAGGACCAGGCTTTTTGGCTTTATGAAGACATATTTGTTATTGGGGTGTTTTGCTTACATAAAGATTAAATCCCAAATCTGGTATGTAAACTTGACAGTCAAGGACTGCTTTCAGTCAGGAGACACTGTATCTGGGAAGATGCTCAAAATCTCACAGTCCTAAAAATTTGCTCTTAACTTGTCAGTAGTATTTGATTAGTTCAACCATCACTGCCAGTTGATATCATATATCTTAGATACAGACACAAATATGCCCAGAAAATCCCGTAGAATTTATGCTAATACTCAGGCTGAAAATATAAAGACCACATTAAGGAAACAAAAAAACAGTATGGGCACCTGTCAAGGTTATTAGTTTAAAAAAAAAAATCGATATACAATACATTTTTTCAGGGAATGTGTGGTTTGCTGTGTTATTATTCTGAGTAAATCAACATTTTCAACAAGGCAACATTTTTAATGTCTGAAGTAGAAGCAAACAGGAGTTCATCTTTGGTTTAAGCACAGCATCATAAGGTTATCCTTGTTCAAAAAGGAAGAAAACAGTCTATGAAAATATCAGCTAAACCCACAACCAACAAGAAAAAGAAAATAGGAAAAATCACCCAGGCAGTACAGAAATCTCAATTTTGAAAGAAAAAGGATGTGGTTTCTCTAACGACATGCCCTGCCTGGTGTGCAGACCAGTCTCTGGAAGTAAAATGCAGTTATCTGAGAGCACTGCTTGTTCATTTTTTTCCTTTTGAAATAATTTACACAAGCGCTTTCCCAGCTATGTACTGACTTCTGCTCATGCTGCCATTAAATCCCAGAGCACCAAGTTCAGAAGTCCTACTTCACTTAGGATATTACACCTCCTTGCCAGTGGTCTCTGAAGGGATGGAGTCTAAGTTTGCTGGTGATACCAAACTGGGAGGAGAAGCTGATACACCAGAAGGCTGTGCTGCCATCCGGAGACCTGGACAGGTTGGAGAATTGGGAGGAGAGGAACCTGATGAAGCTCAACAAAAGCAAGAGTAGGGCTCTCTGAAGGACCAGCCACCTGCAGCAGTACAGGTTAGGGGTTGACTGGCTGGAAAGCAGCTCTATGGGCTACATAGTAGCCCTGACAGGTAAGCTGGTGATGAGCCAGTGTTGTGCCCTTGTGGCCAAGGCGGCCAACAGTATCCTGGGATACATAAGATGACTGTGTCCAGCGGGCTGAGGGAGGTTCTTCTCCCCCTCTGCTCTGCCCTGAGGAGGCAACATCTGGAATCCTATGTCCGTTCTGGGCTCTCCAGTTCAAAAAAGACAAGGAACTACTGGAGGGAGTCCAGCAGAGGTCCACAAAGATGATTATGGGACTGGAGCGTCTCTCATGAGGAGAGGTTGAGTGAGCTCAATCTGTTTAGAGACGACTGAGTGGGGATCTCATCAATTCTTATAAATACCTAAAGGGAGGGTGTCAAGAGGGTGGGGCCAGACTCTTTTCAGTGTTTCCCAAGGACAGGACAATAGGCAAAGGGCACAAACAGGAGCACAGGAAGTTCCAACTTAACATGAGGAAAAACTTTACTGTGAGGGTGACAGAGCACTGGACCAGACTGCCCAGAGGGGCTGTGGACCCTCTTTCTCTGAAGATATTCAGAGCCTGCCAGGATGTGTTCCTGTGCAGCCTGCTCTAGGTGACTCTGCTTTAGCAGACGGGTTGGACTGGATGATGTCCAGAGGTCTCTTACAACCCCAAGCATTCTGTGATTCTGTGTTGACCCCACATCACATGGAAAGCAATTTCCTGCAAACACAGTCAGCAGCACCTGGTCTGTTACGGGGGTTATGCCTCGAAACACTTTCTAAATACTCAGTGGGATGTGTTTGGGTCTCAGACTGAAATCTGTTTGCTAACATCACTGCCTTTTTCATTGTTTCCCTGCTGGAAGCATTGGGATGGCAATTCTCTGCATGGTGGGCACACAGACACAACAGATGTCACCCCTGTGCTCCCTTATAAACCTTTGGCATTTGAGGTTTGACCAATGCCTGGTGTGTGAAGCCTCAGAGCACTGGAGTCTCCATCCCATGGGCCAGTGTGTATGCCAAGGGAGATATTCCCTGGAGAAAGCCCAGCACAACACTTAACTAATGCATACAATGTCCCTCACATCAGAATCTTTGCAGAAGGTCTGGGTGTGCACAAAGTGTTCCCAGTTGAGTGAAAGCTTGGGAAACTTGCTGGACTCACTCATGCCAATAGGCAGTTTGCTAGTGAGAGATGAAAACAGTCCCATGGTTGAAGGGAACAAATAAAAATTGTCTTGCACATACTAAGAGAAGGCAAGCTGTCCAGTGCCCTCCCTCTGTTTTCTCAAACTTGAAGGCATCTCTCATTTTTCTTCTTTTTTTTAATGGTTATATTCTTCAGAAATAATTTGCTGGTCATTCATGGTCTTCAATAGGAAAGAAAAGAGGAAAGAACAGGCTCAAGCAGAAGTTATTCACTCGCATCAGCACAGTCCATCACTAAATCCCTTTGTGAGGGCTGTTCTCATGACTGACGGCACAGACATTAATTTGTACACTGTATGTGTGTTTGATAACTGTACCTGTGTTTTACAAGTCACAGCTTCTCTGATCACTAGTGCAGAGACACAGTAGCCTTCTTGGGGCAAACAGCTTCTTTCAGAGTGATCACACTCAATTTAGAGCAGTAATAGAGTGCAGAGATGCCCAGAGAAACAATGCTGTGAGGTGGTGAAGGCTCTTGCTCATCATATGACAAGAAGCTCACCCTTTGGCAATGTGGCACATGATGCTTAGCTTCCTCCCCCTCAGAAATCCCATCCTGACACTGCATTTTATGTGCATTGTCCAAAGGGCATACAATGCCTTGAACTTAGATTAAGTAGTACAGCAGAAGCCTCAATTCATGCAAAATAGTGCTTTCCCCAGTCAGCCAGATTTTTGTGAGTTCTCTCCCAGCTAAATATTTCTTCTTCCTCTCTCCTTTGCTAGGTTTGGGAGGTTCACCACCCTGCCTGCACTCAGTGCATGGTTCTTCACTTCCAAAAGCGTTTAAACAGATCAAATACAGCGTATTTCTAAGCAGCTTCTGCCGAATCCATTCAATGCTACCACTGATGAATTATCAAGGGTACAGTCAGCAAAGTAAAGCTTGTTTGCATTACTCTCCTGCTAGAGGAACGTGGTGTGGCCTTTTAAAAGAAAATTTGAGCTATGATGTTATAATGCCTGAGCATTTGTTTATTATTGAAGCACCCATTTCCATGGAGCCCAAGTGCAAATTACTGAGCAGCTTAAGCTAAAAAGCAGAACACCTCTGTGTGCATCCCGAGTGCTGTCTATTCCAGTTCTCTGAAATGACAGTTCGCTGACCTGGGGGCATGCTGGAACAACCAAGTCCTGCTCACTTAAATTTCAGTCTGTGCTAGAAAAATAAAAGATTTCTGTATTTGGGCACACTGGGTCATATTCAGGCTCGCATGGCTCTCAGAAGCCCTCAGAGTAAGAGGGATGAACTGTCTCATCATTTCTGTGACAAAGATCCAGTACATTCGAGAAGTTTGGAAATAGGACATCATGGAAGCAGGCAGAATAGACCAAAGTTAGTGGTCAGATAGTGACATCATTGTGTTGGGGAAATTTCTATTCTATCTGTTGTTGTTTGAAACTGGAAGCATAAAAATACATAGTGGTATTGAAAATAGAATCCTTTTGGTGGCCAGAAATAGGTATCACCACTAAGATGCTCCTCTATACCATTCACTGCCTTTACCTGCTACAGGGTTCTATGACAATGATACTAGTTTTGACTTAGCATGTTCCATCACTGTGATTCAATGCAATGATTACAGTAATAGGGTTATAATTACAAGCAATTTTATTTTAAAATTCATTAAATTTAGCTGAATCAACTGTTCCATACAGGGAAAAAAAGAGTGATTTTAAATATAGAATATTCCCACTAAAAATGCAGCTGAGAGTTGCTCAGAGTTGATTTGTTAACAAAAAGCAGGAGCAGGCATACCTAGCCCTGAGAAGTCAGAACCTGCAGAGTCAAATTATTTCTTTCTCCAGTGTCAAAGAAATACTCTTGAAATACTCTTGAAATAGCACCAAATCTGTCCAAACACAAAGGTAGTTCTTGGCAGACTTTCTGCAATTCATAGAAATTAAACTGTTATGCTGCAAGAAAATTTCCTTTGTCCTACAATGTTAAGATTCTGTCCTCTACCTAATTCTCTCTCTACTTAATTGTTGAGCAGTAACTTCAGCTTCTTCCTAGTTAAATCACACTTCATATTGCTTTTAGTTGTGTTTATTCTTCCCTCTTTATTCTGAGCCAGACTAACAACTTTCACACTTCTCTGTGCCAGCTAATGGATTTTAACCCATTTTCTAAGTGGATGCTAGCATTTCTTTTTCATATATCCTGGACTGCAGAACACAAGCATCAAATATGTGCCCAGATCAGGAACTTACTTTTCATGGTACATTTTACTATTCAAAGACAAAACTGCATTCTAAATTCTTCTTTCAACTTGATCTCCTTGGCTTAGTTGTATATTATATATTAGTTATATATTAGTCAAGGTAAATACCTCCCTTCTGACTTCAAATTTGTTATTAACATTTTTTATTGTGTAATTGCTCTCCAATAAGTTTCTCTGCAATCTAATTTTTGACTTTTTCTTTTTCTTTTCCGTTTACAGTCAGGTCTTTTATCAGAAATGTGTATATCAGCATTCACAAATCTACATTTTAAATAAGTTGAAGGCTCTCAAGATCTAATAGAGAAAGGAATTGCACAATGACTCTCTGTACCGTTTTCATACTTCAAAAATATGTTCTTATTCCCATCTTCTTAATTGTACTACTAACTCAGAGTGCTCTAGGGTTTTGTCACACAGCTCTTCTATTCTTCCCCTTCTTGCTGCTTCCAGCACTACTGCTATTTCCACCCTTGTCAAAATCTTTTTTATAGTCCAAAAACCTCTACACAATGTTTTGTAATATTTGCCAGACTTATCTGAAGCCTAATTCACTACCGTCTTGTGATTCCTGGGTCATATATTATTTCACAAGTAATGTACCCAAAAAGGTAAAAAATTCTTCATATTAAGTTTCAACTAAAGAAGTTAAGGGGATAAAAAGGTAAAAATTGTACTTCTGAGACACTCTGAAAAGGTCTGACCTTGATACATGGTCTAGCATGTTGTCTTCCACACACGGTAACTCAGCATCCTTTTGTCAATGTATGATTTCAACATGCTACAAGTGAAAACTCTCCTGGCATAACATGGGCTTGCTAGGAACAACTTGAAAGGAAAGGAGAAACACAAAATATGTAGTACTGGAGCAGCCTACTGATGCATTAAATCAATCCTGTCTCCAGTGACTGTTAAACAGAAAGGGTCTATACAAAAACAACTCAAAACAACAAGAATACCACCCCTTTCTTACTCATTGCACACAGCCAAATATATTATTGGGACTGACCCCAATAACAATGAGCTTGTACCTCAGTGAGTCAGTTTCAATAATCAAAGGAAATAATTAAGAAAACAATAAAGATCATTATGACTTCCAAATGTAAATAGATCAAAGCTTGAGCTAAAATGAAGCAATTCCCCTAGTCCACTTGCAATAATGAAAAGGAACATACATATGATTTGTTTAGAGTTACAAGTACTATCCATGAAATATCCGTTTATTGTTTTATTACAAAAATAGAAATCCAAACAATTCTCAAAATGTCACACCTACAACTCTTACTTCTGCTATCACATTTATTTTAAGGGGACTATTTACAAGAGTAAAGTCTACTCCTACATGTAAACCTCCTTTCCTATACATGGGTTTGTACAATGTCCAGAGAACACACTCTAGAACACACTTTTTAATGAAAGGGCTCTTCGAAATAAGCCAGCTGAAAGAAATATTCTTACATGAAATCAGGTATATACAAGCTCTGTAAGTGTCAAGGACAAAACATTTTATTTTGTCTAGAATTTATCTTTCGGTTCACTAAAGTCAAAACACTTCTCTTCATCAGAACTTTTACAAAGGACTGTTTCATAATATGAATCCATTTGGATTATCTGACCAAAGATAAGACTTCAATGGACTTACTATATCATTCACCACTGTACCAGTGCCACAAAAGGGAATTACAATTAATTGGATTATGTTGGTCTCCACCCGCTGATTGTAGAAGAGAAAGTCTGAAAGTGTAACTATTTCAAACAGACCATATCTCTCATCAACCATGGGATTTGGGCTTTAATTTACCAATAAAGCTTAATTTCTTCTCTATATTCTCTTTTGGTTAGGAAGAGGTCATTTAAACACTTTATTCAACTTATTCAAAACGAAAGGACAGCTTTGTTAAATACTTCCAAAGTCGCTTGTTAATATTTGCACCTTGCCTTTAGGCATTACTTATTTTCTCTATTAGTAATAAAGGGAGTTATCTTGAAAAAAATAAGCCTGAGCACCCAGGCCTGTGTTCAGGTCATAAGAATAATTTATTCTTCGTATCCCCTAGTCTAGTTCATGAAATTTTGGCTGAAATTTTTACTTAATATGACAATTTGTTATCAGCAGTACGATGTGTGACATTATGCAGGACAGAGAACAGCACTTCCTGCCATAAAGGTTCCTGCACAGGTGCGAGGCAGGAAGAGTTTTCAGCAGCAAAGTCCAGTGTAAAGTTGACTGTAAGGAAAACTACACTAGGAAAGACAAAGGTAGAAATATAAATTTGATACATGCAAACAGCTCATTAGCTTGGAAATAAATATATTCTACAACACAGGTAATTTAATGTGTTTAAATTACTTATATGATAAACAACAATACTATTCTTATTTTAGATGTCCACATATACATGTGTCTATGTCCACATACATAACATTTCTGCTGATGGCTCTGACTAAAAGTTGATAGGATTTTTCTTCACGATCCTTACTGGAAGGTTATTTCAGAGCATAATTCCTTCTAGTTACCAGCCTAAAATATTCAACTTTATATACTTTTTTAATAATTATTAACATCAGTAATACTTGCTTTGATTTTTTTTTTTTGTCAAACTTTCACATTCAGCCTGAGAAATAAAAAGTCCTCAGTCAACTTACTTCAAAACCATGTTGCTTAATTCACATTTGCATTGCTTTTGCTAATATCTGAAGCTCTAATTCCATTCCCTGGATATTAGCGGGACTAGCTATGCTGTTCAAGATAGGAATGCTTCTAAGTGCTTACTGAATCAGGGCATATGAGATGATAATTGTATGTGTTTAAAACAAAACTTTAAACAGGAGGGGATTATATAAATTGCTAAAACAAATATATCTTCAAGTGCACTGAAGGACTTTCAAATGTTAACGGAATGTCTTTTGATAATAATAGTGCTAATAATAACATGAATTTTCAAATATTTTTATGCATTTTGAGAATCACACATCACCCTGAATAGGGAAGATTCTCAGTAAGTGCACTTTTTTCATACAAATTCATCAATTTCAGAGTTACGTTCACTCTGAAGCCACACCAGCTGAGAATCAGATACTAAAGTGTGTTCTGATCCAGGCGTGGGTTAGTCTGTGCATTTTAGCTTCTTTTTCACAGTGCCTGCTTAAAAACACTGACATTTTTATGACAATGATATTAGCTTTTGTTTAAGTAACATGCTTTTAACAATACTGAAATCCTAAGTTTATGATCAAACCTATTTTCATGAAATGCTTGTAATTGCACAACCAGTGGAATTGAGAGTTGTGTACGCAGAAACATTGGAGACCTTGCCGGGAACTTTTAATCATAATGTTGATATTTCAAGACAATGTGGGCTTAAAAACCTTACTCTGCCCACCCAACCACATGCAGTTCCATGCATGCATACAAGGGAGAGTTAGGTTAAATATTAGGAAGAATTATTTTACTGTGAGGATGGGGAGACGCTGACCCAGGTTGCCCAGGGAGGTCGTGGCTGCCCCAGCCCTAGAGGTGTTCAAGGCCAGGCTGGATGGGGCTTTGATCACTCTGATCCAGCAGGAGGTTCGGGGAGGGGGGGGTGGTGTGGTGGTGTGTCCCTTCCAACCCAAAGCATTCCATGATTCTATGATTTTATGCAGCTATACCTTCTCTCAACGAGCCTCAGAAGATGCATGAATACCCCCCAGGCACATGTAAATACCCAATGTCTATGGTTCCTCTTTGGCAGAGAAGGGGTGTAAAATGTAATAGGGGTGACTCAGTGGCACCATGTTTTCCGTTTCCCACACATCTCTCAGTATCATGTGGAAGGAGGAGGCACGTCCTCTCATGACTCTACCAAATGGTTTCCAACATCACACCTTCTCCTCCATTACAGGTCCACATTTTGCATTCCCCCTTGCTCTGTGACAGAACACAACACATATTTGCCACATCAATGGTATTTTTGTGCCTACCTTTCCCTTTTGCAGGGTTTATTTTGATGTACATTCTAATTACAATATTTCCAGTTCCTCTCATTTCACCTAAACTTACAGGCCTATATTTCAGTAGGGAAAAGGCATGCTTCAAAACAATTTTTAAACTTCAGAATGCATGAATTTTTCCTGTTCTTCAAATTAGTCTTGTGAATAGACTTGTAATAACAGGAGGATTTCAACATAAAATAAGAGATTTTTCTTGTCTTTGATTCCTTGAGATACATTCAGGACCCTCCCACAAGAAATATATTAAAATATTGATTAGATTAGGGTAATATTTCAAATAAATGGAGATTTATACTTCCTTTTGGATAAAGAATCTTATAAAAAGTTTCAAGGCAATGCACAACAAAGCAGTTGACAAGAAAGATAGCATCTGCTTTCCTGACTATTCAAGCTGAAGTTTTTCATTCTAAATGCAAGCAATGTTTCCGAAGTTAACATAATTAACTCATGACAATCCTGAAACATCATAATATAAGATGCAGATGGAAATTCAAAGCTTTAAAAATGTCACATAACTGCAAGAGGATTACCATTTTTTAACTGCACAAATCTGAATACTAATTAAAACAGGTGTTTTTCTTTCACTTTTGCACACTGTGACATTACCATGAAGTTTGTTTATGTATTAGTCTACAAGACTCATATAATGCTCGAAAAATGTGATGCATGATGATAACGAACTTAGAAAAGAATGACACCCTGCGCTGCTTCCTGAAACAATAAAAGACCAGTAGTTCCATTAGATAGTAATTTCCATGTGACTATTTGACAGATTCTACTAATTGTTATGCTCCCACTAACTATTGCTTTACATAATTAATTATATTCAAACGCAAACAACAAAGACATGTGGGCCAGTTGCCCTTTTGACAATGTTTTTCGCAAACTGATTTGCTTACCAAAAATATTTCTAGATCTAAAAGATACTAAACTTAAGTGGAAATACACATCAAAACGTTAAAGCAGCTCTGCATTTTGCCATGGTTATGAGAAAAAAATTTGGATTGTTTAACATATCATTTATGCTGCATGCATAATAGCTGAAGTCTTCTAGCAGAGATCTTTCATATTAATTTAGCATTGCATAAAATTCATAGTAACAGGTCCAAGGGTCAAGCATCATTCATCATTATTTGAAGTGACATTTGCAACCCTTCATATAGCAGCTGCTTGAAAGGGGAAAAAAGGTATTCTTTGGAAGAATGGGGGGTAGCAGACAATCCTCGTTCCCTCTGCGGAAGGGAAAACAAGGTGCCACTATGTCAGCATGGTAATGTGCTTAAATCTGGTGATGTCATTCTTCCCTAACCCCCACGAGTCACAAGGCACAAGGCAGCTGCATTCCTGAACTTAGTAGTTCGGGTGGAGATAAGTAATAACTAGATGTAAATGAATTACATTACTGTGGTTGTGAACACAGCTCTGTGCATCTAAATTATGATTAATATCAGGATCCTATCTTGTTTTTGAGAGTTTTCTACTTGTTAACAACGCAGCCCTTGTTCTCATGGCATCCTCCAGGCATAATAGTTTCTGGGAAGCCAAATAAGATCACTTTTGAAACTGCAAGACAGCATTCCAAGACTTTACAGCAGCACACATTGGCCAAATTAGGACTTCTGAAGACTGTTAGCAAATAAAACCTTTTTTTTTCCTTCGTGGTATGTCTTGCCTACTTTAAAACATTAAGATCAGAACAGGAAAAGCGAGCAATTAAAATGAAAATGTAATCATCTGCAAGAAAAGATAAATTTATATTAAATGGCTAATGCTTCATAGTTCTTTTGATATTACAAGTACTTTTTAAGGAAATATATATTTTATGTCACAGAAATTTTTGTTATGTGAAATGTGATCTCTTCGGACTTATGTACGTTTTTAAATAGCAATCATTAAAACAACACACAACAGAAAGTCGTTCAATTTTGGAGCTTTACTAATATTTGGTGTTTCTCCTCAACTCTGCTGTTACACCTGAAATGTATTTAAATCATTCATGTCACTAATTATCCATTAGTATTTAAAGCACTGTGATGACTGCTAATCTAGACTACTACTGCTTCCTTAACAAGGAAAACCAATGTTTTTTAAAGAGTCGCTTAGAAGTGCATGAAAAATGTTCAAGGACATTGCTTATTACACATTGCAATTCCACGAGCTGCTATAAATTAAGCTCCCAGTCAAAAGACTTCTACCAGTGAGAAGTTTCCATGCTCTATGTACTCGTTACAGAGGAGAGGGTGCTCTGGTCTGCCCTTGGATCAAGCCAAAACACCATTCTACAGGTATTTCGTGGTGAGATCTCATTATAGCCAACAGCAGCACTGATCCCTCACATAGGGAGGAAGCTGTGAGCTTCAGACTGATTCCCAGAACAGTTTGCAGACCATGTCAGTCATATATTAAGTTACCTAGAATAAAAGATGGACCTTCATCACCAAGCAATCCATCCCTACATCAGACAAAAAGCATCTCTGCAGAGGACCAGTGCTACTGGTCCATTACTTTTGTGCCATCTCACCTTCCCATGGACTTGAACAGCTCTGCAGGCATAAAATGTGTGCGTAAAGATGTTTTGGATTCTAGAAAGGCAGAATGGCTGTAAAAGGAATAGAACAGCAGAGGCAGGATGACTGGCAGATAGGGTTGCCACATCCCCCTTAAAGAGACTGCTCCTTTTCCACACCTTATGTCTCTTGTACCATAAAAATATGCATAGATGTATGTGGGAGCATCATAGCAGATTTCTTGGGATGCGTGCCATGCATCTGAGCTTCGAAGCTGGCTCAACGTTGTCACCATTAAGTAGCAGCGTACACAGCAACACTTCAATCTAATTTCAATTAGAGAAAAGTTACACAGAAACTTCTTGGAGAGTACACATGACCCTACATATAAATACCAATTAAATTCAGTATCATCAGTGTCTTTGCAGTGAACATTGATACCAGCACTGAGAGGAAGGAATTTAAAATGAGGCAATGCTTGATGACATTACCTCCATCTACAAATTCTGCCTGTGTTAACTAGTACGTCAATGATTAGTAAAACAGTGGGATTCATCTGTGAAGAAATAGACTATAAAGAAGTAATTCCATAAAATTTTTTGGTACAGGCAGTTTTTATGTGACATAAGGTAGACTGTTGCATTATTATGCAACAAAACACTACCTGGTAAATTAATAAAAGCCTAATCTATTGAGAAGCTACAGATACCAGGAGTGTTCAACAGTTGCAGCCAGTATAGCTGGAGAACTAAGTACTTCTCATACTAAGAACATGAGATCTCCTCAAAGCAGTTGGTTTACATGCTTAACTATCCACAAAACTCAAACACATAGGAATTCCAGTGTCATTAAGCAGAACCAGTAAGATCATCCCCATTTTCACGTGGATATCACTTAAGTGTTCTTATACTTTCTTTCATTTGACAGGTCTTAAATTTAGAAATAATGGAACAATAAGTGTGACAAGTTACAGCTTTATTCCTGACAACTTTTTTGCTCAAAACTTAGAAGATTCCTTCTAACGCACAGATTACTCGAGGGAGATTGAAATGTGCCCTTTAAGCACAAAACAAAACAATTCTTTCCCTTTCCCAAAACCCAACAGCCCCCAAACCTGCAAGACGACCAGTAAGAAAAGTCATCCTAAAAATGTTAAGACTCCTTACACACCATCATTCACTAGTGACAAGGGAGATTTTACAGTCTTTCAAACCTTCTCTCAATCACAAGATGCCTTAAAGGGACAGAAGGTCTTAAAATGTGCTCTCTATCTCGCCAGTTGAGAAAGATACATTGAAGGGGGAGGGAAGGGGGAGTCAAGCCACAACACAAAAGCATTAATGTGAAGAACAGTGGGGTCTCTCCCTAATTTGACTTTCTCTACAGGTGGTCTGCAGCTGCATCCAAACAGGTTACACTACTGCCTTCCCATGGGCATTACAACAAAGTAGGATCTGTATTCCAAGAATACATTTACTAGCATGGGCTGATTCAGGTCTAAAAATAAGAAAAAAGCATTTTTCAGAATAGCCTGAGGTAACTCTCTGCGCCAGCAGAAGACAGTAGCACTCTTGTTTCACTGGCTGTGCGTGATGATAAAGGATATCAGAAACCTACTTCATATGACTCATTGAGGCCCACAGCCAGCTTCCAAGTGATTCATTTTATTTGTATTAGGTTGTTCTCCATCGACCACACAACAGGCTAGACCAAATCGATAAGCAATATTCTCTTTTCTATTGACTTGGGGGTAATACGCACTCTGGGCCCTGCAACTGCTATGCCTGATTGTGTAGAAATGATGGTGCTCAGAGGCAGCTTAGTGGAGGAAGAAATGGGAAAAGATTGCAAAGGTAAGGTAAAATATTGGCTTTTAAGCTGTAACACCTGCAGGACGAGGTATGAGTGGCTTATGCTGCAGCTGGACAGCTGCAAATGTTGTATGCCATGCTTACCATACTCCTCCAGGGGATGCAGAAGGTATTTCATGTTGTGCCTAAGTAACCACAAAGTGAAAAATACGATCAAGTAGACGTGCATACCTGCCTTCGGTAGCATGCAAAAATGATACGTGAACGAGATGAGTAAGCATGTAAATATAATATTCTCTTCCCAGTGCCCACAGCAGCTCCTGCAGCCCTGGGATGAGGCTGTGAGGTGGTGCTGGCAGCACCTGGTTTGTACAACTGGAGCAGTAACACATCGCCTCGGCACTGCCACAATCCCTAGTGTGGACACCATCACAAAGTGCTGCCCCTGTGTGTTTGTAAAAGGCCTTTGTTGACGTTCCTTAATTAGAGAGCCATGTCTGCTTAGAAATGGATTCCAATATGGTTAAGCTAAACCACTTTGCCTTGGAAGACTTGAGCTATTTTTTCTCTGGTTTTGCCAGCTTGTCCACAGCACCTTGGGTGGGGAAATATGCTCACTGGGTGTCTCCAATTACCTTATCTTTGACCTCCTGATGCTTTCTTTCCTTTTTTTTTTTTTAAGAATTCCTCCTCTTTTTATTTATTTTTTATATTCAAATCTATCTGGAAACAAAATGGTTTTTGCCCAAATACATCCCAAATCAATTCACGAGCTTGCTGACGTACTCAGGATAAGAGCAACGCAGCTGTCACTACCCCTGCACAGACTAAGACCAGGACACTGTGTTGTAATATGCTCTATCTCTTTTTCCCATAAAATTTGTGAAACCTCACTCTGCCCAGGTCTTGGATTTCTTGAGCTTCTCTGCTGTGTCTTGCCTGGTGTAGAGAGCTGACTTTTTAGTGTCTCTGATAATATTGGCTTTTCTGCTTAAGACAGAAATAACACGCTGGATGCTGGGGTGGATGTACGTAAGGGGTGGAAGAATATGGCCCAGTGTGTTCTTCCTATCAAATACACTTGACAAACTTTAATGAAAAGTCTTCTCTACTTCCTACTAACAGATGTTTCCAATTTTTTCTCTCTCAGCACTTTAAACCACCATCTTCAGTTTTCATGTCTAAGAGACATTATTATAGGATACATCATAATGATATACTGTACATTCATATACAGTGTCCCATACAATGACTAGTTGATTTATAATTCAGATCCAATAAAGGGAAAAATTGATTTAACTGATGACTAGTGAAATACTAAATGCATTACAATGTTTGAAAAGAACATCCTTTTCTTGTGATACCAGTGACATAATAAAATTAAATATGGATATAAGATAATGCCCATTATTATTAGGCCAGAGGAATCAAAGGGAGCAGGAAGAAAAGCAATCTGTATGGATCGAGGAATGCCAAAACTTCCTCTTCAAATGTATAAAGATATGAACACAAATGGAAAAAAAATCACAAATAAAGTAAGTTCAAGCAGTCTGAAATTACAGGATAAAGTTAGCTTTCTATTAACAGGTCTTGGTCTTTCAAGACTTTCAGTAGTGTTGCTGAGTTTGTGTACCATAGTGGGGAAAACTGAATTACAGGGGTCAAACTTCAAAAAAGTTCTGTGTTAGATGTTGATTTCCTCATAATCTCTAAATCCCTATAGCCACACAGAGACACGATTTAGCCCCACACCCAAGAAACTATTGTCCCCTCAAACACCCGACGTCTTGTCCCCTTCTTAACACTTGACTTCTTCCTTCACCCCACAAAGCCCCTGCTGAGGTTCATCCCCATAGATCACCCTTTCCCAGACAGTCTGCTCTCCCAGAACGTTATGTAATATTGAGTCACTAATTTCAACACCTCATTCAAGCAGCTTTACAACTGCTCCTCTTTCCTAGAAAACTGCTGTGCAACTGTGTGGGCAATGAGCCTACTGGGGTGGCAGTGGGCAAGAGCATCAGCAGGTAGGGAGCACAAAGCCAAGGTGCTGATGAATGTCCTCATCATTTTGAAGAGCTCTTCAACACATTTTATATTTCCAGATCTGAAACTGAGACCACGCATCTCAGCAGCAGTTGGGTTTTCAAATTTCTTTAAGCATCTGCTAGAAGTCAGTCACTTGAACATTTGCAAATATCTTTGTTCTTCCAGATGGGTGAATTGCTTCTAATACAAAATAACTTATATTTGGAAGCGCCTGTGATTGCTCATACAGGCTTAGATTGATGGTCAACTTTTTATAATCCTGGTGCAATAGTTTTTTTCCTTTAGGAACATGTGCATTTGCTTCTGGAGAAGCAGTGGGAAGACAGAAATTGCTCCAGAGCTGACAGAATGTATTATTTTGAAAGAACCATATAGCCATTAGAACTAAAATAACATCCAAATACTGGAACGAAGATATATCTCATTTCACTGTTGCATTGGTCACATTTTAAAAGACTTCAATAGTCAGATATTTTACAGAAAAGTTATTATTTTCTCTAAAAGCCTTTGGAATTTTAACTTGTGTTATGGAATTCAAGAAAATATTACAAATCAGTTCACAAAAATTCACCAGCAGAATGTGGGGGTCAGCTAATTTGTGCTTAAACACCTACATTTACATGTGCAAAAATGGATAATTATACTCCTAGCTGCTCATTCATGTGTACAGATGGGTGCACCCACACATTTTTGTGGGATAATTTTTGGAAGCCTATAGATACAGAAAATACAGTCTTCAAAGATTTTAATAAGGTTGGCAAAACATACTTTCTTTGCATAAAATTATGTAGTTCCCAAGTCTAAAATTACTTTGATTTAAAAAATGAAAATTGGCAAGGGATTAATCCATAATATGGTCTAATTACTTTTTTCCTAAAAATTAAACGGTCAAGATCTTAACTCGGAATAGTGGTTACTGTTCATGAACTGAAACTAAGAAATAGAACTAAATAAGGAATTTTATTAGGTGTCTAAATACGCATTTAGCTACTAGAATCCTCTTACCTTTGGCTGAATAACAGGTATAATAATTATGAAAGCGTATTTAATTTATACATCTGAAGCATAAAACTCTACTAATTATATTTTTATGAGATTGAAAAGCAAACTGGCCAAAGGTTGGAAATAAAAAGTTGAACTGACTTGCTGCCATTAACTTGCAAAAACACATACATTCATAAACACACAGGCTCAAACAAATAAAGGGAGAGAAATACAGACAGACAGACACAGAGGATGTTGAAAGCAAATAATTAACATGTATTTTGGCCCTTACAGATGGCGTCATCAGCTTTTATTTAACCTTTGCATTGTTTAAAATGCTGAAAGCTTATTTATTTATCAAAGTGGATTCAGCAACGTTGAAGTGACTCTTGCTAGTTTGTAACATATAGGACTTGCTAAACGTTGCTCAATAAACACATCAGATTATCTGTCAGGATTGAATTTTCCCTGTCATGTTCAGCAGGAAAACACAATATTAAAGTCAGAATTCTTCTTTCTGCTCACTGATATTTTATTATTTCTTTGTTTGCAGAGGTTACTCCTATCAGTAAGTAAATATCCCTGTGAATTTCTCTTTGTCCTTCATCAATCAAACCCAGTCAATTATAAGACCAGTGCAACTAGATCAGAACTCCAGGCTGTGTAGTCATATTACCACTCATATTATTACTAGAAGCGCATCTATATTCCAAACTGGGATACCATAACCCCTTTGTCATTTTCCAATAAAAAAAGACCATACCAAATAGGCAGAGCACACCGTAATTAGCAGCTGGCAGAGAAAGCTGTAAATCTGTATGAGTTCTGAACGATTTGCTTACATTGTTGCTTTGTTGACAAATGATGCTGTACATGTTAATGTTCCTGAAATGTCCCCATTGCACCTGACGTGCCAATAAATGCCAGCCAGCTGTATGAATTATGGAAATAAGATTTTTGTTTATGAAGGTATCCCAGACATTTATTTTACTGCATGCCTCTTGACAGATTTAATGTCTGGAGTTACATTGAGAAGATATTTGCTACCTGACATAATGGATAATGGAAACTTTAAAGGCTTTTTTTAATGATGAGACTAATGTTTTTGTTTTTTTTTTTTAATTTTACCTTGTGGCTACACATTTACTCTCAATATAAAGCTTTCATATTTTAAATGAAATGATACTAAATTGTTCCTAATGTACAATGAGTTGAATGAAACCAGTGCTGCATTGTACGAGGAAAACTATTTCCAAGAGCTACTACAGCAAGAATGCTACATGCAAGTTCACCTATTTTCTGTTAGTTTATTATATCTCCTGTGCACATTTTCTAGTACATCATTAGTGTACAAAGGTAGCTTTTAAGACTTAAGTATTTCAAAGTATGATAAAAATTTTTAACGTATGTATTTACAGCAGGCTCCATAAAACATTTTTTTAATATGCTAAGGCAAGACAGAGAGCATAGAAACATGTACATCTACCAACTATATTTAACCATATTTATCTGGATTCAGAACCAAAAAAAATCTGTCATTGAACTCAGAATATATAAAAAAACAAGGCAAATATTCTTAAGTAAGACATACACGTAATAAAAATAATCCCTTTGAATGCTAGATCTATGAAAACTCTTATTCTGACCCCACTTCCAGCAAGAATCCTTATTCTGACCAAGGAAAACTGTCTCAAGCAGCCCATCACTTAAACTGTGATAAATCTTGTCTAGAGACAGGTTTGCAGGTTACTCTCAGGTTTCCTCCAAAGCTCACGCTGTTTCTGTTGAGCTCTCTGCAGAAGGAGCCCCAAAGCTTTCCCACTGCTGGCACGGGCAGCAGGTGCTGGATCCCAGGAACCCCAGCATCTCATTTTCCCTGTCCTGCAAGCAGGGAACCTGATTCCCTCTCCAAAGTGGAAAAATTTAGCCTGGCAGAAAAGCCTGTACTACGCAAGCTCTTCAATTCTTCCTCTATTAGCACATGCTAGTGTATTGTCAAGAGGAACAATAGCAACCCCACAAACTATTTATCCCATCAAGAACAATTTATTGTCTTTTGTAAGTTCGTTTCCAGCTTCTGAAGCTCAAGAGAGAAAAATCTGCTAGGTCTTTAAAACTTCAGATGTTAGGGACTATTTGTAGTCATCATGTAAATGGGGGTGGTAACCAAATTAACCAAATTCATTTTGTAACCACAAATCGTTCCTATTAAAATTCTCCCTTCTCACCCCACCTCAAAAGAAGAATAAGAATAATGTGAAGAAAAAAAGGAGCCCAGATGGTTAAAATTATTTTTAAGCAAATATTTAGTGGTTACAGTTGAATTCTTCTGGCACACATTCTCCACTACAAAAATGACACCCCACATTCACTGTGTTAACCATTTTCCAATGTGCCAGCCAAATGAATGCCTCGGAGAACACACACACACATTATGGAAGCATTATCAGAAATGCTATAGTTAAGGCATCTTTGCACTTTGGGCCTAAAGGAGGGCTGTTTTACACTCTGTGGTAGAATCCTGTCTCCAGGTACGACGCGGAAGTCCTCAACAGGTAACTGAATTGTCTAAAGTGTTCCCTTTCTTGAAGCAGAACTACTTTTTCAGCACGTTTCTTTATTGCTAATGTCACTGGAAATTATTTGGGAAGTGGGGTGGAAGGGCTCAAAGGCTTGTAGCTAAATATTCACAGAATCTGCCATCTCCATGTTTTGCACAGTTTAGAAAAGTTCCACTAAAACATAAAAAGTGCATTCCTTTACTCCCTATAACCTACATTAGCCTCTACAAGAAGCCCAAAGAACCCCCTTCATTGCTCTGACAGTTGCTTTAATTCTCCCATGCTTTTTCTCGGGCTCGTTCCCACATTGACCCTCAGTATTTGGACTACACTGATATTCTACCCTTGCTTTTTCAAGAGATTTAACCACCACCATGGCACAAGTGCCCCTCAGAGCAGCCGGGCGACATCACAGAGCAGATAGGAAGGAGGCTGAAGGGTAGGAGCAAGAGTAACTGGCACCAGTATGGGGCTGGCTGCAGTGATGGATGGCTGGGGAAGGGGACCCCCTGTACAACTCCTCAAACTGGTTGCTCCAGTCTGGCATCCCAGGAGGTTTGCCAGATGGAGAAACCTTCTCCGCAGCAGAACTGCAAGCTGTGCTTCTCAGGAAACTCGAGGCTGTAACCCTTTCCCTCTTCCTCCACATACCCTGTTGCTTCCAGATTTCTTTCTATGCCTACATATAAACAGTGAAGACAAAATCTTGTTTCTCGGAGACACACAAACTTGACTTGCTTCTAACCCTTTTACCAGCAAATTAACCCCAGGAAACTTAACACTACTTACATAGTGTTGGGAATAGAATTTAATTCATTCTAGGTCAGAGCTAAAACCATTCACGTGATTCACACAAAGTGGATGTGTGTATTGTGGTTCCTCACATTTTCTAAGCAGAAGAGAAGCTTGTTGTGAAGTTGTAGTGTTTAGATATCATGACCATTGCATGGTCAGACTTTTGAGTTGTTTTGTGCAGACACTAAGGCTGGTTATCTAGTGATTTTTTTCTACAGCTCTTGAGACATTGCTAATAAAGCCTCTGATAGAAACAGCAATTTAAAGTTAACAAAAGTTTATTTCAGTTAAGTTTAAGGTCTGTTATACATGTTTGCTAAATGAAAGGAAATATATGTTTTACATTGGTGCAACGTCTCTGATCTCAGTGTTTCATATCAGGACACCAAAAAGGTAAATCTGACCCATACCATACAGTCTTCAAAGGGCTACATCTCATTATTTTTGTTACAAATGCCTATATTTTGCTCAGTAGAAGATTAAAGCTAATGTATAGCAGAAGAGCAATGTAAGGAATTGCACAGTAAATCTCCATCCTCCTTTTGGTACCTATGCAGTGGACACTACAGGAACTCAGGCTCCACTATCCATTTTCTCGCTCATGTGCATGGAATTCATTGAAAGTAATGGGAAGGAAATTGCAGTGGTCTCTCAGGTCTCTAACAAGAGATGACTGTGTGGAAAGATGTGACATGTCAAGAGCTACTTTCTTTGTATTGGTTCATGAGAAAATATACCATAAAGGCTAGTTGAAACCTTTGTGCTTTGCATTCCCTTTCCAGTATTAAATCAAACCAGATATTGGTAAAAGGTGCAACTTCACTGGAGACGTACAAAAAGGTGATAATATTCCTGTTGACTGAGGCCAGTTGTTGGCATAAAACACGTACTCTATTTCCAGTAAATTATTCCATAAATATTTGCATTTTCCCTCTGCAGTTCACTGCTTAAGTAGTCTGTTTACGACCAAAAAATAAACATACAGATATCAAATAAACAAAGGAAAGATCTAATTAAAGGCTAAATTTACTCACTTTGGGGGAGCAACTATTCTCAAGCATTCCTTCTCTTTTCTCATATAGGTAGAAATTCACTACCAAGGAAGAAGATTACCTCAGTCAAGCCTAGGAAATTTGTATTTATAGATGAACAAAACAATATAGATGTTCTGCAAACTCGCTCGTGCACACACCCCTGCAGAAGAGAGACCTTTTTAGGAGCAGAGCAAACTGTTCCAAGACCTTACTGTGGTGAATCACAGAATCACCCAAGTTGGAAAGGACTCAAAATGATCATCGAGTCCAACTCCTGGCCCTACACAGGACACTCCTACTATTCGCCCCGTGTGGCTGAGGGCATTGTCCAAATGCTTCTGGAATGCTGGCAGAGTGGGTGCTGGGACTGCTTCCCTGGGGAGCTGTTCCAGGGCTCCACCACCCACTGGGGGAAGAACCTCTTCCTAATATCCAATCTGACCCTCCCCTGGCACATCTTCTGCCATTCCCTCTGGTCCTATCACACAGGTCACAAGAGAGAAGATCTCAGCCCCTGTTTCCCCTCCCTCCCTTGTGAGAAGGCACAAACAGCTCTGAGAGCCCCTCTCAGGCTCCTCCAGGCTGAACAGACCAAGGGACTTCAGCCACTCCTCATACAACTTCCCCTGCAGACCCTTCCCCAGTCTTGTGGCCTCCTCTGGACACTCTCCAGTAGTTTGATGTCCTTTTTATACTGTGGTGCCCCAAACTGCCCCCAGTGTGGAGCAGAGAGGGAGAAGTAAAGCAAAGCAAATCCATGTCACAGCAGAGAACTGCTGGCATGAAACACCCCGCTAAACAGCAACGGGGAAGGGAAGGAGCAGCGACCACCAGAGCCAGGGTTGGACTGCTCTGCATTTTATGATTGAAAAGAAAACCTCAGGAAGATGCCTCGCCTCTGTGCAAGGCTGGTTTGCAAGCAGCCCCCAGCATGGGCACCGCTCTGCCATTATCTTGTTATAGAAAACATTACCTGCCTCGCTCCCTGTTACTTATGTTCTGCATTGAAGAGTGGCACATTGATTAATTACTCCTCTAAAGTGCTTATAAAGCGTCAGTCCAAGGCAGGTTTACTAGGTTGGGGCCTCCCATGATTTATTGACTAAGGAGAAAAGCAAAGGCCATTTGTGAAGAAGCATTTTCTTCTTGGGGAAAAAAAAAAAGTTAATTTAAATTACCCAGTCTCTGCTCCCCAAATTAAAATGTCTGGCCCTGAAGAGTAAAGCTGAAGACTGACTTTCTCAGAAACTTATGCAAAAAAATAAATAGCAATAGTTTCACTGCACTTCTTTTTAAAAGACACTGTAAATGTTAAGAGAAGAAACAATCTGAATCTACTGGTAATAAAGATCTGAAATGTCTTTTGCTGGTCTAAGAACTTTAAAATAATTAGAGCATTTCTGCTCTGTACTCTGCTTTTTCAACATTGTTGTTGGAAAGGCAGAAGAAAAAGGAAAACACACACACACACGGCGTGTCCATAGGAAGGATTCATTTGGTTTTGGTCTATCTCTACGGTCAATTTGCCTTTTTTTTTTTTAACCACTGGTAAACTGGCACTTTGGGTTTACTGAGCTTCACTTACTAAAGCCTTTCAATAGTATGTAGTGCAGGAATGTGAGAGGAGAAGAGTCCCATATGACAGAGATCCTTTGATATTGTTACTTCAACCAAAACTTTGAAATACAGTAGCTGGTTTTGTGTGTAGCATATGACAATTTTTCCCCAAGTCTTCAAAACTTTGATTTACTGAACTCGCTGTCACTGATGGGACTCACAGAGAAGGAGAGCATGAAAGATTGAGAAATAGCTCATGTTTTAGCCTATTTGATGGCACAGGATTACATGGTACAATAATTAGTGCAGACTGTGGAATAAGCCTACAAACAATATTGGTATTAAAGTTGATAATGTCAAACAATTCCAATAATTTTACCTCAGAATTATGCAAGTTTTCTAATAAAATTGATTTCTTTGTAGTAGCTACATTTACACTAAGCATGAGAGAATAGGAGTTATAATTCTATTCTTGCAGGTAACAATGGGATGGTTTCTACTGGATTCAATGGGTCCTTGGCACCTGAGGAGCTCACGTTCTTTACCATATATTCTGCAATAACTTGCTCTAATGCAGCACTAACATTACTTTACACCATCATACTGAATGGTAGAATTAAACATGATAAAGCAGTGTGCTTGAGGGTGGTGACCTTTCTTCTGGAAATATGTAGTACATGGTTGATAACCTTAAAAAAATTATCTCTTGTAGTGAAAACACTCTTTTTCTAATGCTTGTACCTGGAAAGTAAACACACAGCCTACATCACAGCAGAGCTTTAAAGCATGAGAGCCTGAAAGGTGTCCTTAATAGTTGTAAACAAGATTGTTACTTCTTCTAGGAGAAATGAAGATTTCTCCTGGGGAGAGCAAAGGTGATTGAGATTTCCTCCCTGCTCCACTGCTGACTCTGTGTGCAGTCTCACAGTATCATAAGGTTGGAAAGGACCCCTGAGATCATCAAGTCCAACCTATAACCCAACACTAACACCAACACTAACACCAACCCATCATCTAAACCATGGCACTCAGTGCCTCATCCAGTCTCCCCTTAAACACCTCCAGGGTCGGTGACACCATCCCCTCCCTGGGCAGCCCATTCCAATGGCCAATCACCCTTTCAGTGAAGAACTTTTTCCTAACATCAAGTCTAAACTTTCCCTGATACACCTTGAGTCTCAGCTGCTCGTTCATGATCCTCTCCAAAGCAAGTTGAAGTGAGCTCTGGAAATGACCTGGAGAAAGATACAAAACACCTACAGATGGGATCCAAATTTCTTGTCTGCAAGTGAATTTTCCTTTCCCAAACATGGCCATGTACAGCAGCAATGCACCCAATATTTGACGGTCACTATAGTTTTTGTAGGCCTACCATATGCATTTGGTGGCATTGGTGGCACAAAACTGAAGAAAGGGCACTGGCAGGTGGTTGAGTTGCCATCCTTGGAAGTGTTTAAAAGATGGGTAGATGAGTTTGAGGGTTGTGGTTTAGTGAGGGGACAGGTACAGTTAGACTCAATCTCAGAGGTCTTTTCCAACCAGATTATTCTATGCCTTGTTCTTAGCTTGTGTGCTCTGCTCAGGGAAAAGGAATTGCCTCTTACCTCCCCATGGTGTAGTTTACCTATATGAAAAATGAAGACAGTGCTTGCCTTCAAGAGGTATAGAGAAGCTTAATTAAACAAGAAACTCTTAGCCTTAATCAGACTTCTCTTATTTGCTAAGTTCATAGGAAATCCTTCACTTCAGGAACAAACTTGACACCATGACAAAAAATATCACCTTCCTTACCATTTTGCCTTTGGGACTTATTTTCCTTGGGAATAGATATTTATGAAGCTGTGAAAAAAAAGCCCAAGCCAAATAACAACAAAAAAATCCTCATATTTCCATGTGAAACATGCTGATGTTTCTCCTTCATATTAAATTTTATTTTATCAGGGATCCTGCCTTTTGGTTCAATATTTTATCTAAACCCACAGAATATGGCAGATTACAAGACAGTCAATTCAGGCAGGAAGGTAAGGACATGTATGACTGAAGATGTACGATGTGTATGGAGTAGTGCTTCCTCACTCCATCTCATCTCTCACATCCAATCCTTTCCCTCTGTGGATACCACAGTTTGGGAGAGAAGGAACCCTATCACCATCACTGTGGGTCTAGGCTCTTCCAACAACGGATTAAGCATTACTCTGGACACCATTGGTGACAACCAGAGTCTTCTTCTATGTGTACAAGGATCTTAACATGATTTGAAGAGCTCAGAAGTTTTAAGGAGGCATTCAGGATCACATCTGCTCTAAAGCCAGTAGTTTATTTTTAAATGAGAGTTAGGAAAGAGAGACTAAAGAGTTTCAAAAAAAGTAAAATCTCAATGATTTCACTGAAATATTATCTATTTGTGGAACAAATAGATGAGGAGCCAAATAATTCTGAAGTATCTAAATTCCACCTTCCCTCTCCCACTCGCAGAATCTGCTTTAAAGCAAAAATGCCAAATTAATACAAGAAATACATGGTATCTCCTACCAGGCTAAGAAGTTACAGAGAATATCCAGAGAAACTCGCTCCTTAGGAATTATTAAGTCCAGTTTTGAAAGTTATGAAGGGTACACAAAATTAAGAGAAATATCCCAACTTTTGGTATCTGACTCTCTGAGAGTAAATCAGCAGTATGCATGTGAAATATGTATTTTTTTTCTCCTAAACAAAGTGTACCAGTGGATCAAGCAGAGCCAGAAGAGGTTTCAAATATTGCATTCTCCTTTTTGCTGATGGGTACCCTTGGATCCAGTTTCTTCTGCTCTAGCACCCGCCTGCTGGGAGGACATCAGCAGCTGGTGCTTGAAGTCAAATTTATTTGGGCCAATTAGTTTTCCCAGTTGTGATCTCTGCTATGCCCTCCCATGCACACTCCTCCTGTCCCACCATTCCTCTTCGGTTTCGGATTGTGCTGCCCCGGAGACTTTTCCTCAGCCTTGACTCCTCCACCTCTCCCAGGGCACTCCCATACATGAGCCCTGACTCCATAGTGGCTTCTCCAGTGAGTCCTGGCCAGCAGGACTGAAATACAAGCTTTGCACAGGAATTTTCTAAGTGGTTTACTTTCCAGAAGCACCAGAGATAGGATTATTTGCAAAACCTCTAGATGCAACCATGCCCTGCTCAGCTCCTCTTCCTCCCTGGCTTCATGGTGTACCCAACCAGACAGCACCTTCCTGCTTTTCTCCCCACAAAATAATTTCCTCACCTCCAGCCATGTCAAGTCCCTGCAAGGACCCTCTTTCCAGCCCCAGACTGTGTTATTTTCTGCCTGTGCTCCAACACCACATTTGCCTGGGTTACCCTCCCAGATCCCACATAGACCTTATTGTTCCTCAGGAAGGGGATGGTTAATAGGGAGACGATTACATTAACAGTCTCAGGCAGTTACTTGGGTGGTTCCAGCACAGCATTTGACAAGATGCTGCCTTCAGTGCCCAATGTCTCTTAAAAAAAGCTGCTGCCCAGCCCTACGTGCTCGTTTTGACTTGCAGGGCTGCACTTCATTGTCCCCTGAATTGCACCTCCACCAGCGAGGCTACTTATAAACTGGGTCACTGAACTGATCTAGGTTAAAAATATCCCAGATATTCTTTAATGAAGTGTCAACAACTATTCTCAGGCTGAAGAGAGACTGGAATACCTCCTAATAATCTTGCTTACGTATGCAAAAACTATGCCCTAATCTAAAATGTATTTATAATATAAAATGGAGATCAACATTTGACCTGAACATATCCCACTCTGTCACACAGACAAAGGAAATAAAAATGTGTTGCTGTAATTTCCTTGACAGCAAAAAACCAAAACAAACAAGAAACCTCACACATATATGTCTAGGCTAATATATATGATAATGTGAAACAATGAGTTAGATTTTTCATGGCCATGTTGAAACTCATCTTGTGAGTTTTAAAACTGCAGCACATAAATGTAATTTTTTTTTTAAATATAAATAAATAAACCCTTAAAACATCATTGATTAAAACTTTTGCTGACTTTCTGTAGAGTTTGAAATAAGAAGGCTTCACAGCCAGGGCTATGAAATCTCTTTTTTAGGAAAAATAGCATAATAATGATTATTATTGTTTTTAATGGTGGTAGGAGTTTAATAATAATAATAACAATAATAATAATATCACCACTGGATTACTATAACCACAGTAGTGACAAGATGCCCTAATAAGATCCATACCCCATTGTTTCAGACATTATAAAAGCACACAGTGAGAGCGAGGAAAAGTTTTTAATCTCAGCAATTAAGGCAGACAAAAGGTGCAGTGAGAGGCGGAGGCACAAAGAGATGAACTGACACAAGAGCCCACAGAGAGAGGCAACGTTAAGCCTCAGATATCCGGAGTGAGCTTCTATTTAAACACAGACTTGTTTGTCTATACAAATATATACGTGTATTAATGCATATCACATCATCTAGCTTGAAGAGTGTATCCCAGGATTAAAAGGACTAAGGAAAAACTGCATTTTGGTGTTTTGTTTTGTTATTTGTGGGGGTTTTTTATTCCTAAGGTAAATGATATCTTAATCAAAACTGGACAGACTAAGAGCAGTACAGCACAGAGCGAATACGAGATCGAGCTTTGCTGTTGGCTGACTTCAGTCAAAGCAATGTTCAAACTACAACCCACTACAAAAATAATTCAAGGAATAACTGTTTGGAGGATCTGATCCTGATTCCACCAAGCAGTGGCAATGTACTTCCTATTGGGATATGGGCAGTAAATAAGAAACTTGGTGTTTGCCAGTTGATGAAGACCCTGGTCAAAAGAAAGCAGACGAGGTGCATTTTCTAGCACAGAGAAATTTCTTTCAGCCCTTGCAACAAACCCTTATGTGTCTGAGCTCAGAAAGTCTCTCTTGTATTTTGCATATTTGATAACAGTGAGTTAACTACGAAACAAAAAGGAATATTAATAGGGTTTTAAGTTTTTCCTGTACTGTGATTTTGATTTGTATTATAATTTAAATACTTCATACACTTGGCATTATATATTTTCTCTTACATTTGCTCTTTAGGTGTTTTACAAAGACAGTTTTATTGATAGATCTTCTATAATTTTTTAAAATGAAAATATTTTTAGATTGCCTCATGTTTCATTAGGTGCTTCAGCCTCATTTACAGGTGTGAAAATGCCCAAAATATTTCAGCAGCTTAAGTCTTTTTCCGTGTTCCATTTAAATAGTCAAATTTTTAGAGCTGCTTTTTGTCTCAAAGTTATTTGAAGTCTCATCTTGTCATTAAGTCACACCACAAATTCTCTAAAATTCAAGTTCACACATGAGAGTTAATAATTTTAATCTAGAACAGAAGAACTCAAAACTAAGCCTTACACTACCTAGAAAAAGAAATAATTATTTTTTAATCAATGGAAAATAACTTAGTTGAAAGTAGAACCGTGAGTATTTTAACAAATAAGATACTGCTATAGCTTTCAGCTGAAATTCATAAAAACAAATACACAAAATGACATTTAGCTGCAAGATCACATTTCTGTAAAGATAAACTATAAGCTCTGCACAGCCATTGCTACCAAATGCTGTTTATCCGAGTTTTAAATTCTACTCCCAAATTTGAATAGACTGCAGAGCTAGCAGTGTTGCTGAGGAGCAATATCAAAACATGTGCCTCCTGGGTCTAAAAACCACAAGTTATTTTAGCTTCTGCTAAGAATTGAGGGATTTTCTAAAAAGTTGAGTACAAAAAGTAAATAAAGAAATGCATTATCTACCTTCATGACCTTTCTTTTCCTGAAATCAAACAGAGTCCATCATTTGTAACTTGACTTTCCATAAAAGTAACAGTTCATAAAAATCTGTGAAACTATTACCGGGAACAAACAAATTAAACAATGACAATGTAATAAAATAAAACTGCTGTTATACTCCTATAGGAGAAGAATTGCCTCTTCGCTGGGATTAATACATCTTGCAGAAAACAATTTTAAATAATGTGTAACATATGGATTCAGCTTTTATTATTCTTCTAAAAGAAGACAATTATATTTATGCGATAAACTGTTCAGTGTTAGTAGCATGATGTTTATATTACTGGCCACTTAAATAGTCTTTGGCATAGTTTTATAAGGAACAGAAGCCTCCAGATCTTTTGAAATCCATCTTACAAAGTAAGTCCTGTCTGTTACTGGAATGCAATGGTTTTACATATCTTTCTTGCTGGAAAAAAAACATACTGCAGGTAATCTTGTTGTTAAAGTGTGTGCATGAAAAAATTTCTGATGTTTTAGCTACAATTCACCCAGCATTTTAAGGTTTCCAATGGAAAGCACGAAAACCTCGGAGCTGCCGGGAAATAAGAAGGGGGAGGAAAAAAATAAAAAGCAACTTTCAATTTTAACTTTTTGGAAATGAATGATCACAATATGCTGCTTTCTAAAACAAACCTTTTCAAGGTGTTTTTCTTAGTCTCCTCACTTTCATAGGCAGCTCATTCCTATGCTTTCTTATTTTGATGAGAGATTACATTTAAGAAGAGTGAGTTACGGGTAGTTTTCAAGGAGCTGCTTTTGTCCCTACTATATTGCAGATAATTTTCAAAGGATTACATAGAAACCATAGAAGTATTTATCTCAATATCTTCCAGTGCTTCTGAGTCGAAACCGCGTGGATTTCAAAAGGGAATAGGAATGTGTCACCAAATAAATATTTTCTGTTACTGCTGTGTACGTAGATTTTTATTGTAAGAATTGCCGGCAGCAGCCTTTCTGCATTGCTGGAATTCTGCTATCCTTGGTGTCATTCAGATAACAAGATCATTTGGAAAAATTATGCAGGGTGAGCAAATGTATTTATTTAGGTTTATCAAAAAAAAGGGGGGGAAAAAGAAATAATAATATCAGTTTGGGGAGTGTTACTGTCCTCATTTTTCACTCCTGAATTAGAAGTTTAGTATTTTCAATTCTCCACTTCGATTGCTTTAAAAAGTTGGGGTTGTTAACAAAAGATAAAATGAAGGGTATGTCAATTTAAAGAGTGTAACTTAATGGAAATGAAATCTGCATATTCTGTTAATTTGGGATTTATTATCCCAGTAACTAGACTTAAACTGTTTTAAAATCGTGTTGACTGAAGACTTGAGAACAGTACGAGTGGATGGCTACCCCCACCCCCATTCTTAAAGAAAACCTGTGCCTGCTGCTTCCAATTTAGTGCAATCATGCCTCTTACTGGCCAATACAAGATGCAGCATTAGCTGTCACATGCAAATGAGTATTCATGGAGACTTTGAAATGTGCAATAAAGAATAAAGACGTGCATTCTGTGAATAATTGTTTTCTTTTATAAAACTGGATCCAAAAGGGAGTACCATTTCACCCAGAGTCTATAGTCTTTCTACGGTTACAATCTGCTGCTGAAGCCAGATATTAGAAATGAAGTGTGGATAAATGGATAGAAATGAAGTGTGGATAAATGGAGGACTCCAGTTTCCCGTGCTGTCAATCTTTCACAACACTACTTTTGCTTAACAAGAAATAATCCAACACATGTTTGTGTTTCTTGCTATCTTGCTTCCTCTTCCAACTGGGACTTGAAAAAACGCATAGGGATGTATAAAGTTGTCCACCTCGTATTAAGGCTTTTTATACAAAGCCTGACCTAAATTCTTCATTTTCAAGGCACAGATACACAAAACTACATGGCTGCACGAGCTTTAGCGCAGACTTAAAGTCTTTCAAAGCTCTCTGATATCATTTACTGTGATGAAACAGTTCAGATTTTTAGGTCCTGTTTTGACACAGGGTAGGAGAAAAAGCCCATCAAGCTGTGCATGGACACACACTCATTTGTGGAGCTGTGAACAGCCAAGCTGAGTTCAGACACACCTTTTCACCAAGACTGCAGCCAGAAGGTCTGCTAGAGAACAAGCAGCCATCAACCTGTATTGGTATTAATCAAGGGGTTAGACAGCCCCATCTTCTGCTGGCGGAACCCCAAGTGCTTGGTGCAGTAGTGGGAAGAAAGTAAGCAGATACCTGAATTGCAGCACCTTTGCAGGGCATCGGTGTAGATGAACTGCTGGAAGCACTTCAGTAAGTTCAAATTTAGCCAAGATAGGACCAGAGGTGGGTAAAACTGGGAAGAATAGATGCTAATGATAAATGCTGCATGTACCACGAGGAGGTCAGACTGGTGCAGGCATCCACAGATCTTGGCAGAGGGGAAACACCCCTTTTTAGGTAACACAGTGACTTGGATTATGTTTAATCCAAAATCTGGAAGACTCTAGCTGAGTCAGAGCTTTGAAGCAGGCAGGATGTGGCCCTGCAGGAATTCCAGCAAGTCAGAGGGCTGGGAGGTGTTACACTTTCCCCTTAGTCTAATATAAATAATTCCTTGTTGCTGTGTTCACCTCATACCTTTGCTTTTCAAGGGCAACGTCTTGAAACACAGACATACACATGCAAATACACTGGAGAAATTAATCAGAAGCATTATCATTAGAACTGATACAATTAATGTAAACATAGGCAGAAAACCTGCAAAGGGGAATCTGAAGATGTTTCACTCCTGTAAGGAAGGATGCCTGCCTGCAAGAGCTGAGTACCTTGACCAAAACCATCCCTTGGCTGCCTGCCTGTTCCTGTGATCTGTGGTGGCAGGAAGACAGCTGATTCTTTGTAGCTATCCGTTTTGTGCCTTCTAGGGGAGCTGAAAAGAGGATGACCCTGGGGCTTGGGTAGAGGATTTGAAGAAAAAAAAAAAAAGGAGATTCGGTTTGTATTCCTGAGTCATCACAAACTTCCTTCAGCATGTTACTCAGCTTCTCATTCTCCTACTTACCAAATATAGCTAGCAATATTTTGGTATCTCAGATTCTAGCACAAGTCCTTGAATGTACATATCTGTTCATATATTATCTTCAGAGCAGACATTTTCAAAAGTAGACTCGAAAATACTCAGTGCAAACACACAGCTCCACAAGGTTTAGTCATGCAAAACACAACACATGGTGGTGCATCCCTATAACTACAGGAATGAAAACCAGGACCTCATTCACATGTAAAATGTACTTGTGGCTCCTCAAGGACTACGTCCCTTTACTCTGTAGCCCCAACACAGAGGAATTAAATCAGCTCATTCACGGATCTTCACACCACTGTCCGTTGCTCAGGTGGTCCTGCACTTGGAGATGCATCACAGGGGAGACCCACATTGGAAGATCTAATTTGGCTTTGCATTATTTGGAGCTCAAAACCCACATTTCAGAGGGCGACTGCAGCCTTGTCTGCAGTCTCTGTACATGGTAGGGACTTGGCAAATGGAGTTTGGTGAAACGGCATGGCACTCTACATAGGAGACTGACTATAAATCAAGAGATTTTGCCTCTACTCCTGGCTCTGTCACTGATTTACCATGGAAACTTGGGCAAATCTTGTATTCGCCCTATCCTTCATTTTTCTGTACCAATAATGTAAAGATAATGATGCTGCTTTGCAAGCTCTTTCGAGATCTCGAGATGTTAAGTGCTAAGTGTATTTTATTAACATTAATAGCACCCAACTGAGAGGATGCTGTACAGCTCTAGCCTGGCTGTCCCCAGAAAACAGATTGGTGTGGGGAAAGTGTGCATTTGTTAAGCAGCTTAGGCATTGCTCATACCCATAATACTTCCACAACACACGGGAACAAGATCTGACCTACTAAAACAAAAGAATAAAACGCCATAAGGAGAACATTTCAATGTGACCTGTTCATCTTATTTCTATCCTAGGAAAACTTGGGGATTTGCTTGAGGTTATCAGTGTTTCTGTGTGTGGTTATGATACTCAGCCACAACCACAGCGCTCACAACTTGTGGTGGAGAACACTCCCATTAGTAGGCATTAATCACCGTTTCATACACTCCAGCTATCTCTGAAAAGACATTTAGTAGATGCACTTAGTTATATCCTATCACACTTTATCTGTGACTCAATTTTAGAATAAGTTAATTGTACTGAATTACATTCTAACTCTGGTATTTACAGGACCACAGCACATTTCAATGTACATCTTTAAAACGCCGCCTAACGTGCTTTGTTATTTTATGCTTCAGTTTTCAATGTTTCTGCTCAAATATGTATCACAACATACACAGTAGAAAGAGTTCAGAAAAATTTATTATTAATGCATGTTTTTTTCCTCTGCTGGAGATAGAACTTTGTTGTGCATGTTATAAAATGTTAAATATTAGAATTATTTAAAGTTAATAGGATGCCAAAGAAAATGACTAATAATACATTATACAATTAGATGCCTTTCATATTAGTGAATCCATTAACAAAATAAAATACAGTCAAACAGAAGAGTTCTGATTTGCAATTTTTAGCAAGGATTGCCCATGTGTAAAGCTAAATTATTTATTCATTTTTTTAAAAAAATGCTGGATACATCAGTTTGCAATTATTTGCATTATGTTTGAATGCTTTATCATGTGGCTCTGATTCAAAAGTACGTATTTCTGAGTTGCTTTAGCATCTTCATTTGTGCAAAGCATTAAACATGGAAAAAAACCAAAAGTAAGTTTCCTTCCCCAGATTCAGCAGGACATACCACAAGTCCTCAATATTGCTCTTACAGCTGTTTTGGGTGTCTTTCCTTTACCATTCTTTAGCCCAGATGTCCTCAAGCAGAGTTTCTCATCTCTAGTTTGCCCTCCCAAGTGTGCCTTTTCTTCCAGATAGGATTAATTCCCTCCTGTCCCATCCATACAGGTCTCAAGTCAGGTATCATGCATTTTTTTCTGAATTTATTTAGATGTTATTGAATGCTGTTTCTCTTACAACTGGGTATTACTTTTTTTTTGAAACTAGTTATGCTGCATCCACAGATGATACTAAAGCTATTTTTGAACAAAGACCCTTGGCTAGAAGATTATATCACTTTGGTGCTAAATGGTATTTCTTACTTTAAGAAAAATTAAGTCTCTCCTGTATTTTCCTTTTCTTTTTGCATCGACACTCTCTCTCTAGAAAAGCACCAGCTAAAGAAAATTCCACCTAAAGCAAGTAATCTCCTCCTCCTTACATCCATCTTCTCTTCACTGCTGCTATCTACTTAATTAAGTTGTTCTCAATCTTCTGTGTCATAAGCACATAATGTTGGTTGATGGAAATGTGTTTTGAAATCCCTGTTTGTTTTTTTTTTAATTATCTGATTACATTGGAAAAAAAAACCTCTCGGTATACTCCAGTAAGTAAAAAATCATCAATAGCACTCCATCCTTTTCTCTTTAAAGAGATATTTTTCTCTTTCTAACTACAGAATCCAGCCTTTACAGTTCATGAGATTTGAAAGTGTGATGGACCCAGCGTGTGGACAAGTTCTGTAACATCATTTTAAAACTGGTTTCAGGTTAAAGATGCCTCTTATCGTGATCTTTACTCAACTCGTGAGAGGTGAAGAAGCCATGCTTATAGTCTGCTGAGGTTTATAGCAGGATTTTGGCATAGCCAGGCATAACTCCAGGCTGCTGTAAACCCAAAATAGCTCCTTCCCATATATTTCCCAGTGTCAGCCCTGGGGGCAACTCATGGATGAGCCAAGTATCTCATGTTAAGTCAACTGGTAATAGGGACAAAAAAATGTGCAACAGAGACCCAGAAAAGGATTATAAAATGGCAGATTTGGCTGCATCTTGGGCATTTTTTGTGAAATAGAAAGGAAAATAATATTTGTTCCATTATATTCAATTATCCACATCCCAATTATTTCAAAATTTTACCATAGTTATGTTGTATAAATAATAATAGTGATTAGAAGGAAAGAAGATACACTGAAATTAGAACCACAGATTCATAGGTTGATTTCAAAAGGCAACACAAATTGCCTTGAGGTGTTTGTCCACATGAAGGTTTTGATTAGGCTCAGATTATTTCAGCAGAGTTGGGAAACAGGACCTTTGATCTCAAGAGATCTGAACAAACCCTGTTACTTTTACTGACAACAGGCACGCTACAGACTGAATAGTGTTAACATTCAGATGAGAGCTGAAAACCCAAGTGAGAGCTATGCTACATTCTCACTTTTCAGACTCCAGCACCATGCATAACTTTGAAATTAAAATACAGTGTGACTACCTCTCCAAGTGTTTAATTTAATATGGTTAATAATCCCTAAAATAATAAGTCTAAAGTACAAATTAAGACTTGTAAAAGAAGGAGAAAGGAATATCTCTTTCATTATATTTACGTATGCAGTATTTGTGTGTTCAGGACAGTGAGATACAACAATTTCCTATATCAGGATTTCTTAAAGTTCCTCTTAAAAAAAAATCTTGTTTTTTTTCCCCATTAAATATATATAATATTTTTTATACGTGCATATATATGATGGGATTTTAATTTTAAAGAGAAAATGCCAAAGGTGTAATCAAGAAAAACTATTATTTTTCCTATATATAACCATCTAGTTCTTCTTAAATACTCTAAGACATCTCACCTGACCTCTAGCATCTATCTCCAAGAGTATAACCCTCCTGTATATCCTCTGCTTGACCCACTAGCCTCGTGAGGGTTACCCTGGCACTCAGCATCCTCTCAACTAGCAGTACACAGCAAATATTAGGTATCTGAAGCCCCAGATGTTTCCAGGACTGTGATAATTTGCTTATGCAAAAAAAAACAAAAACCACAAGGTAAAAAAAGACACAAATATTCAATTCTAAATCCCTAAAAAAAAAGATGCTGTGAGTGACTTGAAAATTTCATAAGAAAACAAATTTAGTTTTACCAGGCATAAAATTCCAATGCTGTATCCACAAATGAAAACATTCAATAAAAGAATATAGGTTTCCTCATAAAACAAATAGTTTCCAATTATTATAAAAGATGTAGTTTAGATTTTTTTTTCCTTCCTACACTTTTTTTCTTTTGAAAGTTTTCCAGTTTGACCCCAGTGATGGTCCAGTTTGGTCCCCAGAACTTTTAACTCACACTAAAACAAACTAATGCATTTCAACAGTTAAATGTGTCACTGAAGTCTCCCTCAACCAAGACCACTCACTACACACAACAGTTCTATTTACCACTGTATTTATGTCTTTCCCAGTTCTCAATATGCAGGAGACCACAAATACCATGATAAAGCCTAATTCCTCAGTGTGGTAACTTCTCAGCCCATGCCACCCTGCATAAGATTATGTAATGTACATCCACATTAAACATCACTTTTTGTTGCATGTTCATATTTGTCCACTAGCATTACATACAAACCACAGAATTACAGATATTGACCACAGGGGAAAAAAATCCCACCCCAAATATTAGGCCATACCATGATCTTGTAAGACATTGAGAATGAGCAACTTCAAGTAGGGATTATGCAGCTTAGTTTTCCAGGGTTGCAGCACAAGATCATCCCATGCAAAATATACTTGACACTTGGTTCAGTTTACACATAAATATTCCTGGCAACCCCCAGTTGCTGGAGATTATTCCACCATCCTAAAAATCACAGTTAGAGATGTAGAATCCTCTGGTTGGAAAACGCCTCTGAGATCATCAAGTCCAACCATAGCTGTCTCCTTACTAAACCATGACCCTGAGAAACTCAACCCGTCTTCTAAACACCTCCAGGGGTGGTGACTCCACCACCTCCCTGGGCAGCCGCCTCCAGGGCCTGAGAACCCTCTCAGGGAAGAAATTTTTCCTGATGTCTACTCTGAACATCCCCTGGTACAACTTGAGGCCGTTTCCTCTCATCCCATAACCTGTCACTTGAGAGAAGAGACCAACACCCACATCACCACAGCCTCCTTTCAGGCAGTTGTAGGCTGCAATGAGGTCTCCCCTCAGCCTCCTCTTCTCCAGGCTAAACAGCCCCAGGGCCCTCAGCTGCTCCTCATAGGACTCCAAGTTAACTCCAAGTTAAACAGCTTTCCTGTTAGTCCTCTTAAGAAATGGCTTGATAAGTATTTCCTTTCCTTGTTATTTTGGAGCTATGTTTAAGGGTATTTTATGCAGCATTACTATCAGAATAATAGACCCAAACAAAGAGTCACCCATGACAATGAAGAGCATCCCCAAAAAGAGACAATCCCTTGCCACAGCATATGAAACTGCAGTCCTTCTCTGTGCTTAAATAACACTCCTTGAGGGGTTATCAAGAAGCTCTTCAACTTCTTGAAGTGTTACTAAGCAAAAAGCTATTATAACACAAAGAGAGGCATGGTTAGAAAAGAAATAAAAGGTGTGCCCTAAATGCTTGATCATAGGATATACGCCACAAAATCCATGGTATGTTTGAGGCTTTACCATGCTAAGCTAGTTTCCTGCCTCTTCTGCCCCATTCTACTGTCCCATGCATCACACAGTTGAAAAGAAAAACACAGCAATACCCCTGGTAAGAGAAATTGTAGTCTTCAGAGCTACAGACTGTGCAACTAAGACATAATTCTGATTAACATTCTTTTTTTTTATAAGTTATTTTGGAAAAGATTTAATATTCTAGCTCTATCATCTCCCTTTACTAATACACCATGCACAAAAATTATAAAATAATTAAAAGCATTGCTTTGAAAAAAATAGTGTTTCCATTATGTTTCATCACTTGATTTACACTTATGAATCATTATTTTGGGGTACTATAATTCCCCCTCTTTCCCTCTGGAAAGAGAAGGATAAGATGTGGAAACAGCACCTTTTCTTTTGAATACAAAAAAATCTGTCCGGTATCTTAAAATAGACATTCTAACACAGAGAGAAAAGGGAAGAACCCACATTAGTAACATGCACATATTAATTGATTCACCAACTACTGTGGACTCAAAGTATTCTGTTGTCAGAGTTTTAAAGCTTGGGGGAAAAAAAAAAGAAATTCTTGGCTACAGCTTGGCATATGCAGGTCTTAACCCAGAAACAAGCTGTTTTATAATTATTTCTGAAAATTGCTTCAGTCCATTTTATTTTCTGTGCTTGCCTGGGAAGTGTGAAAAAGAAAGAAAAAACCTATTTTTGACTCAAGGCTTTCAAGACATTCCCAGCTAGCAAATAACCCAGTTTGAGCCTGATATTTCCTACATGAACTTTGGACCATTCCTACTGGTTTCTCAGCGAGGCTGGTTACACGATTAATGCTGGCAGAAGCCAGGAAGGCTTTCCTGTCTGGGCCATACTTGATCACAGGGAGAATGTCACCACAGCTGGAGGGTGGCTCCAAGATCAGACCCCAACATGTTCACGTGTTTCTATGCATACTCAAGCATGCCTGAAAAAACACAATTTATACCCTCCTAAAACATCTAAAGATGTACGAGATGGCAGGATACAATGGACAATCTCACTAATGCATATGCACAATAAAATTAAAGACCCACAAACAGAAAGGGAAAGTGACTGCAAGAGACAACCAATCCCTTTTTTTTCTCCAGTGATCCTTGCTGTAATTTTAAATAAAGCCCTCAGCGATCCTGATGGACCTTCACGTTCATAGATGCTTTCTGGAAGTTGGCAACCAACAGAGGACCTGCTCTCCTCTGCCCACAGAGCCTTTGTTAACAGCAAGCACAGAGCTGCTGCTGCCTTTAAAATGGATATATTGGGTCAATGGAAACACTCAGCTATTTTGAACTGGAATTTTCATTCTTTTTTTTCCTCCTTTTTTCTCAGTTTAAAGAAAGTTGTGAAAAGGTACTGCTTCTTTTTTTTCCCCCCCTCTTTCTCCTCCTCAAGCCCCAGGTTTTTCCTGTTTTTTACCTCTCCTTTCTCTTGTTTTTTTTTTTTCACTCTAAATGTTTGTTTTAGAACCACCCAGCCTACTTGTGCCGACCTGGAAGCTCCATTTCAAAGGCAGCTTCAGCTTTGCGTCAGCTCCACAGGCTCTGCCCACCAGACAGCTTGTATAATCAGTAGTATCAAAAAAAAATACCAAGATTTGTTCCTCTTTTCTCATAGTTCATTGATAAAGAACACATCAACACAGCTGAAGAAGAATCCCACTGGTTAAAGGTATCATCCTTAGCTGCTCATACGGTCTGGGCTCTTACTTGTCAATTAGACTAATCCAAGCCATTTTAGAACAATAAATATAATTACAGATTGAATATAAACCTATTGAAGATCACTTTTTCTGATGGTCATTCTTTAACAAATCAAAAATAATGTCACAATGAGGATTCTGTTGATATTTCAAATGGAAAGGAAAATAAATAGGAATAATATAGTCCTCTGGAAAGAAAAAAAACAAAACACCAAAAAACCAACAAATTACCACACTGCAACCCCAAAAAAACCTATAAAAAGGTCATGTTTTTACTTCAAATGCCACCTATGATCTACCTTTGGAGAGGGGATACGGCACCTATAAACTCAAAACACTAGGTATGTTGAAATCCATAAAATTTCCAATTACTGCCTCAGAATTTATTGTGCACATATGGAAAATAATACTTGTAAAAGAGAAAGGGGTTTGTGCCTGGTGCTGTCAATACTGTGAAGGATGGGGTGATTATAAAGCAAATTAACAATACTTTTAAATGTGCATTCACTTATCTTTCCAATTAAATCCTTGTTAAACAACTGCACAGACAGTAATGGTACTTCTGCAAAGCACTGATCAAGACAGTTTTATTGTAATTTTTACTCTGTAACAATTAATCAAGTAGTCATTTTCTTTATTATTAAATTATTTAGTTAATAAATATTCACAATCTGTTCACGTGTTTGCGGTTTAAACTTTACTTTAAATTTTTCTTAAGCTGTATTATATTCCACCATATTCTCCTACAAGAAACAACAGAATAACTCTTTTTGCCAAAATATTTTTGTTAACCTGAGCTGATGTCAGGGTAAGTGTAAATTCACCTTTTTTCCCAATTACTCAGATATCTATGGCTATCTTTTTCCATGTTCTCTAAGAAATATACCTGTCCACAAGAATGCAATACCAAGCCTCTGTAAAAATTCATACTTTTCCCTTCCTTTGATAACCAAGCTGTAAAAACACAATAATTGACCTTTGGGTGGTACATGGTGCTCTGCAGTCAAAGCACAAGATATTCCAAATGAAATAACAGGATGAAAGGTCACCTGTACAACAAATACCAAGCATTTTGCAACAAAGCATTAGCTATAAAGACAATTAGGAACTCTCTTGTATTATGTATGAGCCAACACTTACTGAATGAACTAATAACTATTGAAATTTGTATTTCTATGGTTAGTTTCCCTGAACATATATGCATTAGGATAGAAGCCTAGTGCTTCAGCAATGTGTTACGAGTTCTTTATAGCTCTATTTTTTTCAGTTAATTTAGTACTCATGAAAATTGCTTGTTTGACAGTTGTAAAAATTGATTGTCTTTCCAGCTACCCGGCAGATTAGCACAGGAATCATAGAGAAGTAAGCTTCTACCTCCTCACCTGGGTATGTCTGTTCTTCAAGCACAGATGGCCACAGGGGATCACTAGGACAGGTGTGTGAGAGCAGGTTTTGCACAAGGAAGGTTTTACCCCATTAAAATCACATTGTGCATCAACACAAAGGGTTTGAGCTGAGCAAGGAGAGAACCACAAATTCACTCTCTTACTTACATACTGACGTCCTGAGGAGTAGAGAGTCTTTTCTGTTCTTTCTCAGGCACTTTTTGCCTCATTGTTAGCACTTTTTGGTCAGGTCAGAAGCTCCCTTTTGAAAAGCAGCTCCCTCTCCTCCCTGGTTTCATATAGTGGTGCCTTAATGGCCTTGAGCAGCCTCACCTGGGGCTCCTCCAACCCTGCGCATGGGCTTGGGGCCCCATGTCAGCCCTGCCCTGGGCTTTGGGCCAAAACAGTGGATCTTTTTAGCAGCATCCTCATATTCTGGAACTGTGAGCACGCTTTACATGGCTCAACAGACCCATTTATAGAACCTTATCCCATTTCCTACAGGTGTGAATTGGAAGAATATCCTTACAAAGATCTCTGTAAAAGCTTTAATTTCCTGGACCTTGCTTAAAAGCAGCTGAAGTCCTCCAGATCCTCCAGATTTTCCATAAAATCCCTGAACAATTGACATACCCTTTTTTTTTTAATTGCAACTATCAGTCCTAACCAATAATACAGAAAGTATAAGAAGAATGGACATCTCTTTTTAAAATATTTGGCTATTACAGAAACCTTTGCCATAGCTTAACATCCAGAAACATTGAATGACTGGTAGCTTGGTTTCTAAAACTCAAAATCTTTTAGTGCCTGTAGACTGAAAAAAGAATGAATTTCCTGATGTCAGTATTGGTCCAAACAGCTTCTACTGTCTTGATTCAGTGATTTGAAAAATGATGACTTAGAGTTTTGAAAGTGCTGAGGGATGTTATAGCCTTATGATCAACTGATATTTTCAGCTCTTAATGGGAAAATAAATCATAGATAAAAGATAATCCTGTTACACTGAAGCAAAAAAGGTGTGGTATCAATAGACTTTTATAGAAAAAGAAAATTATGTGAAAGGGATAAAGTAAATAAGGTAGTTTGTTCTGCTGATGCTCGCGTTGGCAAGGTCAAAGCCCTCTTCAGGAGCTGCCTACCTCCAGAAATGAGAACAAAACACAAAGTATATTTAGAGAATTTTAAAAGATTTAATGCATGGGTTGTCTCTTTTTTTTTTTATTTAAAACCCATCCTCACCCTAAAAAAATCTAGAAATTCAAGGGGGGTTTTAAATTTTTACTGCTCTTGTTTCTTCTTTAATGATAAAGCTGTCAACTGTTAGTTTGTTGTCCTTTCATACTCACCAGTTCTCTCTTATTTCATCTTTGATGCTGCAGATGACATTAACAGTATAGGAAAAGGAGCCAAATAAAGCTGTGCTATATTTTAATTAATGATTATTTTAATAAAAAATACTTTGCTATGGCAGCCAGCCTAGAGTGTCTTCTATGATCTTTAATTTTCAATGTGATACATATTATTTATAGCCTATAAATGTAGGTGTAACACAATGGCAAAGCAAGCAGGAAGAAAGAGCCCATTAAGTATTTGGCCTGTAGAAGCACTGATTGCACAGTCAATCTCTGCAATGTAAATAGGCTTTTTCAGAACATTTGTTTGCATTTATAATTAAATTAAACTTTAACTAAACTTAAAAAGAAATCTCTATGGGAAAACCATATATATAAATACTGCTTTCCCACTGTTAACTACAGAAAAAATGAAAGTACAGGGTTGAGCCGAGGAGGTCACAATAATTACCGAGTTAAAGGGATGTGAGGAGAGCTCGCTATTAAACATCATCCCACTGCAGAGCTTTACAGGGCTGGTAAATCAGCACGTTAGGAGCACATACTGGTGCTCCTAGTAACTTTTGTGACTTCGTGAAACAACCTGAAACTGCCACTCTCCTCAGCATCTAATTGATAGGGAACATTAAGCTCTTGAAGACATCAGGTGGAGACAACTATTGCCCTCCCAAGCACACGTTAAATAAATCCTGCACCCTGTGGTGGGTTTTATAGGTACACCATGACTCAACTGGCTGCTTCCTAATTTCAGGTTCCTGCCTAGTACAGAGAAAGAATGTTATTTAACAGTTGGAACAGTGGGTGGCTATTTTAAAGCCATTCTTTGTGTCTGTGTTACTTTTTGAATGCTCTGATGAAAAATAACAGGATTATTCTTTGGGGACTGAAAAGTTAGACTCCTCCATTCCCCCTCACGTGTTGTTGGTGTCACCCCTGAGGACTGCAAAGTGGCATAAGGGTTTACAGGAGATGATCTTTGGCATTTCTGCATGCATTTACCTGAGGAAAGGTTAAGTACAGACCTGGCCAGATATTTTTAGAGCTGAGGTTTTAAAGGATGATAAGGGGGGGCTCAGATGGGTAATATCACTTCCCATTGAAAATCTATTTTGTTATGATATAAAATGCATGACTACTCTAGTTGTCTCAATACAGACCAACAAAAAAAACAGTAATTATCACAACTGATAAAATGATAACCTAGTTCTCCAGGGGCAATAGTATTCTTGGAAATCTTTTTGGTCACTCAACAGGTAGATTTCTTTCACATGCCCTAAATAACCAGTGATGGCGTTCCCTTAATATGCTATGAAGTTCACCTCTATATATTCATTTTTCACCGTGGTATTAGCCAGAAGATAAAGATCCCTTGTGCTTCCATGCAGCAAAAAGCCAGCTTAGACTTCTGTCTAACTTTACAGCATCAGACCATCTGTTTTAGGTGAAAACTTGAGCAGTAACATTAACCTCAAGTACGTTAACCTTTGGATGCCACAAGACATGATAGGCAGGACCATTATTTTTATGGAGCATTTTGTCCTGAGCAAGGATCTTCGGCAGTGAGGAAGGACAGAAAAAAATCCTGGTTTTGCCTCTCTGTCTCCAAATAAAATACAGTGTACAGTCATTTGAAAGCCAAGGCAGACTACATTATCGACACACAAATACCCAACAACTATAAATCTAAGTGAACCCATGTAATGAGTCAAAACCATGAGGCTGATGATTTATTCAGTCTCATTGAATTTACTGGCATAAATACTGATTCCTCATAAAACAGAGTTCATCCTCCCATTTCAGCTGAAGACAGGAATGATCTAGAACAGCTGACGAGGTGGCAAACATCTACTGCTCCCATGAAAACTTCCCCAGAGGTGTAAATAGAGGCTTAAAGTTGGGAATATTTTTCCAACTCTCATATCTCTCAATTTCATGAGAATTTTTGAGCCAAAAGTCTTAGTTTATGTACAGTACAAAGCTCATTGAGGAAGTTGCTCTCCAACAGTTATCTCAAAAAAAACACATACAGAATACACTATTTCACACTTCTGGTGATAGGCTCCAGGTAAGTTTTAAAAGATTTAATAGAAAGAAGAAGAATATATCGCAACAACTTCACATTCATATTAATTAAAAAGGATATAAAGTCTATGATACATTTGAAGATTTGGAATTTTTTCCTAATTTGTGAGAAACTTCATTTTATTTTCATTAAGTTCTATCAGGAAGTTGACTGTCATTGATGATATTCGCTAAGCTACTAAACAAAGGGATATTTAGTCTGTGAGAAATGCTCCTTTGTAGTTGTAGAATGTCCATCATACGTGGAATCTGAAGAAATACCTTCAGCAAATAAAACTGTAGTACAATGGTTGCTTCTAATCTTGGTTCTCAAGTGCCAAAAATATTCATCTTCCCTCTTCTCAATTTCTGGGGTTAAAACCTCACCTTTTCAAAATCAATGGTAAATCTTCCACTGACTTTGACAGAGCCAGCACTCTACTTTTGGTATTTTCTTTTCAGTCCTTTTCAGTCCCTTTTTATCTTTCACCCGTTTGCTTTGTATCTCTGTTCTACTTTTAGTTTTGTTTAACTTTTAACATCCAAACAATCTGCTGCTTTTCCTCTTAATCCCTTTTTTCTTTCCCCCTCACTTTGGTTTCTACATATGCTTTGGTTTTTTTTGCCACCTTATTTCAAGTACCCTTTTTATCCTTTTTTCTTTCTTTCTTTTTTTTTTGTGTGGGGTTTTTTTGCTAGTATCTCATCTCCCATTTAACTACTATTTTCCTCTGCTTTCTCTGCTGTTTTTTCTCTCTCCTAGCTGACATTTCCCTCTGTGCAGTATCTTTCTACCTTCCCTTTGCTCTCTTTTCCAAAACACGGCTCATCATTCCATGCCACTAATGTATAGCAGATTCTGAAATACTGTCATCTGAGACAGTTAAGTATTAAACAAAACATTACTGGGGTGGAGGAATCACTTACCCTGATTGACAACAAATCGTAACTTCTGTATTGTTGCCAGATTGCCGCTAACTCTGTAAATTCCATCAACATCTAGACCTGAAAGAGAAAAACATATTTCATTTTAGATCATATAAGTATTTTTCTTTGTATGTCTGTCAGGAAGCCAGAAGTGCCCTAACAATTATGAAGAAGAGGAGCACAGTGAACGACTGAAAAATAATCCACCTGACAATGACGAAAGTGCCTCCTGCCTGATTAAAACAACAATGAAAAATAGAAGTCGCAGATTAACTTAAGTGAATACAAAATACCTAACTCTAATTATCTTGTAATTCTGTCAGCAGAATACAGCTCTGCAAGGGGGTTTTGGGTGTAACAGGAAAGCAGGAGTGAAATAGCTCTTGTGCTACTGGAGAAGAGCTCCTTGGGATACTCATGATACTGTGCTAGTCTTGGTTAAATGTGTGGTGAAACTTTCAGTCGGGGGCCTGCGTTTTTCAGACATGAATTTCTGAGGCTGTGACCTTTCTGAAAACAAAGCGGTGAGATATCCACTCAGAAATCACGACTTGCGTGAGACTACACAGAACTACCCTTTCTCTACTATATTCTTCATAGTAGATCAGATGAATTTGAAGATGCAATTAAATATCCCAAATAGCACATGCCCTGGAGTACATTTCTTCATTAATATAGGCCATTCTTTTCAAGGACAACCTGACAGTCTTGTTTCTCCCTGCATATCTACTCAAGGTTTATCTTCTAGGTGAAACTAGATGTCATACTCCCTTTTGTGACATATTATCTCCTACAGCAAGCTCTGCTGATATGACTGTTTAAAATAGCACTTCCAGCCCCGGTTGCATAGCTATAGCACTTCAAAGCACACGGGAACTGCTCTCCTTTCCCAGCAGAATTAGCTATTGTGCAACAATGACCAAATCTGCTTGCTTAAAAATGGAAAACACTAAACCATACATTGTCATTTCACGTTTAAAACTTGCAAGTGCATAAGAAGCTGAGAGAATCTACAAAAAGGCTACTCATCACTTGGAACACAAGTTTTAGTTAGCTTTTGGCAAGCAATCTCAGAGAGAGCCTTTCTCTCCCAAAATACTAATTTGTCAAACCCAAAAATTTTCAGGAAATATTTCGTGATGATGCATCTATAGGGACTTCCTCCCCCTCCAAGTTTGGGGTGGGGAAAAAGGAAAAACTGAAAGTATAGGAAGGAGTAAAAATAAGCCAAAAAGTCCAGAAGCCTGATTGTAATAACACTTAAATAGGAAGGAACTGAAGTTTAAGTCCTTATTTCAGAGTTGTTTTCTTCATGCCCTGGCAGATGAGTGCCATAGCCAGTGGACCCAACTACTTGGGAGTATTTCTCACTGATCTTGAAACATTTTAAGAGACTTAACTTTCCTTTTGATGCACACTGAAACCAAATAAATTAATTTGCTTGTTAGTTTTCTCTCTCTACAAAATGCAGTTCTTATTGTATGTCTCTCCTGCTAGAAATGTCCTGCTTTGTATCTGTTAAAAAAGTAAATATAATTCCATATAATACATGGGTTATCTATGTCTTTTATTAGATAATTTTCTACCCTGCACCTGTGGGTGTCCGGAAACATAATACTGAGAGAGATGATTCATTTCAGGAAGATCCCCTTTGGTTACAGAGGGATAAAGAAAAAGTTTATTTAAGAGAAATCAAAAAGGATTTGGTAATCAAGAACACTTGGAAGTTATCCATCTCCTGGATACATAACATATGAACAAATGGAAATTACTAAAATGTTTAAGTAATGCAATTCTATCCTAAATCTGAAGATTTAAATTCTGTTTTACTATGGGAGACTGAGAGAGCAAGAGCAATTCCCAGCATAGGAATGTAGGAGTCGTGTGGTAAGGTTTTAAGAATTGCATCATGTAGGTCTAAACCAGAAAGTAAAAAGGAAAATTAAAACCAACAAATAAGGAAACAAGCTCCAAAACAGAATATTAACTTTTTTTTTTTGATCTAACTCTATTCAGTTCTTAATCTTTTTGGATATACGGAAGAGAAAGCAACATGTCACTTGGGTCAGAATAGCTGTGCCTCACATTAATAGCATCAATTTGGAACTTAAATAAATTGCCCAGATCAAGTGAAAATGAGAAACTATGTTGTAAATTGGCGGATATTACATCTTACAAAATGATCTGGATTGGACCAGTACATTGTTATGGTTACAAATTTACTTTGGTTCAGAAATGAGGTCTGAATAGCATTTCATTTGGACACTCTACAATACAGCAGAGAGAAAAATATAAAAAGAAAAAAAATTCCAAGAATATCAAGCCAATTATAGTGTTCACGTGCCATCAACTTTCTGCTCCAAGAACTTTGAAAGTTAAGCCAAACCAAACCAATGTAAATTGGTGGATTTGGACATCCTTTTCATGACCACATTATCTCAGCTGGATTGTTAACAACTTATTTTGGAAATCCAATTAGGTGCAAAAGAGGAAGAGAGAAAGAGAGAGATGTCTTTATAGTTCTAATATCCTGATGCTATAAAGAATTTTCAAAGCAAACTCACTTTTAAGAACACCTCTATCAAGAATAAAAACATCACCGTGCTGCTGTCAGTGTTTCTTCACAACGGGCTATAAATACTTAGGGAACAAGATGAAACAAAAGCCTTGCAGAGTTTCCTATCCGGTGCCTGAGTTTAAGTATAATGCTAAAGGAAAAATATTCATTGTAATAAAGTCCAACTGTTTTTCACTATAGGTTGACCTTCTTGTGTTTTGGAGTGGGGTTTATCAGAGAAGAATTACTGAATTTTGCCCTAGAGGATAACAAGTATTTTATTTGCTTTATATCCCAATCTCCAACTTCATTTCTGTAGGTTTTGATGAGGAACCTGAGAACAGGATATACCCACAATTAGAAACGGCAGCCAAAAACATGGTAAAGACTTAATATTTCCATCCTAATTTTTGTAATGGTGTAAAAAAACGTAGGAAAAGGGCTTAACTCAAAAATATAAGTTAAGCTGCCAAACTGTAAGCTTTTTGTACTCCTGATGAGGAAGTTAAAAGAACTCAGGCTGGGGTGAGATTCATGAACAATAATGAACGTTATATTCACTCTGCATTACTGCACAGATGATGTTAGAAGAATGCATAGTTAAGAACATTTCTTGAGCTCCTTCTTCTAACCAAAATGGAGATGGTCATGGATGCAAGTCAGAGTCAGCTGCAGTAGTGGTTTGAGCTGGAAATAGGTAGTGCAGAGAAACATCAAAAAGCATAGGAAAAAATGAAAATTTAGGTGATATATCTACCCAAACACAGATTTTAAAATTTTAGACTTTGATATTGGTTGAGATAATTCTGAATATTTATGACGTGCCTTGGATGAAAGGTTCTCATTAATTCCTTTTTCTTGCATGGAAAAATCTCTCTGCCAAATCACATTGAATTCTGCCTAAGCTTCATGTATATTTGACAAACTTTTCAAAGTGAATTTGACAACATCTTCAAACAATAGGAAGAGAAATTCTTTATATATGGGAGGAAAATCATGTCGTGTACAGAAGTTTTCTCTCTGTTCATTAATAAGATTTAGAATTTGAAAAATACCATTTTAAATGGCACAAGGAAACTTCCTACATAGCTACTCAAAAAACTTTCAAAATTAATATATCCTGAAAAAGGTGTGGTGCCCAGACCTGTGAGGAGTTTTGTACAAGAAACCATCGTGGTGAATTCAACAACAAAAAGAAGTACAATCTTGAAGAAAGGCATTCTTTACTTAGTCCTTTCATTTAAAATCAGTTATGTTCAGGGCAAAAATATTGTATTTCAAAGGAGCCTATTATGCCTTCCTATAAACAGAAAGATCATACGTTTTAAAACTAAAGTATCATTATGTAATCAAGCTGTTGTATTATAAACTATTTTGTGGGCTCAGATGCCCAGGGCTATCTTTACAAATACTTAAGAGGTCATTATCAGGCTATGTTCTCCCTGAAACTGTAATTCTTTCCTTGTGTTTTCATATGTATCTTACCTTAAATATCTGATTTATAAACAATTCTTTTAAAGATTTACCAGGGACATGGAAGTGAGGCATGAAATCATTTAAAGAAGCAGAAATTCTTGAATGCAGCAAATACATCAATGTCAAGATAATGTGTCTGATGAGAAAAAAACACCACAAAACAATGTGCAACCAAAACAAAGTTTCACAAACGGATCAGTACTTTTATGCCAGTAGAAATCATGAGGAGTAGTAAAAAATAAACCTGACACATTAAAATTTGACATTAGAAGAAGGGATAAGGTTACAAAAAGTACCCTCCATTAACATGGAGATATTAACAGCAAATGGAGGTATTAACAGGGGCGTATGGATGTAAAATGTATGGTGCAGAGGTGGTTTGGGCTGAAGACACTTGAACCAGCAAGCTTGGTGCACAGCTTGATCTGCTCAAGTCGAAATGAGCACCAGATCATTTTGAATGTAAGATTATCTGCACTCAGTGTGGCTTTCAGTGTTGTTGACATCTCTATCCTGCTTTTTTGGTGTGCTGTTGGGTGGGGTTAGGGATGCCCTAAAGCTCCTGGACCGGGGCCGGAGACTGACACCGTCATTTTTTATCTTCTGCTGGAAAAGGATGTCTCTTTCGATTGTCAGATCTACCCATTTCTTGTACTCTTCCCATTAAAGTATTGCATTCATGAGGCTGCAAACGACATCCCAGTCAACACCTGATACAAAAACAGGTCCCATTCTTAGTCCAAAGAAGGTATCCAGCTACCATGGAAGTGGATGCCGTACAAATATCAGGTTAGATAGGTCTGCCAGACACGCAGGAATAAACAGGCTTAGGAGACCGAACACCCAGTGATGCTGGAAGTCAAACTGAAGGACAAAGAGGTAATCACTATTGTAAAAAAATAACCAGATTTCATTTATCAGTGCTCATCATATACACGTATCTCTCATTTGCAAATGAAATATAGAGAAATACTTGGAAATGACGAAGGCTGGAAACAGCGGCAGGAGAGTTATTCTGGTATTTTAAAAGCAGTAGGAGGGATGCACTTGGAGACTGGCTAGACTGACCTCAGTCCCAGACAGTCTACTTAAATAATTAATTCAGGACTCTATGAACAAATAATTCATAGCAAAATATAATTAATCCCGACCAGCATGGTTTCATGGAAATCAGGACTTTGTCTAGGAAACTTGTTGTATTTTTTCACGCGATTGAGTTTTTATAGGTCTGGCCGATAAAAACATTGGTGTTGAAATAGCATGCTTGGATTTCCATGAGGCTTTTTACTTAGTATCACATGATATTTTGATTAAAGGACTTGCATTTTATGGAATTAACAAGGCATATATTACATGGATTAAAAACTGCCTCAATGAGAGAACTCAAAATGTGGTAGTTAATGGGATGTATCAGTTAACAAGGTCATAACTGGCAAGGGTATAAAGAGTGGAGCTCTCAGTCCACTACCATTTAATACCATTTAATAGTCCAGAGACATGGACAATGACAAATAAATATCTGGTTTGGCAATGTAAACAGCTAACACAAAAGTCAGGGAGATTTTAAATAATAATGAGGACAGGGAAAGTTTCAGAATGTTTGAACCACCACCTTAAATGGTCACAGTCTGGTAAAATAAGTTCTCCTATGGAGAACCACAAGGTGGATCCAACCCACTGGCAGTTGATTACAAAGGACTTGAGAGATGCTTTAGATAATTGGCTGAACACGATCTCAGGTCAGTGCCACAGCAAAGAGGACTAACGTGATCCCTTGAACTACAGAAATTGGAATATCTAACAGAAGCAGGGAGGAGACTGCACCTCTTCATTTGCTACAAAATAGATCTCCAGTAGAGCACTGTTCCTGATATTGATGCCAATTGAAACATAAAACATATGCTTTGCTGCTTCCTGTTAAAGAGAGGATGGAGAGATGTCCTCTCCATTGGTACTTTTCCCATCAGTCGCAGGTAGCAGACTCATGACCAGCACTGCCCATCTGCAGCACCTGCAACAGCCAATCCCAAATTCGAGATAGTGTGAATGATATCCATGTTATTCTGTTATTAGTGGAAAACCAACACTGCATCAGAATTTAGTAAAGGCAGAGAGAGTAGGGGAAAGAAAGGAGAGGAGAAATCATACTAGTTCTTAACAAGCTGAGAAATGGTTCTATAGGAGGTGTCTGACGTGAGGTTTAGTGAATCTCTTTGGGAAATTAGCTAACAAGAAATAATTCTATGTTTGGCTGCAATAATATCAAGAAGATGAGGGGCATTCCTACATAAAAAGAGAATCTCATTTTTTCATGCAGTAATAACTTCAAGATGCAATGAAAGAAGAAAAGCTTGACTAAGATATTATTGTTTCCAAGACCCTGTAGAAAGTGTTTGATGAAAGCAATTACAACACCAAATATGAGCACTACATACTGAGACTAAGTAACAAGTGAATATGATGGATGATGTACTTTATTCAGTTTCCTATCACTTGATGGTAGAATTTCCACTTATATGTTTATATACAAATAAATAAGAGCAGCGACAGTACGAAACAAGTGCAATTTAAACCAGCACACAGCTCACTGCTATGCAGGGCTGCTGTTTAGTGCCTAAATCAAGCTTGCTATGCCTTCGTCTTCTCTATTGTGTTGCACTGTCTTTGGCATTCAAGAAGTTCACGGTTTAAAGCCCCAGGAAGAACAAAACTTACTCAGAAGGCACCCTGTAACAAGAAACCAAACTCAACTTTTACGCTGTTTGTTTTGAATGGAACCATCGAACACACATCTTGTTCGCTGTAATTTTGCTGTTACCCCCAATATATACTTTTGCCATTCTGGCAGTCCCAATTCTTGCAGCTAAACAAAGTGACCTCATTGCTTTCCACTGTATTTTCTTTTAAACATTGCCTGGGATGATTGAGATTCAGGAATGTGGGAAAATGGATTCTCAAGCCACGTCCATCCCCTTTAATTCTGAGCTGTAATTTTTGGCTTGGCTTGAATCACAGTCATCACATTTCAGTCTGAATCTCTCTGTAAAGTGATCTTTCTTAAACATTTCTTTCACTCATCATGGGATCAGAAACAAAGCCATTCTGGTCTTTCAGCGAAACACTTACAAACGTCTTTTTACAGCGACTCACAAGAGCTGAATTTCCTTTAAAAATGTTTGAAAAAGAGGAGATTTTCATTGCATGATTGTCCTCTTTGTGAATCTTGTCATCTGTATGCCATGAGCTACAGCTATTTTAATCTGTTTTTGTTTGCAATCCATTTGGTGTCCGCCCAAGAAAATGCAGGTGATTCTAATTAACTTACTGCTGAAGATGTGGAAAAATCTCAATTGTGCTACAGAAAATTATACACTTAAAACCTTCCCTCTATTATTTATAACAGCTTATTAATGAAAATGATTACATGAATACATTTACCACCTGATTCATCTTTGTTCACTTTTTAAATCAACAAGGTTTATGCAAAAGGGGAACAATCCCTACCAAATACACCAAGTACACACATCAGCTCGCTGGTTTGAATGGAAAGGCAGTTTAAAAGGGAATAACATTGTCTAACTTTATGCAACACAGTATATTATCTGAAATTACCAAATGTCTGGAAATAGCCATTCTCTCTGTACCACATCAGTATTTAATTTTGTGAAGGTTTATTTCTTTTTTGTTTGTTTGTTTTCTTTTTTAGTACCTTAATACCCTTTACCACTCCTACTTGCTCTCATTTTGCTGCAGTTACTTCTTCTCATGTGCAGGTTAGCAGGTCCGTCCTGGCTAATGATTAATTCAGCTGAAAAAGACAAGGATTTCCACAGTTCTCTGCTACTTTCTCCCCCATTTGACCAAAAGGTCTTTCAGAAGTATTGGGAATCTTCAAAAGTCCTTCACTAGTAACTCTCATGTCCCCAGAGATGTGCAGCTTCCAGCTCTTACCTGTCTGGCATTGTGGCCATGGGGCACTATAGTGACTGATAGAAAGGAATTTGAGTCACAGGCAGGAAATACAATAGATGTTAAATACTAGCACTGAGTATGTTCTGCAAGGTACAGCTACCAACAAGCAGTTTACCACTTTCCATCAGTGACCATTCTATTATTCCATGCCATGCAATGTATGTCGGGAGTGTCCGGTGTAGGAACAGGAGTTGGACTCAATGATCATTTTAGGTCCCTTCCAACTCAGGTATGTCTGTGATTCTGCGGTTGTCATTGTCTAATTTGATTGTGTGGTGACAACATAGATAATGCAGTTTGTTTTGGGCAGAGTGAAAGCCCGAGTAAAGGTTATCATTTCAGGAGAAGCTGACGATGGAAAAACCCATCCACTGTGTGACATGATCAGAACAGCTGGGGACGTGATGTAGGGAATGAGGGTGGGGGAGAAGAGAGCCAAGGTATTTTGTATGTTCAAGAAATATATACAACATTGCCATTTCTCATATCCCAGCTGTGCCTGTTAACTTCTGGAAATATGGAGAGCTCAGCAATAAAGCATACTTGACTGATATTTACTGCAATGTGCACTATAAGACATTTTCTGTCACACATTATGTTCTGAAAGAGTTAAGTAACATGAAAAATACAGGCTCAAGATTATATCTGTCATGGATGAAAATACTACATTTATGCCTCATTGTAATCCATTCATTGGTTTATGGACCCCAAGCCCTCCAGGGAATGTCAGAACTCCACATGATACTGCTGAGAGCTGTATTTTGCTTTTGGATTTCTGATTTAGCTGAAAGAAGTTTAAAAACACATGGAGCCTGACAACTCCCCATTGGCTATACAACTGAGGAGGGTCAAGAGCATAAACTATTCCAGCAAAAGCCAGCTGTAACTTATGCTCACTAAACTGGCTGAAGATCTGCCTGTTACAGACAGTAGCATACGAGAAATTTATGCATTTTGCTAAATCCTCCCACTTTGGTCCAACTGTGCTTCATTTGGGGATCCATCATCACCAACATCATGCCTGTGTTTTTTGAGCAACATCAGGGTACTAGAGGAAATTGTACTGAGGGGGGTCTAACTCTCCTCTTAGGACTATACAGGACTTCAGTCAGGTCCACTGACATTGGTAGGAATTGTGGTTAAAAGCTGAGGGACAGATACAATTCTCCAAACATCCCTTACTCCCAGTGCTGATCTCAAAAGCAATTTAATGTACAGTAGAGACAAATCTCTTCCCATCTTTCACAACAGTAAGAGATTAAATTACACCTCAGTAATGTCACCTGCCCTTCCTGACAAGTCCTGCTGCTTATTGGAATTCTGATGTTTGGAAAGAGACAATTTGTACATTTGAGCACAATCTCCTGCCAAAATGGGCAAGGAGTTTGCATTTTCTGGACTGTAGTACTTTGGCAAAGAGATGTGTATTTTTTTTTTAATAACAGTGACCAAGAAAGGAAATTCAGGGTGGATTGAGGATATTTAGGATGGAAATTGAAAGTCAGAGGACAGATACTTCCATAATTTCTTAGTTTTTTAGAGGTAGTTGAGGAGTCCAGATAGGCCCAATACTACATAACAGATCCATTTTACACTTGTTCAGACTTAAATGTCTCAAGCTTATCTATCTTGTCCTGAGGAATGAGTCCTGCCTAACCATTTGTGTGCAGCTGTTGTGCATTGCTGGGGTGAGGATGCAAACATAATGTTTAACTGCTGAAGTTGAACAGCTAAAGAAATATTAACTAGGCAGTTGATAGTACTTGTTTCATTTCATAACACAGAAGGCTGGATCTGTTTCTTGTAGTTAGAAGTTAGACCAGCTCTGTTCTGGATTTCTAACAGAAGGAATGCTCAGAATCCTGGTCTAAAAATAGAATTTGGGTCCTTATGTGCAATGAGAAACAGTCTTTGCTTATACATATTGTATTGTAAGTGTATATCTTCATATTAACTTTTCATCTTTAAGTGGGACAAAACATTCAAAAATTGGATTCCTTATTCTAAGGCACACTCTCAGACACCTTTGGGTGTTACAGTACACGTCTGTGGAAAAATCAGAGCCTCTCTTGAAAGATAAGTACACATATGGCTATCTAACACCAACTTACTGAATTCTTAGCACTGCATATCTGTTTTACATATAAATGTGATAATACAAAGGTGTGTGTGTCTGTATATATGTAGATAACTTTTAGTGTAATATTATCTCCCCCGGCGTACATGGCTCACATTTAAAAACACAATAAAAACTCAAATCATGGGATTCCACTGACTGCCTTTACAACTTCTTTTGTGTGATAAAACCCTAACAAGTGACAAAAAAATTCCTGTTCTTGCAGAAGTCATAGTCTTATGAAACAATCACATTAATAGAAACATCCATTTTAAGATGAAAGAAGACTATTGTGCTTAGATATTTTTCCAGTTCTTAGCTGGAACTCTACAGTTATATGTGTTATTTTTCCCATCATGACCGCTACATTTAGTGTCCCCAAACATGTGAGGTAGCTTAAAAGCTTCTTTTCTGCCTCCATTTAATTTGGGCAAAATCTGAACCATCATCAAAGAACCATTCAGAAAAAAATATACATTCAGGATATCCACAGAAACTCTAAAAGTCCTAAACTGGGTTACTAAGAGCGGTTAGCACCAAAACTTAAGAGATCGGTGCATACTTCATTACTTTGACAGAAGCAACTCCATAGCTTTGACATGCTTACAATTGTATGCTACATTAAAAGAGCACAAAATTTGCGTACGAATTGCTCAGGAACTCCTGAAAGAAGATCTTTAAGTATATTCTGAAATGGAATGAATTACTTTCTACTTTGAAATCTGTAAAACAAAAAAAAAACACAACGAAATACAAATAACATAACTGAAACATAACTAAGATGTGAGAAATACAGAAAAATTCTGACTTCTGAGAAGCAAAAAAAAACCCTAGTTGCTGGCAATGAGGATATCTGTTACCCGATTTTGGGTGAAGTCAGTGCATAAATATCAGTATCATTTGATATTTTCATGCAAGATAATTATTTTAAAATTTGAAGCTACGGGAAGAATTTTTATTTGAATCATTGTCTTTGTATCTTAATGTTGATTATGACATGGAATGATGTAAGGAAGGTGGAAATCCAATCTCATCCCTTTTACTAGAGCTCACACAGACTCTCTGATATTTCTGAAGGCTTGGAAAGAAGTTGGCATACAGTGTTTTCCATATCTAATTTCCTTCTTTGGTGAAAATTCCAGTAATTATTAATGACGTTTACTACAGACACATCCAAGACAGTCGTAAAGTTTCTAACACAAACTCTTACTGTAAGCTGTGCTCTTTGTGGTTGTTTTTAATGTATGGTGTATCAGAATACAACAAATGCACTGAGATAGAGATAAAAGAAACCATTGTGAGAAATTTCTAGTGTGCAAATTCAGATACTTCTCAGACATCAATACATTATGACTGTTTGTGTCTTTGCTCAGTGATTGTATCAGCGCTCCAGTGCAAAAAGCTCCATCTCTGGATGACCACAGAGTAGCCACCACTGTGAGGATACTCCTACAGGTGATAGATTAGGGTAGTAAATAAAGCAGTTTGTGAGCTCCTCTGTTTTAGTGGTAAAGTAGAAAAACCTGAATGCCTAAAGAGCTCCCTTTCAGCATCTTCCACCTTCTTGTTGGGATTCAAGTCTGGCTGACAGTGTAGGTGGGCAGTCAATTTGAATTATTTTGTGGTTAGAGTAGACGCTTAAAGTTAAGTTTATAGGCTCAGTGAAAGCAGCCCTCATTGGAAGAGGACATATCTTATCTTTCTGCTAAGGTTTATTAAAAATATGTAACACCTGATAATTCAACACCCAATGAGCAGCTGTTACATTTCCCCCTCTCTCTGCCTGTCTCACATACACACATCTACACCCAAACAGAGGAATGCTTCTTGACTGCCAGACTACGTGCCAAGATTTTATTCACTTTAATCTCAATCATATGAGTTAGAGAACCATGAAACAAAGTTTCAACCAAGTATGCTGACAGATTTTTAGTTCTAGGGCACCACTACAAGAATACTGAGGAACTTTTCTTATTAACGATTTCTGAGATGATCCGGTTTCCATTTAAATCAACATGAGCAGTATCATCATAAAGAACTCAACACTTGCTAACTGATAATCATGCACTCATCAAAATTATTTCATTTCTAAGTAACCAACAAGTTGTGGCACCTCCAACACCATTGTGTGGTTACTGCTGGCACAGGAAAGCCACTTGGTGGCAGCTACTTTGGTGTGTTATGCCACATTACACCATGTCAGTTCAGGACTGACAAACCCAAACGTATGATTTGATATATTGGGGGAGATTTTCCCTTGGAAGATGGAGGGAAAAGGCATGGAATAGCGTCTTTATGTCTTTTGAGGATTTTCTTATTTTCTGAGTGAAGACATCTCAGAGAAAACCCATCACCTTACCCTTGGTTTGGAGAGGTCCATCATGATTGTAAAAGCCTCGGTAGTACCTGCAAGTGGCCCACAATCTGGGCAACTGAATAAGTCCTTGTTCTTTTTTTTTTTTAAGTCCTGAGAGAAACTGAACATTTACATTTGTAGTTTGTTGTGATACAACACTTAAGGCCCTGATCGAATAGAATGTTGAAACATTTCCTTAACGGTAAGAAACAATCAATGACCACACAGTAGATCTACTCTGGTCCTTAAAGAGAAGTCTCCACCTGTTTGGTGGAGAGAGGCTGGTATCAGCAAAGCAGGAGTTATAGAAAGAAATAGCCTATGTCCACTATAAAGGAGGGTAAGCACAAGAGAGTGGTTTCTAATAGCAGTGCCTATTTCACCAGACTTTGAATTCTTAAGAACGAAATGAATTATTTGAATTTGAAATTGCTACTGACATCATAAGAAAAGGTGAATGAAGAGAGAGCTGGCTCAGGATGGCTGGAGCTGCTCAGGATCCCGACGATAAGATCATGTTCTGTTATGAAACAAAATGGCCACATTTTGCTCTCATTTACATATATGTCATTCCTCCCAAACCAGAGAGCATTGTCTGTCTGCATGAAGACAAAAAGAAGTTGGTTTGTTTTATAATTACATCCATGATCCATGAGGATCCTGATTATAACAAAACAATTTGTAAGCGAATATACAATTGGAGATCTTTAAAAGACTTGTTAATTCCTTGGGGAATTATCGTGGAGTAGCCAATTTAGGGACAATTCAGTTGCTTCATTGTTAACAACACTGGTTTCATAAATTCAAGGGAGTAAAATGAGTTAAAAAGCATTCTCTTAAAGAAGTGAAACTTTAACGCAAAGCCTCCTTTTTAAGCTGCCCTCTTTGCCCTCTCTCTTGCTCCTGAAGCTTTATGTTAGCACGACTTCTCTCACTTAGGTATCAATCCCATTAGACTGCAATGTTATATAGTTAAAATATTGAAGTAACACAAGCTGCTACAGCAAATAATTGAAGTAATAAAATACAACTGCAGTTATTTGCTCCCTTGAATTGCAGACAGAAAAACAGGAGACAGAGTTTTTTAAACTGACCCCATAGTGTTGCATACAGACAACAAAACTTTTTTTATTTGTTTTCTTTTATTGCTGTAAAACTTCTCTGACAAAAACTATCATGCAGTTGCAGTAATTTATTTTTTTTCCACAGGAAAAACAATTAGTCTACATTGTGGAATTACACCTCCGTAATTTTATTAAAAACCCATGATTTCATTTTAAGCAACAAAGATGTTGAAAGAAGCCAAAACTACAACTACCTTCTTTTTTTCCTCCCTCTAAAGAAACTTAACTGCTTTTTTGGGAGGGTTAGGGGGGTGAGCATCTCCTCTAGGCCAAGACTCGTTTTGTCAAGTGTTAGCCCTAAGTGTTCTATTAATTGCTGAACTGTGAAGTCTGACTAAATGGGGTTTGCAGTGGAAATACTGCCAGCTCCTTGTCTGTGATGGCATGTGTGCCGTACCAGGGCATAGAGCCTCACATCCTCAGTTTATTCAGGAGTAAAAGAGAGGATTTTTTTGCCTATCTTTTTTTTTCTTTTTCATGGCTAGGAGGTGGATACCCTCATGCGTGATCTTCCCCGAATCTGACTCGGACCGGGGGCTATGTCAGGACCTTCATTTTCTTGTTGGCACAGAGTAAGCACCAGAGACAGTCAGCGGGCTTTAAATTTCTCTAGACTTCTAGTTTCAGCATGTAGAAATGTCAACCACTTGATTTACAAAGTATATTAACATTATTTTAATATTGAAGAAATGTTGTTTGATTCTTTTTTATTTCACAGGTTAAGTGGTTTATTTTATTTATTAATCCTATTGAAAAAGGTTTTATGGAAAATTCTGAAGACAAAATGCCCTGTTTCCTACTACATGTTCTCTAATAGATATATTATACAATGCTAGAAAAAAGGCAAAAGGCCAAACTCATCTCTGGTGTAATTCCAGTAAAAGCAATAAAATTACACAAGGCATGAATTTGGCCCAGGCGTTGTAAATGTTGCTCTGGTGCACAGTGAGTGTCTACTTGTTGTTACTGGCAAGGCTTGAAATACAAATCACCCTTTTTTTTTCCATAGAGATGGATAATTTTCTCTGGAACAGATTAATCAATGAAACAGGTATCAGGTAACTATGACAGAGACAGCAACTGGTTCAAAAGTCTGCCTTTTTATTACTTTTTCCTTCTTCTAACTAACTTACAATCTCTACTTTCAAAATTTAAATATATATTTATTCTTTCCTTCTTGCACTGTCATTGCAAGGCTTTTTTTTTACTTTTTTCCCCTGATGTTGTTTCCTTTTCTCTAATTTCTCTTGTATGCCCTTCCGTGATGTTTCCTGTTGACACTTCTTGATATTTTTTTCTAACTCAGAATGTGGCTTTCTAGCAGACACAGAGGCCCCAGAGTGAATACCCTTCAGAGCCAATTCTGACTTGGACCTTGCACAACACTATTAACTGGCTCTCACTCTTAGAAAGGTGGCTAAAGTGGGATTGCCGGAGCCTGAAGACAGAAATGGCTGTGGAAACCTTGCCAACAATTTTGCGCTAAATTCAACCGCTCTTAATTTCTACTCAAAAGAAGAATTAAAAAACAAACAAGCAAACAAACAAACAAACCCCAAAGCGCAAAATATTTAAAATCACAAACTTACAAGGGCTTTTCTCAGAACTTCGTTGTTTTCTATTGGAATCATCTGTACATTTAAGTTTATGCTTCTTGGCCACTTTAAAGCAAACATAGTTCAATGCCCTCAGAAACAGTTTTCTTCAGCCCACTAGAATTCCTTGGAAAAGGCTTTATCTGCTGAACTGCTGGATAGTTGTGTGCGTGTAATATTTTTTCCCTATCATTTTGTTTTGTTTCCTGTACAAAAATCAGTGCATATAATATTTGTGAGCAGAAGACTCCTTGGAACAAGATAGAATCATAAAAGACTTCAGGAATCTCATCACAAGCTAAACAGTACAAATTGCACATTCCTCATGGAAGTATTAGCTTTTAGTGCGTGCCTGGATCCAAGCATAATAGATTATCCCAAAGTGGGAAAGAATGAACAGTACAAAATTAGCAGAACTGGGAGCTCAGATCATTTGGTGGAGCAATATGATCTCTGTACTTTCAGGGCACTGCATTCTAAAGCCACTGGAAACGCTGTGTAAAGCTATATCAGAGCAAGCAAGGAAGCATGTGTAGGCCTGGGAGAAGGAAAAAAAATGTTTGGAAAATACCTTCTCAGAGGATTGCAAGTACTGAAAATCAATGAATGACCTTGTAGGAAACAAACTGCTATTCATGAACTGTTCCTTGCTCTGAGAATACAAATATGCTAAAAGATATGATAGAGAGAAAACACGAATAAAATACATTTCAGCAGTTGTTCGGGAGCCAAGTGCTGTTGGAGAATAATCCTGCACTCAGACTGAAATATAAAACTGCACAGGATAGGTCGGTCTCCTGAGGTTTCCCTTCTTCTCAAGGAAAACCCTGCCAGAACAAATCCTTTATGCCACTGGCTGATGGGCTTGGTCTGATCATGCTGGGAAGTAGCCCAGGAGAGCTATGCGTTTAAAGGGAGCCCAAAGATGGTGGTGAACAAACTCTGGCAAAACAAAACCCTGTGCTTTCTGAGTGCCTTCCTCAGGTCCTCAGGAATGGGGCTGAAGCATTTTTGACAACCAGATACGCAGAAGATATTTCTTAAGCTAAATATACCCTGGAGGAGTAAGGCACTGGAAACAAATCTAATAATAAGGCATATTACAATACATAGAGGGATATAAGATGCTAGATGTTTATATAGTGGCTATTAATAAACACCTTGTCTTCTACCATCCTCACTGTGCTCCTATAACCTGCTAACCACACCACAAAAAGGACAGTGATGGTAGCACAGGAATCATCAACTTTAGGAGGTGTTGGGGAATTTTTTTCCACTTCGGCACTGTTTCCTTCCATTAGAAAATGAGATAGCATTAAACTGTTTTAAGAACTCAATTTTTCCTAGTTATATAAATATATCCACAATATTATATGTTTTTAAAAATCATTTCCTTTTTGCATAACTTCTTGAGATAAGTGAACTCTCCTCTATGTAAACTTTCTACCAGAAAACTGACTGCATTTTAAGCGCTCTATGATTTAGAAGGTAATGAAATATCACTTTCTTTTTCTTTTTTTTTATATATAAATAGGTTTTAAAGTGCTTTTAGCTGCACTTTAGATTTTAGATTCAGAGATAAAACTGATGAGAGGGACACAACCTTCCGTCACAGGGCAGCATGGCATTTGGGAGGTGAGGTAGTTTAAAATACCATTTTTATCTTCATTTCTCTTCATTGGGATGAATGTATTTCTTTACTATGTCCCGTAAGATACTTTATCTTTACCCATAAAGAATTTTTCTTCCTTAAACATTCGAATATTCTGCTGGATGAAAATTTGTGTGTGTGCATTTCTGCAATGATATTATGCATAATAAGGACACTAAAGTCAAACTGAGTCTTGATTTTAGGTGTTTTGGGTGTCAGACTTTGGAGAGCGTTAAGAAATCTGATGTTCAGACAACAAGAGCTTAAAACTTCTCTCAAAATTGTGTCTTCTTGAAATTGTGTACCCAGTCTAATGGTCACTTATGAAGTCTTGCTACAGTACCCAGTTTTGCCACAGCAGATCAGCCCCCCTAAACCAAGAGCCCTATGGTCAGGGATTTTTGTCGCTGCTTTTGTTTAACATGATTTGTTCACTTGGGGCTCAGAGCAATGAAACTCAGTAAATAATCCATTGGACAAACAAAGAAGATAATAAAAGGAAATAGTTAAGGTACTATAATAATTTTAGCCATTCTTTTTTCAGGTCACTATAATCTGCCCAAAGATAACTAATTGTTCAAAGTAAACATTCCACTCCAACCACAAAAGGAATCCATTACACAAACATATAATTCACAGTCATTTTTAGTGGGTTGTAAACAGTTTGGAATGAGCATAAAATGGGACAAAAATCAAAGTGAGCATTTAGAAATGAAAAAGTGTTTGCTACAAAAGGTCAGTCCCTTTACTTGGCAAACTATGTAGAAAAGCCTGGGAAAATGTTGAACACACAAGCAGTAAGGGAATTTTAAAGCCAACAACCTCCCTGTTTCTTTAAACAGACATCGGAACCTATAACTGGATCCTGTCAAACAAACGACAGCAAAAAAACATAACAGCTGCTAAGAAGTAAAGTTGAAAGATAAAGTTTTCTAAGCTAAGAACCTTCTCAGAAGTGGACTAAAGGTCTTTCTTAAATCTTTAAGCAAGCTTATGGATCCCAGGGTGGCTTTTAGGCATTGAATCAAATATGTAATTTTGTGTATCATTCCTGTCAGAGCATCCTGTGCTCCAAGAAAAGCAACAGAAAACAATGTCTACAATGTCCAGCACAGAATGGAAATGGTACCTGTAATCATCAGCCTTGCTGCCTGCAGTGTCGTTTTTCAAGTCATTTAGGCTGATTTGAGAACACTAACTTGGGTTTGGAAATGGAGGGAGAAAATGAAGGATGTTTCAAAAGCGAGAATAAAGTTAAATTATATTTCCCTGGAGCATTAATACTGTATTTCTTTACAAAACCTAAGCTACGCTGGATACCCTCAATAGGTTTGGGATACTGAGTGCTTGGGGTGTTTATTTACTCTGTCGTTAGACACACACACACAAATGATCATCCCTGGAAAAGAGTTTACTATGAGACTGCTTTCAGATGATAAAGCTTTAAAATGAGAAGTGCTGGATGGCATTTTGCTTAGGTACAATGCAGACTGATATTTTTATTTTTTCACTGCGTTCTACTCATGCCTTTCACATATCTAAAAAAAAAAAATGCAAAAAACCAGCCAGCACTTTTAAAGGGTCGTGGATAACAAAATAAATAGGAGACTCAAGAAATGACTGGAAATAATATCTGGTCTAGAAACACCAAAAATCTTGCAATGGGCCCCACCCTTGGCAGGAGTGCAGAGCGTATGAGTTGTAGTACACTGGGAGGATTGTCCCAGGCTTTCCTTGCTGCACTGGGAATGAGAAAAAGCATGGAATGCAGATTGAAAAAGTCAGGTCAACAGACCCAGGAAAGCCTGAAGTACATCCAAGGTGGGTGTTGGTGGCAAAATAAAAGACTACATGGAGGAAACAAGGAACGTGCTGTTCCATGACAAGCTTTCCCTCCAAGTTCCATAGAACTCAGTGGCACAGGCCTATACAGCCAATAGTCAATAGTAAGATGTTCATGGAAAATTATGAATGAATAAAGAGTACAGGAAGAAAGAATAAAAATGAACTTGCTTAAAAAAAATTGAATGTCATAATTGCCTTGCAAGTTTACAAGAACAGGCATATCTTTATTGACTCTCACTGAACTCCACTACCAGTTCTGCAAGATGGCTGAGTAAATGTTGAAAGCCCCTCTGCTTCCAAGTCCTATTTCAATAACTAAAAATAACAAAAGGGGTTGAAAAATGGACATCAGTCTTGAATAAAAGATTCCTTGTTGGATAGATAAATACGCATTATGGTGTGAGAACTTTTAGACCAAATCTTATAAAGCACCTCTGTCCTGAAATGGTGAATAAGCAAACAATAGCCTAGGGGAAAAATGACCAAAATCTAATCTAAGTTGCAGCAAAATGATTTCAGAATATTCCTTTGATTTCAATGTAGATATTAATTTTAAAATAGTGTAACTAAACAGGAAATCTTGCCAACAGTTAATGACACCCTCTACATTTTTAATCTGTGGGAGAACATTACTACAGTTGGCTATTGTATGTAACCTCATCTACACGGGAAAATGTACTAATTAGTGAGATTTATTCAGATCACTGCTAGACTTTCTCTCTGTGCACAGTGATAACGTTTTAAAAATCAGAAAAAATAAATAGAAAACCAGTAGTTAAATAATAATTAAAAACGTGACCTGATAAATAAGAATACAATCGTTTAGCAAAGTATGAATATTTTGTAAGTAACATTCAGGATTAGTCTCCTAAAGTATTTTTTTCCTAATAATCCTTTATCTTAAATGAAGCACACAAGTAACATTTTTGGTAGTTACACTATGTAGATGATGTATTTTCTAAATAGGAAAAAAAGCTTTTCTGCAACAGCCAATATGCCAGCTGTACTGAGTATCTAGGCCATCTTACTAAGACTATGAAAGTAAACATACAGTTTTCATTAAATGTGCCTTTCCCATAATTGGTACATAAGTATTTCCCATGACTCTGCAGTTGAGTATCTTGGCTGGAGGCGTATCTGGCCATTAAGAGGAGGGCTTCAGATCTGTTGGGTCTCAGCCATGCCGGGAGACTTGGCACCTCCACATACTGCTTCCTAATACCAACCCCAGTATAAAATGTCATCAGAAGCTTGCATAAACATTGGACTTAGCTTCACATAAATTACTGCTGTCCTGAGATAGTTTATGCCAGAACTTAGTAAAAACAACACTCTGAGTAAATAGAATGTGAGTAAATGCAAGCATCTTAATCCAAGAAAATGATAATAGAAAAAACTGTATATCGAATATAAACCCATAAATACAGTGATAAAATGAAATTTTTGTCTCATGCCATATGATAAGCTTTTATTTACATATTAGACTAAAAGGGGTAGTTTTCTCTAAGTCACAGCAAGCTTGAAGGAAACACAAGAATGATAATACGATACTCTGAAGGATGAACTTCTTTGAAGAAACTGTGGTATTTTCATTTTCTTCTGTGAACGTTTCTATGATAATCACACAGACAATAAACATCTAATTAAGGTTCTTGTATTTTTCTCTTACAGTTCAGCAGCGCAGAGACCTTTGGCCTCTTCTCCTGGAGAAGTGGTCAGATACCACAAAACACCTATGACATATCTAGTGCATCTTTTGGAGAACCTGCGTTAAGACTGCAACTCAATGGACAATTAAAGATGTTCTGCATGGTGTGGCATTTTTATAATCTAATCTCTGCCTTTCCTTTTCATGTTCTGAATTTCTCCTCACAGTTCTTCTTCTATTAATAATCACTTCACACATTTCTCCCCTTTCTTTGTCTCTTTCTTTATCCAGGCTCCAGCCTTCCTCCAACAAACCAATGCTACTATCTCCCCCTACCGAACGGTCTCCAGTTTGTTAGTCTCTGACTTCCTGCCAATCATTTTGGGAATAATAATATCCCAGAGCTCTCTTTGTTGTATAATTAAAGCATGAATTTCCCAGAGTTTGAAACTCCAGGGTAGTTTTATTGCACCTTTCACTATAAAACCAGGTAACAATGGTGGAATTAAAATAGCTTTTCCCTTTGTGGGTAACGGTCTAAGTGTCTTTTTATTTTTCATTGGTTCTTTTGTTCTGAGACTCCAGTATGTGGCAGTGACAATGGGTTCACCCAGCCTTATTCTGAAAATAAATTTTCTATCTTTTGCAAGATATATGTTTCCCCAGATCCCTGGAACAAGTTGTAAACTTGTAACAGATGGTGATGAAGCCTCACATTTTTATACAATACATTTTAAGATTCTGCATCTACCGCATGTACCTTCCAAAGAAAATGACCTTCAATGAGAGAAGAAACACTCTGAAGAAAGGAAGGCAGGCAACGGTGTTAAGCACATCTTTTTATACCATGAAAATCCTTCTTATTAAATTAATCAAAACTTTTAATGAGGATGACTACTCGGTCCAATTTTCTTACAATATTATGGCTTTTTAAAATAACTGTAAAAACTAGACACCTGCACGCATTAAAAAATATGGTCACACTAGAATAACATTTATTTTGGTTGAATGCAATTCAAGACTTAGGAAAAAGTATTGGCATTACACTCATCAGAGACTTCAACATGAAATTACTGACATTTTATTGATATCTAGCATTTCAGTCTTTTAGCAAAGACTAAAACAACAACATGCCAAAGAAAATATAAGGAATAATAAGCATGAATGGGTTCTATTAATGCCTTATCCTATAAAGAATATGAAGATACAGAATGTGATACAGTTCAGTCTGTAACTATATTATAAATTGAACTGTCTGCCTACCTTGGCAATTCAAATAGAGTTACCAGGCTGACAATTTGATTACTAATAGAGAAAGAAACAGTGTTAAATGTTAAGGTACTCACCTCTTTTTTCAACAGCTTTTATACACAGCCTTACAAACTGGGGGACTGTAGATTTCTCGTGCTCACAAACCAAGTGCAAATGAGAGCCAAAAATTTGATCTACATTTGGACAAAAAGAGGAGAATACATTAAAGCCCATTATTAGTATTGGGATCTTCTGAGCTTTCATATTAATTAAAACTCAGCTAACAAACATGGACAGGCAAAGCTGGAAGCAAATCCTTTCTGAGTCCTAGTGGCTGTTGGCTTCTGCCACAGAACAAAACCTCTCAATACCTTCTGCCTTTAGACCTCAGATACTTCCCTTGGGCTAAAGTTTCTATTGCCATTTAGATCTTGACCTTTCTAAGGCTTGGAGACTGCAGTCTCTGGATATTTCTTGGACTTGTCATAGAAAAGTGAAGGTCATTTCTAGAGATACAGGTCCATATCTTGTTGAATCCAAAATCCTCAATGATATTAACTGTTGGTCCAACCTTGAAACACACATCATTGTGTAACCTGTCTCTTCCACCCATAGGGGGTTTCACGCTTGCCATAGAGTGTTGTGGGGATGCAAGAGCATCATTACTTTGTATCATTAGGACTTAGTACAACTCCATCTCATCTTTAAAAGAGGGGGTTTTTACTGTCACCAAAATACCTGTTTAAAAAAATGTCTTTTAATGAGTGAATCTTAAACCAAGTTTAATTTGTGTTATGTGTTTTTTCTTTGATGAATAAACATTTAAGGAGGTAACACTACCTTTAAATTTTCATGTTTTTAAAGTTTTGAGCAACTTTGAATGTTGGTCTTAAATTTTTATAGGCAGGTTAAACTCCTCAGATTACTAATTAGCTTCCTCCACTTCATTACCGTTATGTATGTTTGAGAAATTATGAAAAGAGCAATCAGTAATAGGGATGTTGTCGACTAGAATCAAAATGAATCAAAGAGATGAGAGAAACTACTCAATAGGAGCCAGTTAAATGCTCAAACAATAAGAGAGTACTATCATCATTTATCCAAAGAGACAGTCTCCATATAGCAATTTAGCAGAGTATGCTACCTTTTGGAACTTGGCATAGAGGCTTTGAAAATTTTTATGTAGACAGCTGAGGGTTGCTAACACAACCTTGGGCTCTGCAGAGCAAACCCAACAACACCCTCACTTGAAGACCAACAGGAGCTCCTGCTCTCCTGAACAGCTCCCATGGCACTGGATATTCCCTCCATAGTCACCTTCCACCATAATTAGTTGAGCTTCTTCCTCCAAGCAGTAAAGTTTTTCTCACTAACAGGCAAACCCCAATTTGTTTACTTTCTGCTTTACAAGGAGCTTTGCTTTCCTGCTGTTAGTCACTGCTATTTCTCACTAAGCTTAGGTTTTCAAACTGATTGCCTTTCTTATCTAATACCCCAGAGTAGGGAACAATCAGGCAAACAAGGTAGGGTGCATGGGGTGGTTTTGGCCTCCTTGATACGTAGCAAGGAAGCTTATTCCAGCCCATCCCAATGCATGTGATCTGCATTCTGGTAGAGTACATCAAAGCCTGAATTTAAGTTAGTTGGAGTTTCGGCTGCAGAAGGGATGGAGGAAAGGGTTCACAGAACTGCACTGAAGAAGGTTGTGTGCATGTGTGGCGTCAAGCATTAGCGAACAGTCTGTTACATGTTTTGGGGTTATGTTTCTGACAAAGCACAGTCTGGTTACATTTTCTTCATAAAACATTTATAGCTGCCTTCACTGGTAATTATATATACAGAGATTTATGATTAAAATGTACTCGCACATCCTCTTTTGACATCTTAATTGTTTTTTAAAATTTTAGCAAAGACCTGTCAAATTCTTTGCATAATATGGAACGGTCTCCAATGTAAATTATGTTAAAAAGAAGTAAAAATGTATCTTATTTAGTGGACAAAGACACTTGTAAACAACTCAGAAGCAAAACAGGCAAAGAAATGCACTGTGTTTAGATAGCAATACATGAAGAAATGAAACAAAATTAATGCATGGGAGTAAAGCAATTTCTCCTCTCTATAATCACTTTATGACCAACTTCCAGGATTACTTTGAGGTTACTCCTTCAGTCTCCAGTATGAATGAAGAATACTTGGTATTCTTGGAAGGAAATTCTAAAAAGGCTGGAAACTGTTACACAATTCTCACCTAGTCCATTACTTCTTCTCTAGCAAAGTATTTAATTTCACCCTATGTACCTTTCACTATAAGGTTATAGCCACAATCTTTATGCTGCAGTTAAACATTAAAATACCTTTTCTTTAGAAAACAGGCACTTAGGAATGGGAGGGGTAGCTGCTGGCATCAAGAGATAGTATGGTAAAACAATGACACCCAACAGATTTGGATTTCTTTTTCCTCTTCTAGAAATCCATGAGTATTTGTAAGTACTTGATCTCATGAGCCACTCAAGTACTCTGAATTCTGAGTGATACTGAAACACAAACTCTGTGACTCTCTCTGGTCAACTGATTTTTTTTGTTGGATCTGTTTCTGTACATAAATACGGGAATGGTAGTAGCTACACTTCCGTATCTACACTCAGAGGTCACAGGATAGCTGAGGAAAATTCAGTTAGGATTTGTTTGTGTAGTGTTTTGAATATAAGGAATTAGGGGAATGGCAAATTAATAATTCTTGTAAACTAGATTTATGTGCAACTAAGACTAAAATATTAGTTTCTTATTATTTTATATGTGTGTGTATATATATATATATTAAAACTAGATTAAAGGGAAACTGGCCAGAACCTTCTTTCAAAAAATAAGAACTGCTCCCAAAGGTGTAAGGAAGCAAAAAGGCCTTTGTTTGATTTATTTGTAATAAGGCCCTTCAAAACTTCATTTTTTATGACTTGAAAAAAAAGATGTACACAACACTCCTAACGTCCTCTTATGACAGTTTATGTTTCCTATCCAGCTTATTTAACTCAAATGCCTGGGAAACAGACACAATTACCACCTTATGGAATGCTACTTAACTTTAAATGCTCCCCTCTGAATAGAAATTCACTTTATCTTCTCAGAGTTATTCCAGTTTCTCAGGAATTATTTCCTCTATAGGCTCCTGAAATGCTCTTGTTTCATCATTTAAAAATTTAAACTAACAATTGTTCAGAAATATCTTTTATTAGAACAAAGGCAATTCCCATACAGTGGATTCTGTTCACAAGAGCTTGTACAAAGGAGCTGCATACTATGCCCATATACAGCTTTAATCATTCACTCTTTCAGCTGTTATCAATTTAAAACCAATGAAACTCCCACACTGAGTCCATTTGAGCAGTCAATTTTAATATCTTGGGGCATCTGTAGTTATTCTGAATTGGCTGCAAAAGCAGAACTAACAAGTTAAGCTCTAACCATAAGTCTACATCAGGCTGGTAAACCATACATCAAACGCAGACAGTTAGTCAATACTGTAGTATGAAAAACCAACAAGCATTTTTAAGAAGAGCAATATATTTGTAATATATTTGGTGGTATGGTTTACATTACACATCCCTGGTATCTGTGCATTAAACTTTCTGTTTCAGACAGTGGGGTGTGTGACAGCTTTGCACATGGATATAAAATGAAACACCAGAAGAGGAGGGAACGGACATTCACAAGTTGTATAATACAAAATGATGATTACAGCTGCAATGAATTGCTCGTTCTGGTGAGCCTCAAGTTGTCCCTGAGCCTGACAGAGCTACTCTTTTTGAGTTCTCTCAGGCTGCAGCAAAGCCACTAATTCTGAGCTGCAGAAATCTCATCTACGGAGACAATACTTCTGGAAAAGAAACAATTAAAATAAAATCATTGAAGCCACATCCTCACTGAGAATGACATTGTTTAACTGTTTCTGGTGCATATGGATGAGATGTTGCCACACTTGGAAGGAATTCACACTTCACTGTTTTTTATTAAAATAAACAGAGAAAGGCCTGGCTAATATTCCCATTTCTGGAGGAGAAGCTCTAATTCTGATGTGAGAGGAGAAGGTATAACGGTGTAATGCCCAAGTTTTCAGAAATTTGAATTATATCTATGTAACTCAGTGCCTTCCAGGAACAGAGCTAACTCTACCACTCTAATTTGAACAGCTGGGCGACACGAACTTTGTACCAACATCCGCGATGTTTGTTTTCTTTATATCTGAATTTTGGGAGGGAAAAGGGGGAAAGAGAATGAAAAGGCAAAATAAGAGAGGAATGTACAGAGAGAGGGACAGAACAATGGGCACCACAGCAGTGATTTTTTGAAGGTGGAACTGATGTGGTTGGAAGGGGCCATGTTCTGAGAAGGGATTTCTTCTAGCTGTTCAGTCTGTAGAGTCAGACATGTTAAGTCAGACATTGAAATGATGCTGATCCCAGACTGGAGCTCCAAATAGTGCCATGATGCTTTTAAAATAAGTGGGCCAGGTCCTTAGCTGACTGAAGTCAGCGAGGTTGTCAATGGAGCTCCCCTGATTTATGCAAGCTGGGAATCTTGCCAGTTCTTTTAACTTGGAGATTTACTATGTATTGTTGATTTGTGGAGGTCATCAATTTAAAAAAAAATACATTTGTGAATAGTTTTTATTAAGTAGTATATGAGCTACCAGATTTGCTTCACATGCTCTGAAGAAAAAGGAGAATAGAGAGTACTGCAGACAGTGGTCTCTTAGGAAATTATGATGTTTTAGTGAGGACAAGAACTCATTTAAATTCAAAGAAAATAAGTCTGTTGTAATCCTCAAAATGGCTCTCCAAAAATAAGATATTTTAAAATGATATGAATTATTTCTGACCATCACATCAAAGGAAAAGCATCAATTTGTCCAGTGTTTGGCCATCCACATAATTTTGGAAACGTGCTTCCAGAAGTTCATTTAGTGATTAAAGAGATACCTTTGTCACCCACTGTCCCTACAAGTCATAGGAAATATTTCCTAACTTCTTCTAAGTTACGACGTGCACAAGATTACTTGTTAAACTCCTGCATAGCCCAAAAGAGTTACAGAACTCACCAAAGGTAGGTCTTAATTTATGGTTTTGGACTTCTCATGAGCATTACACTCATTACATTGAACAACTCCAAGGTCCATTAAGACATACAAGATAATAAAGACTTTCCTCTGGAAGGAAAATGGTTGGTGACGTCTGTGCTGCTCTCTGCACAAGTACTGACATATGCTGGTCCCTGATCTATAGCCTATCAAGCCAAATCACAGCTAGTTCCTTTCACTACCAATTGAGTGGCTTTTATTTTCAACTCAAAACAGTTGCATCCACTCCAATTTTTATGCTGTTTTGGTTTTTGCCTTAACTTCACTCATGAAATAAATTCAGTGATGCTCCTTTGGTGTCTAACTTTAGGGAAAAAATACCCACCCCAGAAAACCTAGATTAATTTCTTGCCAGCTGCGTTTCCTTCGTTTCCTACAGTGTCACTTGTGTTAAGTTGTTACTCGTGTTTTTTTATCATTTACTGGACATGTATTTTTGTGGATAGTCTATTACAAACAAAATGGCCACAGCTTTAAAATCAGTTTCACAGACAATTGTGGGTGGGTTATGTTTTTCTTTTTTGTGGACTAGCAAGTCTCAGGAACCAGGAAGTCAGCAGGCCAATATCAAGTTGAAGGTTGGCAATTCATTTTGGATAATATTAAATCATGACAAAGCTCAAACATAAAGATCAAAGTTCAATTATAGACTATAAAGAAGTTTTAAAAGAGAAGATTTATATATTATTTTTCTAGCGTATTAGTGCAGATTCTGTAAATTCTGGGAATATTTCAGTCCTGAGGAACAGAGGACCCCTGCCCTAGCATATAAATTTGAACAGTTATTCTTGAAACAACTCTATTAAAATGGCAGATGTGGGACATGCCTCTTATTTACTATTTCTGGGTTTCATGCATGTGTGGATGCATAAGCTACAGATACATGCATTTTACCCAGAAATAATGTACTACACCATCTCAAAAACTACTCGCAATACTTCAAGAAGACAGATACTTTGCAAAAGCATGAGTGAGATGGAATAAGGACTGATGACCTTCATTAGAGCTCTCACTGGAGCATGAAAAACCCCATCCACCAGCCCGTCATCATGAATGGAGCCAGCGTGCTGTTCCCATTCTGGCTTGGTTTATGCAAAGGAGTAGAAATCAAATAGGACAGTGATGACAAAACCAACCTTTTTTGCCAAGTAAAGCGTTGGGGCATCTTTGTTTTCAGCTCAATGTGCAACTAACATTTACACTTTGGTCTGCTATACTCCCTTGTCTGATTATTATTCTTATTCTGCTCATTTAACAACCTATTAATTCACTACATGGATATGCTACACCCTACACAAAGTTTTGTTAAGAGTTAAATGACAATCACATAATTTCTAGATATTCTGATAACAGTGTTGGCAGAACAAAGTACCCCAGGAGATCAAACTGCTATTTCATTTTGAAGCCTGTATTCCCAAATTTGGTTAATGCAGAGAAATGCGTTGAGTCTTCTGGCCAAGTGTGTACACATCAGCGACTAACAGAGCACAGAGCTGTGTTTAAGTCAACTTACCACCTTAAAATGTATTTACTTATGACTATAATTTATGTGTTAAATTTATTGGAGTTTTGGTTCCAATGTGACATACAATGTGAAAAATCAATATAGATTTGAGAGCTTTATAGTGCCCCTGGCAAATATGAATAGCACTTGATGAAAAGTGAAGGTTTTCACAGCACCTACAGTGCCACTGCATTGGAGTAATTAACACCACACGCTTCACAGATATTTATATCAATTCTTCACCAGCACACAGAACAGCTCTTTGTGAGAAATTTGGTACTGAGATGTCCTGCAAGGCTTTAGACACACTTTTATTATGAGCTCCTATTTTAAGGGATTTACAATTCTGACAGAAGTATTTCCCAATGGGATAAAAGTTAGTGTGCATGTTCTCAGAGCTAGAGGAATTTTTTCTTGTAAAAATTGGTTAACATTTTTTCCCTTAAGAAATGAGCAAATAAATAGTTTTGAGAGGTTCCTGCAAACACTTAAGTCACCTTTAGAAAAATAAATAGATGCATCCTATAACGTAAAATTTGGCAAGCTTTTCATTTTTAAACTGGATGGTTGCATTTTGTGATTTAAAAATATTCTAATGTGAGCCTAAAAATTAACATTTAAAAGTGGTCTCTGTATAAGCACTGCAACTGCATTTTCATAACATTTTAACAGATTAAGGGATAAACTCTAGTGAAGACAATGAAGGAACCTTATCAAATGAGCATTTCACATACACTTACTGTAGATTGGAATTAAGCTGTGCTAACGAATCCTGCCTCATTTGCATGGCCAAAACCTAATCCTAATGAAACTTCATGGTAGATAACTAACATGTTTTCTTCATGGTATCATTAGTTTGGTAATAAAATGGCGCTGGGTACCAATTCTTAATTACTGTGTCACAAATCACACATCTTTGTTATACATGGAAGAGTATTGCATGTAGAACCAGGCTATGCTTATGAACCAAGAGCTGAATGCAACCGTAGCCAAAATAAAATGCATCTGGCCTTCCTAGAGAGATATAGTAAAGGATGGATTTGAGTTATGCTAATGAATCTGGATTTGTTAACAGGGATCACATCTGATCCTTATGTAACACCACAGGAGATTCATCAGCCACACTTTATTAAACTAAAAAAACCAAACCCTTTAAATCCAGAAATTAAAAGACTATAAATTACTATTCTATTACTGTAAAAGTGAAACAAACTAGTATGATGTATTCAAATCCCACCCTCAACCCACAGAGTATTTCGGAGAGGGAAAACCCTCCCTTGTATTGAAATCAGATCCTGTGTTTCAGGACAGATCCTGAAAGTATGTTGTGTGTGTGCACACTTCACACAGAGATATTCATGGATAAAAGATATTTCTTTAAATGTCCAAGTCAGTTAAAAGCAGAAGCCCAACACTAAAGCATGTGATTTCATATCACAAAGGCTTCTTCAGAGTAAGCAACGTTTCTGCGTGTATCTAAACTATAAGAACTTAATTCACAAAATCTTCTCCTCTTCAGACACAGGCCCAGCTGGAGCTTAACTCTTGTGGCTGCTTTAGCTTTTGCTAGCTGGGGTCAATCTCTTGGCTCAGGACAGACAAGTTTAGTACACACTAACACTACCCCTTGCCATTTCTGACACACCACTGGAAAACTCACACTCCAGAGATCAACACGGGCTGCTGGCAAAATGCCTCTTTCCAGTCAATTTGCATGTGCAGTTGTGGGTTTCACACATAATAATTTGGGAGTGTGTAAATTTTTAAAGCATTATTCCAGGCAATATTTAAAAACATGGCTTTGCTTGATTATTAGTGGTCAGAATGCTACCGCCCTTCAAGTTAACTATCAGATTCTTAGCAAGGTACTTATTCCTTGAATAAACTAACAAACACTTTTATATCCAAGACACAACTTTTTAAGGATATGTGAAAGTGATGTCTGGCCAACTTAGCAAGAAATTGGAATAGGAAAAAGTCATCGATTTAAAGCATTTATTATTCACTGGTATGTATTTTAAATTGTTAAAAGTGTTTTTTATTGACAAGTTAGAAAAATAAGGAGACAAGACAGCAGAAACTATTCCAGCCTACCCTAGAAAACAAATTAGTCAGCACAGCATCTGAAGTTCCTTTTTCAAATTCTAAAATATAAGCCAGTATCAAAATTCTTTTCTTAAAAAGAAATGGAACTGTGCAGCATATTTGCAAAGTGCACGGTGGGAGCCTGTGAGAAGTGGAAGGGCTTCTACCACATGCACACCAAAGCAGAAAAAATGAAGCAGCACTAGGAAAGCAGAGATATAGGTGTAAACATACATAGGCTTTTTCTTGACAGTTCAGCAGTGTAAACTTTATGAGACACAGCAACAAAACCATATCTAGGAGTATTTGCCCAATCCACTTATTCATTTAACTGAGAATGAAAACAAAAAACTTATTGGTGAATTTTTACTTCTTACTCCCCAAAAAGTATATAAGACTGAACACACCTTTAATAAGTCCCTTTTCTTGCAATGTTTTCAAGGAGGGTCTTCGGGAGATGAACTTCTTTAATCTGCTTTTAACTCGGTTTCTGTCATTTGTGTCAGAGGCACTGTAGTTCAGTCTGAAAACTAAAGGAAATCAGAAGAAAAAGCTTCAGTGAAATGGTATTTTTAAACTAATAGTAGTGTGCTCAAATATGCTTAGAAAATAATGGCCATAGCCACCCTAGTAAAATCATGCGGTAGGTCAGCAGTGTAGCTGGTTGGATAGGACAAAACATCTGATTAATACTTTTGTGAATAAACACGATGAGTTCATTCTGCTGGTTATTCAGAGTTGTGTTATTTATTGCCCATAAGTATTTGGATGGCGACCAGTTCACTCATGAGATGCTCGCAAATCCCTCAAGTTTCACACGGATGATTTTTTCAGCTGAAACTCTGGACTCAAAGTGTGCTCTGCACTATTAGTGTACACTACTTGTTATGAGAAAGGGTGCATGGTTACACCACTGGTGAAGGACCGAATTCTCTTGCCAAGATGGATTAAGCGTTATATATATATTTAATGCAGCTACAAAAAAACATGGCTACTTGCCATGAAATGTGTGCAAGATGCATTAATTTATGGAAAGAAAAGTATTCCCGTCCCAATGATTATATTTTATTATATTTAGGCATTTACCAAACTGAGAAACATTTTGAGCGCAATTTATTCCTGCTCTGTGTCAGGAAGACATAGAATCCAGCTGCAGAAAATCCCCTGGAGGAAGTTTCAAAGGCATAAATTTAACTTCTTCTCTGCTGAGGTGCTTACAGGGCATCATCATATCTATCAAAACAGGCAGTATTACTAGGATGGAGAAATTCAACATGCTCTAGAAGCAACAGCCTCACCATGGGAAGACCTTCTCCGAAGGTTTCCCTCAACAAGCAGATATTCAAAGTTTTCTGACAAACCACCTGAGCCTCACCACCCCTGAATAACCCTTGTCATGTGTCCTGGGCTCTCTCACTCTACTGCCTCCCACAAATACTGAAAGGGACTGCTGGAGCTGTACAGCCTTCCCCAGCAGGGACCTCCAGCTCAGGGAAGGGTGGCTTCTGCTTTCTGAGGAAAGGTCTCCATCTCCCCTACAAAACAAACAAACAAATAACTAAAGAAATCCACCAAAACACAGTGTTCTCCACAAGTTAAACAGAATTTCTAAATAATACCCTGGATAATATAGCTTCAGTTCCAGAGATGCTCCCTAATCCCCTCATTTGGACTGAATCTCCCCAGTGATCTTCACACAGAGGATCCAAGGTAAGAGAGAGCAAAAATAAAAGACCCGTATTATTGGGTCTTTTCTAGTAAGAAGTTTTGCATAAGTTATAAACAGAACCAGAATGTTTAGAGGTGCACGATTATAAAACAATGGCAAGCTAAAATAACTGGTTAAGCAACTGTAACAACCCTGGAATATTGTGGTTTACATTACAAAGCTGATTTTAACAGCCAAACTTATAAAACGGTTTACGCTTTGCTGTTGTCAAGGGAGAAAAACTTGCCAAATTGTTCATTTTAAGTAAATAGAACATAGCCAATTAAGGAAAGCAATATTTAAACACATGCCTACGATGATCAGAGCATAGTTTGCTTCTGATTTCACTACTGATTTTAACAGAAGAGTGCTCCATTTTCCCACAGCACTAAAATGACCCCACACATACTTCCACAAACTAGTAATCACACAGGACAAATAAAAGGACACTTTTCTGGAAAATACACAGCTTGGTACAATAATCCATCACTTATGAAAAATAGAATTCACATTTTTTAATGGTAACATTCTTGGAGTGATGTATCATAGAATATAAAGATTAGCATTCAATTGATGGCTGGTGTTTTTTTGACATTATAGTGGAGGACTTTTTGTTCGAAATTGAGCAATCCTTGGCAGGGACAAGCTAAAATTCCAAGTCACTTAGCTGTGCTATAAAAAGAAGAACAAATGGATGTTTCTAATTCTGCTTCTTAATGGCACTTCGAAACAGGGAAGTGAATTGTATTCAGTTTAGGGACTCTTTTGGTGCTCAGGGTAATTCTGCCCATCGTGATTCATATTCAGGTTTACTTTTTCCTGACTTACAAGGAAGCTTCCCCAGTGCGAACAATGCAGGACTGAAAACACATCTTAAGTTATTTAAGATACCTGCCACATTTCCCATTCTCTGGGACTCTGAAGCATTTTACTCCCACTTCAGCTACATGTTTAGCTCTACGTGTACACCAGATTTGTTAAGATATTTTAACTGAAGTGAATTGTGAAAGGTAGGATAGGGGATCTACAACCTGACAGCAGGGAAAAGATCCTTCTGTTTAGAAAGAAACATTAACCTAGCTGGATGTTTTCTACCTGAAACAGCAATTATGGTGTTAAAACTACATCTAGAGGTAGGAATAATTATTGTCATGGATACTTCTGTATGTTCTCTGTTGAACTGTGAAATGCATATTTAAAAACAACAGCAAAGATAATTTTGATGAATTTCTTATTTTATGCTATTAAACATGCATGAGTCACCAGAGGGAAACTCCAACCCTCCCAGAAATTCAAGGGTTTAGATAGTGTGTTCCAAAACCAAGCTTAGCCAGAAATATTCTCATTGGGATCTCATCTAGATATATTCTTTCTCTTGCCAAACCATTCTTCTCGCGATATCCCCACATTAAAATGCCTTTACTATATTACAAAGAAGACAAAACTTCACTTACAAGAGTAAAAAAAAAAATAAAATTATAAAACTCAAAAAAAACTGTAAACATTTTTTGGAGTACCTTTCTTTTTAACTGGCAAGTTCTGGATTTGGCCTGTAGAATTCTTCATGAAAGAGAGCTAGTAGACATCAAACAATATTAAAAAGTGGGAAGAACTTCCATACAGATGTAAAACAAGATACGTAAGGATCTGAGCATAAAATAATGGGAAATAAAACCTGCTGTAGATGTTCTGCTATAAGTTTCCTGGCATAAATTGTATTTATGTGTCAATTGATTCGTTGCACTGAATAAACTCACATCCGTAATTTCTGAAGCTATTCACACTGACATGTCCACACAAATGGATATGTCCAAACCAACACAGGAAGATAATTACCCTCCCTTTGCACAGGCTTAGAGATTCTGAAAAAGAAAAAGGAAACAAATGCTTGCTCTTGTTGGTCCAGGACATTTTACAGCACACGTAGAGCATGAATTTATTCCACAGGTGGTAAAGGTATGCATGGACAAGTAATAAAAAAATATCAAGGTCTTTTCCTTAGATGATTTGCTCTAGAATTAAGCTATATTAAATCACAACACCTTATCGCATAAGGAAACATAATACATATTGGTTTCAAAAAGAAAACCCTCTAAACACATAATTATGCACAAAATAATGAACACATTAGCCCTTAGTGTTGGATAACACTGTAATAACATCAGCTGAATTAAGAAGGATAACTATAGATTAAACTATTTGCAAGAGAGAAAACTGACTTGTGTATTTTTGTGCCTATTTAAATCCTCTGGATACTTGTTCAATGACAGAACTCTAACAATATTCCTAGTAACACATAAGTAAGAGCAGTGTCATGCAAAACTGTAAAATACAATCTGTACCAGAGCTTTCACACAAGATTATAGGTGGAAGGAAAGAATTAATGTATTACCTCCAAATCACACAGGTCTCCAGAAATAATACCATATCAGAGTCAATGATTGTTTTAAGATGTACAGATATAGAAGTCCTTGCTATAATTTCATGAGCTAAATTGTATATGTGATACAATGAGATTAAACAAATTTTAATTTCAGCAGGATTAAGCAATTGCTAAAGGCTTTGGCATGGACGACTAAAAGAACCAAGGGAAGTCTCTAACCTTTCCACGGCAAGGATCAAACATTTTACGCGGTTGCTTTCTGTGAATTTAGTAGAGAAACTAAAACACAAGTCATGTACCTAGATAATACATTTATAACAGACTGTTTTTCCTGAATGTGATGTTCCGAGCAGTGCCTGAATGATTCAGAAATTAAAATGTTTTAATATGTTCTGAACAGCCCCATATTTTATTGGCAAGATTTTGCAACTCCATATAACATGACCTTACGTTCCTTTCAATGACATTTATTTCATTCTTAATTTACAAAACATTTATACATAATCTCAAGGGTTTACCTATGATTAATTCCTGCCAGGTACAGTATATCTGAACACTTCTAACATGTTGAAAGCATTGGTTTTTGAAGAACTATCCATTAATGACTTTCTGAACTGTGACAATGGATATTGACAGTGCTTGTCAGACTAAAGCACTATTGATTGTCTCACATCATGTGTATAGCAAAACCAATTTCTTCTAAGTACCTCTTCCTAACTGAAATACATTATTGTGGTGCCTATGTGTTTATTATAACACCCAAAACTATTGTATGTAATTCAATTGGATGGAAGGGCCTCACACAGAATGAAGAGCAACATCAGGAGTGGATAAGGCATGAGGAGATTTAAATAGCTTTAAGTTAGTACCTTGGCTTCTGTTAGCCTTGTTCTGTAGGAAAAAAAACCCAAACATAACTTGCCTGGACCAGGCACTTTTTTTTTTTTTAATACTCATAAGAGCTTCAAAATTTCAGGAATTTCTTCAAAAAGGAAATGACTTGTAGTATAACAATAACACCCATAAACTGGAATTTAATAATTCTTTCCCAAGGAACACTAAAAGTGTCAAGCCTGACCATTCAAAATACATAATACACTGATCTAGATCCTAGGTGCAACATTCTTAAAACACATGATCAAAGCTGAGAGGGCAAAAGAGGAGGTAGATGCTTTCTACTACTTTGGCTAATGGAAGTGTCAGTCTAACAGCAGAACTATCACATAAATGTGAAAATATTAATTTAGAGGAATTCATTAGTTAATTAACTTCAAGTAATGGGAATGCTTAATTGCTGAGGGCCTCATCCTCCTGAAGAAATACATCTTAACACATAGTGGCATATAGCCATGCCTACACTCCAGGAGACACTGTAATTTAAGGAAATACAATGACTCATGACTTCAAGTTTCATTGGATTTCATTGGAACTCAAAATTCAACATTTTTTTCGGATTTTTTCACCTTGCAATGGAAGTGAAAGCACTGCTAGTCCTTTAAGGAAGGAGCAGCATGCATTATCACCTGTATAAATTGTCCATTTTTCAACCAGCACCAAAGTTTTGAGAGTGTTAAAACCTAGTTTCTGCCTCCTTCCTTTCCTTTGTGATGCACTGAGATAAAGTCAGTAAAGTCTGTTCACTAAGGATAAAGGATTCACTCCACCTAAGTTACTGAGCTAAAGATTTTTGTCAGTCATCCTCTTTTATTCCCTGGTGAAATCCCTGCGTGGGTCTCGTGAATTATCCCCACATTATAATTACTTTATCTTTTTTGTAAAAGAGTAAAATGAGAGGCAAATATAGAAAAGATTTGTAGGGAAAATGAAAGAATCAGGCATTACCCCTAATCCCTATGTTTATTATAGGCTTTAAAATTGCAGGGTTTGTGACTACAGAGCATCTGGAGATGCTCTACAGAGCGACTGCCGCCTCAGGTGACGGAATGGGTATCACTGGCCATGAGACGCCGGGAAGATTTTGTGTGCATGGGTACCAAAGGTTCTGAAATCATTCAGGCTTATGGTCTTAAAACACATTTGCAAGTGTATCTGCATTTGCAAATGTTTATGAAGCAAGCTCAGAAACAAACAATAGGAAAAAAGAAAACAGTGATTTTATAGCACAAATAATTTTTCTGTAATACGACAGCCTAACAACTCTAGTGCTCAGTAGTGTCATTACGCTTTGTGAAATTTGTGTGCATTAGCAGTAAAGATTCAATAAAAAGACTCTATAATTCATATTTTGCATTGTGCTCTGATGCACATAAATTTTTTCAAAAATTTTGTCCCCCATTAATAATAAATGGAAATAAATTAAGTGCATTAAATATCATTACATGCTTACACTTTGAAACAAATTGGCCCTCCCACACAGATTTTCTTAGTTGTATTTGTACCATAAATATTTAGAAAAGCAAAGCGGTATTTCTGAGTATGTATTTGATTTACAGAGGAGGATCATACCAAACTAACTTGATATTTCTCTTTAATAAAATAAATGGTTTTCTTAGAAAAGGAAAACTCAATGTATTAAATTTACCTGGTCTTCAGTTGTACATTTGATAGGGTGCCGAATAGGAAATATTTAGTTACAAAAATCAAGAAAATGGAGAAAATTGAAACAATAATGTGAAGTGACTAAATAAGGTATCAAAATGAGCTTTGTTGAAAAGAAAACTACTGTATTGAATGAAAGTTACCAGTACAAGTCCTCAAACATTCTTGGAAGTGATCTTTGTGTCTTCAATAACGACTTCAACACTTCAACAGAAAAAGTAAGAACATTCACAGAATACTTGGTGGTGACTTAAGGCTGTAAAACTTCATCAGTTCAGACAGAATATCAGGGAAAAACCTTAGTGACTTTGAGACTGGAAGCTGGAGAAACCAGATTAGACCTAACAGTACCCAATGTATGGTCAGAGAAGGATTAATGCGAAATATTCCTCTCTTATGAGTGTGCAAGTCCTGTTTGAGGTGGGAATTTGTGCCAGGAAAGGTGCAGGGAGTAGCCGTGAGAAGCACCAGGAGAAGGGGCTGCTGAGCCTTTGAAAGCTGGGGGGGAGCTTGGCATGTTTGGCCACCTAGAAAAGAGCTGAGAAAGGCCTTGATTGTTCTCTACAAATTTGCGGTTGGGGGTGGGAAAAGGAGCAGGAGACGAGAAAAGGACAGCGGGGAAGGAGAAGAGCTGTTTAAAATGAAGAACAATGTTGGCACAAGAATAAATGAGCATAAACTGGCTATAATATGAAGTTCTAAAACAGCCTTTCAAAGAAATCTTGGTGGCAAATAAAACCAGAAGAATTTAAGATGAAGCTTAATGAATTTATGAAAAGGGACATAGAAAAATGGTACCTTGTGACAGGAGAAACTGGACTAGATCACCCAGGGCACACCAAGACTTTATTTCCAAGGTTTTTTTGGTACTGTCACAATACTAGGAATGCTACTATACACACTTAACTTGAATATAAAAACCACAGTGCCAAAAATCAATGAGTTTGTTTTATTCATACAGTATGACCAGTTTATGTTCGTTTAATGTAAAACATGTGGGACTTGGAGAAAATTGCTGTAGTACATAAAGTCAGGCTATTCAAGCTCTAAAAAGAGAGAGTACAGCGGGCTTGGGAAGGGGAAATTTGTCCCTCCAAGCCCTGATCAGGGATTAGGACTCTTGAGCCAGTCTCTTTGCAAAAAGTAGCTGCAGCCCTTTATTCCCCTTGAATGGAGGAGAGCAGTTTATTACAAGCACAGAAGATCACTGAGGACTGGTCTAATTTTGAGCCTCCTTCAGTAGCCACTTTCTGTAAATCTACAGGTAAAGAGTGGCCTAACTTCAGATAAATATGGGCAAAAGCCAGGAGTGTAATGGAGATGCTTTTTGCATTAGATGAACTTCCCTCCTTTAGAGAGGGTTGCTAAAATTCCCAGGAAAATAGTAACTTTGATAGTCTAACGTATAGGAACTGAAGAATGACCCTGCTTTTTACTACCTGGGTGACTCAGTGCTGTTCCAGTGTTTTCATCCATAGACTCTCATCCCACTTACATAAAATCCAATAGTTACAGAGAAAACTGACAATATTTGAATTAATGGCTTTTGAAGTTGATATAAACGATATAAAAATATGACTTAAGCAGACTTCCCAAAAGGAAACACACAATTAAAGGCTGAAGAAGACAGAGCAAGGAGCTGAAGTCTATCTGCAGATTGAGTTGAAGAAGTAATTTACAAGGAATTCAGGGGAGTTTTAGAATGGAGAGTTCTATTCATTTCTTCAGTTGTGGAATATAACTTTGAAAACTTTATGCTTACCTCCTAACTGAGTTAGTCTAAAAGAGAACCCTTTTCAACCTTTTGCAAATAGTATGAATAATCATCACTTACACTAAATTTCTCAGACAAAAGGACAAGAGAACTATAAGATTCCCTTTTCTACCAGGAGCACCAGATAGGCTGTTATGTTGGAAGAAAAAGCCTCCTGAGTGGCTGGGTACCATGTGTGCACTTTGAACTTCAAAGCCTACATACGATTCTACCTTATGTTTTCAAAACCAAACTAATTATCTGAAGAGAACAAGGAAGATTTGTTAAAAGTCATACGAATGATTCATGTATTTAAATTTAGACATGCACTTGGATACCTTGTTGAATCTTTTATTCAAATCAGATCTAATGAAACCTTTCCAGAGGGAATAAAATACCAAAGAATTTTCCCTTATTGAGACTTTTATCAATTCTATTTTGTACTTCTAAATGTAAAAGTAAATTATTTTAAAATATAACTATATTTCCATTGCATTCAGTCCTCAAGTTTATTTATGATGATATATGATGAGTTTTAATATTTCTTTTACAATAAAGGTTATAATTAATTCTAAGTGCATAAGTTACAAAACCCAACATATTAAAATTTTTGATTTCTAATAGGAAAGGATTGTGACATTCATCTGTACATTTTTTCCTTCACACCACAAATCCAGTACATTTTTCTCTTTTAATACAGCAAGTTTAGTGCTTTCTAGTGAATGTGGATGTAATGTTTTGTGAAAGAGAAAGGCACATCCATTCTTTTGGTCTTTAAAGTAACCAAAAATTATCTATCCAAAGATCTGAAATCCATTGGCTGCACTCGATATGTCAACTCTATCAAATTTTCTCTACCTCAATTAAATCATTAAAGTAAGTATAACTGGAAAAAAATGACCTATGAGTTCATTTTCAAACAGAATAAGACAACAGAATCCTTTCTCACTTCTTACCTCAAATGAAAGCTCCAGTAAGAATCTCCAAAATCTATATGCAGATAAATATAAACCTTAAATGAAGTGACCTTTACTGCCATTAAGTTCATTTACTGTTCCTATATATAGAAATTATTTCTATTTGTTAAAACACAACTGATTTTAAAACTGTTGGGCAGGTATAGCACTGTCTAAAATAAACATAAAAACATGAAGCAAACCAAATGGAGGCAAAACCTTTTACGTGAACTTACCCTATAGAGGCTTTCTATGTGTCAGCCTCTTCCTTGAGCTGAGACAACGTAATTGCAGGAGGAAAAGGAAAGCCTAGAATGAAGCTGCTGGTATATTTAGCCATGCATTATGTTGTAACAGTTCATGCTGTAAATTTGTCTGCTTACCTAAATGATGATTCCAGTGTATACAGGTAAGGTGTGGGCTTTTTCATCATTGACTTTATCTGAAGTTGCTCTTGTAGTAAAGATAAAGTTACACAGTTCAGTTGTGCAAAAGGTTTCTCTCTCTCTTCCTTTGGCCAAGGTGGAAGGTGGCCTGGGAAGAATGATCTTGGCTTCTTGCAACACCCACCCACTCTCCCTCACCAGCTACAATCTGACAGTGGCTCCTTCTGATCACACAGGCAGCATGAGGACAAGGTTTGGGTAGACTTAAGACGTGAGCCCAAAGAGGACACACACATGTGGTGAGCTGAAGGCAGGAGTAACCAGGTCCCTAGATATGATCATATGCTGCAGGTTTGATGCAGCAGGTATCTGGAAACCCAAGTCCACTTGTGCCTTGTGTAGGGGTTTGGAGGGGGGAACCATCAGAGTGACAGTCTCCAGAACAGCTGGACTGGAACAAGCTGTCTGAGCAGGCAAATAATTACTATATATCACAATATTTTCCTGGAACAGAACCAGACCAGTCACCACAACGACTTTGAGACCTTTCGATCAACTACATGTGGGGTTTGCCTGGGTGCACTGACCCTATGTTTGACCAACCATGGTTAAAACTCAGGCAGAATGTTAGAAAGACACAATAGAAGACTGTTACAGCTTTTAAATTAATGTTCCAGCTGACAAACTGCACAGGGACTTAACCTACTTTAGAACATATTTAATAGCATAATTTAGTCTCTAAAAAGAAAAGCAAAATAGCTAATGATGGACAAATTTAGAGGTCGAATCTAGTTCAGATAAACATTCAAAAGTTCAGATGTTTAACCAAACCTTATCTTGTCCATGAAAAGCCTCAACTGAAGAGCTCTATCAAATATAAGCAAAGCACAGAAGATTGTGGAAACATTTTCTTACAGAAGGAAAATTATTATCAGGAACCAGCACCTTATTGCAACGCTCACGTGTTAAGCAGTTTAGAATCAAAGCAAAAGCAAAGCATTTTCAGAAGGCTTTTCCACGGAAGTAGTAATATTTGGATGAAATCCAAGACAGAGAAAAGAAAACAGTATTAAGAGGAAAGATAATACAAATGCAATTAGACTATCGACCAATAAAACTTAATCTATGCTTGATAGTTGAAACCTTCCAAGCTTAGAGAGAATAAGGAAACTGGAGATCAGAGGACTCTGCCTTTTGAAGTCTTCTTGTCCAGATACTGGGGACCATTATTTAACTGAGTATTTTAAAGATGTCATGAATATTCTGTCTCAGAATTAGAAGGTTTTATTATTATGAATGACCTGTAACTGGAGCAGGGACATCTAGATATGAATTCCAAATAAACAATTGTTTGGAAAAGCTGAATCCTGCTAACTTAGTTTCCTGGATTAAAGGCCACAAAATAAAAGATGTATTCTCAATGAACTTTTTCATTTTGGGTTTATTAGGAACAGCAAGTATAACTCTAGTGGACCCTCTCCATCCTTGCATTCACTAGTTACAAATTATTTTTAAAACAGGGTACTACATGAGATTGATACCACTCCTGTGTCTTGCCTGGCACTGTCTCAGAAAATATCTGAATTACACTACCCTAAAGGAAAGCAGAATTCAAACAAATGATTCAGCAAACCCTGGTGCTTCAGGATCCTTTAATTTCATTTCCTTTTCCCTATGCCACCACCTTGACTCCTCTCTGCTTAAGCCTGTCCCTTACCTTTTCTTCTGTCTCCATCCCTCAAGTCACTTGGACAATTGACAGAAAAAATTACTTTCCTTATAATTGAACCCCAAATTTATGTATCAGATGTCCCAAGACTGAAACCTAGCAGAATTTTCTTTAGCAAGTCCTAAACTTTCAGTTGAGAAATTATTAATATGTAACTTCCATTAAGAGCAAAGTTGCAACAATAAATCAAGCATCCCACTATTTACAATTGAACCTTAATATCAGTATTGCTATCTGTTGTCTTCTATCTTTACCTGTTATCTGTTATCTTCAGACAACATTTTATAACAATTCAGGTATTACAGTGTTTTCATTAGTTCTCCATTAATTTTTAGTGCTATCTTTTGATTTTCATTCAAGTACCTCAATTGAAATATCTTTGTATGAAGAAAAGAAGGTAGGAGCATTATAGCAGCCTAAATTAATCATCTTCAGTTTTACATGGCTAAGAAAGACACTATACATAAGTTTTCACACAAAAATATATACAAAGCTTATTTTTGACAGGAACAGAACTTCTTGACTTCTTGGAAACAAAAGTAATGAGGCAAAGATTTTGAATCTATAGCTCAGATAGAGGGCACTCAAACTGTGATCTTGAGGTCACCACCTACACTACTTAATTTTAGTGAACTTCAAGATTTCTCTTCCCAGGAGAAATCCTGGGTGCTCTTCAGGAGCCAGTTTACTCCAGGGTCTCCTCTGAAAAGTTATCATGAACAAGACAGTATCAAGTTTCTTTGCTTTGTCATACTCTGCCTGTTAACTCTTCTGCAAGAAGGTGTTTTACCTCCAAGCATAATATCACGTGTCTACATATCAAATGCATTCACCATAATGTTTTAAAAGAACCAGGCTGGTGGGATGCATCTAAACATCAGCTCGCATCTGACACATTAAATAACAACATCAGGGATCACAACGTGACAAGAGAAGATCTGAGGAAAAGCTTAATCTGATTAGGACATAGTCAAACTGTTCTAGAAAGAGTGAGCATGGAGAGATGTGGAGCCAAGCAACGTGCTCCTGCACCTTGAAAGAGGTCTTTTATTATAGATACTCACCAGGTTAAACGTTAACTTGCTCTGATTTACAATTTTCTAACTCAAAGCCTGCTAAATGGAAAATGATCAAACCTGCATCTGGCCACTCTCACTTTCTGACCTACCTACACCCAGCCACCTTCCCTCCAGGTCTGCATCCTTGTGCTGGAATATAAACTCCTTCAGCAAAAGTGATCACTATGGGATAGTAACATATGTGTTGTTTTATGGGCAGAGACATTCCCTAGCAGGGCTTCATACTTGCATGCTTTTAAAACTGCTCGTGTGTTCTGGACAAGGTGTCTTCATGAATTTCAAGGTGATAAGTCTTTTTCTCTCCAAAGATTTGTTTGTTGAAAAAAAAGTATATTAGCAACTGAGTATTTTAAATTGTTTTAGTTTTGTTTATTTTAAATACTTTGTTTGAAAAACAAAGGTTTCTCAGTTTTATGAGAATGCTACCTTTCTGTATAAGTTAAGCACCTTAAAAATGAATTACAAAAACTGTTATCACATGTAGGAACACATTTTAAACCTATAAAAAGGTTTAAGGCAGCTTACTCTTTGGATTTCATGGAGAATGCATGGGTTGCAAGAGATTAAAGGACAGAAGGATCTACATGTTCTGGTTGTTTACTTTTTATCTCTAAAAAAAATTGGCCATGAAACAGATAAATACAATCCCTAGGCTGTATCAGGGGTACCGTTTCCATATGGAAGGGTGAATTCCACTTCCCACGGCTGTGGGAAGACCTTGCCTTGAATATCCATTTGCAAGAAATACGGGCTGAAACTGGGGCAGATCAGAAAAGGGCTATTTGAGATGATCACGAAAAAGAGCAGCAGCCTATCATAAGCAAGACAACCACAAATCTTGACTGTCTTGGTCTACCAAACCGAGCAGGAGGAGGAATAAGGCTGCTGTCTGCAACTCTATTTGGGGTGGTACTCCTGAGACAGAAAAGAACTGCTGAAAATAAAGAGCTAGCTAAATACAGACACAAGAACACATTCGTACCACAAGTCCATTTAGGATGAAAATTAGAATGCTTTCAACTTGAAAACTGAAGTTTTGGAACATTCTTGGAGCATGAGCTGAGGGGCAAAAGCATTACTACTGAATTTCATTAATTATGAAAAGAATCAAATGAGGTAGTTGTTTTCAAGAGCTAGGGAATTGATTCAATGCTACAAAAAGTCTGTCTGAGGCAGATAATGCTATGTTAGACTTTTCAATAACAGTAATGCAAGTGAATTCCTCTTGGGTGAATCCTGGGCACACTTAAGACAATGGCCAGTGGAATTAATTAAATGGAGCCAAATATCCTTGGTGGTGAGGGGAGCTGCTCATATGTCATAGCTTTCTCTTCAGCATCACTATTTAAAGCCAGGTAGTTGGAACCTTTTACTTAATTGAGAAACAATACTTAACCCTTCATTGGTGTTGCAATCTTCGCTTTTCAGAGGCAGGATCTGTTAATCTGGCAGGTATCTGCTGATCCTAAGTAAAAGAGGAGATCCTACAAAGCACATTCTTTTTCAAAGCACTAATACTCCCTGTCCAGGATTTAGTACCATGCCTTCATCCATTAAGATGGTCTTTCAATATTTGGGATTGAAGGTCATAATTTAAATTACATACATCTTCCAGCCTTGAAGGTACAAACATTTAAAGGATTTCACCATGAGGGAAACAGTGAGTCTGGGCAGGACTTATTCCTGTCTAGAGACTGATTTATAGTCTCTCTAATTGAGCTTAATTTAGACTTTTATAACCTAAAAACCTCCTTCTTTCTGTCAAATTCCTCCCAAAGTACCAGGAGGATTGCATCTGGATTAGTTATAAATAGTAGTGAAACCTCAGAATACACTGTAGTGTAAGAATCATTTTTCCTGGCTGCAAACTTGCAATCGGGGTCAGAGTTTGGCTCACAAGAGTGACGGAAAGCTGGGCTGGCTCTTCCTTCCCAAAGAACAAAGCTCAGCAAGGCCTTCTCACTTGCTTTCATTCTGACCTCTCTCTAAAGGCAGTAGTCTAAAATATTTCCTGCTGCAGTGAAAATGCCTGCATCTGTTTAGGTGTTATCAGTTGTCAGCCTATGCTCTTTCCCTGTGGAGGTGAAATATTGGGCATGCTCAGAAATGGAGACATGCTGACGACGCAGGTGATGGATGGTCAAGCAGATGTCACTGTCTCCATTGTCTATTGCTTTAAACTATAAAAATCACGACAATTTACACAATATATATCAAACTTCAGTTTCACTTCCTTATGTAAACAACTATCTACTCAGTAAAGTATTATGAGACTCCAAACCAGCGCAAGCCATGTTGAATATTTGGGCTTAAAAGTGATAGAGTCAGAGTAAATGTCATTTCCTCATATCACGGGAGTCGACCTCACTTTTAGTACATGGAAGGGACACAACTGCTTGACTCCTGTAATGCTTAAAATGCTCATGATATCTTTGCAATTACTTTTTCGGAATCAAGTGCTGTTTTAAACAATTGCTACACATTTTTCCGAAATGTATATTTCTTAAACAATGTGTCACGACGTGTAATTCAGGAGGAAGAAACTCAAAGCAATCGTGACTATCCAGTCTCTACTTGTGCCCATATCAAATTTATCTCGAGTGCACATATAGGAGTTTATTTTGTTAAGAAAAATACATAGTGTCTCTCTCTTCTTTGGAACAAAGAAGAAATATGGATTTGTAACCCTTTCTTTTTTCTTTAAACTTAAGACCTTCAGTAGTGTTTTGAGCGAACCTGAAGAGATTTTAAGACAGTCATTTTGTATTATAATTCCCATGGGTCGTATGTATGATCGTCTTTACTAAAGCTCCTTTCTGTCCCAGTTGAATAAATATGCATTTTATTTCACTAATCTTGAAACAACAGGAATAAAGTTTACCCAGGTCTTTTATACCTCAGAGAACAAAACAAATACTACAAATCTTTAGAGAGAAAGGATATACAAAAGGGCTTGAGGTGAATGTTTCAAAGCAAATACTCTTTAAACGATGTGCAAATTATTTCAGCACTTGAACATGATTTATGAAAGGGGATTAGTCCACTGAAACAAGAACCCAGTTTAAACTGTTGGGTTTCAAAGTCAAAGATGAGAAGCACTTGCTGGAAAAAGCAGAAGAAACCAGATAGCAATCTATAGAGGGGATTTCTGATTGATTTTCTTTAACTAACTCAATCTTACATTAGCTATCACTGTCATTCATACTTAACTGCAGTGGGCAGTATAAAATACCTTCTTTTATGATATAATTCTCCATAAAAGTGAAGTATGCCATAGTGATAATTAAGTAATAATGAGGTGATTAATAACTCAGTGACTAGCTCTCTGTTTACTACTATGGCCCATAAATGAGCACAAGGAATATGAAACAATTAAAGATTATCCAAGCTCAAACATAACTGTTGCAGAGAGTTGTGTGTCAGCGAACAGACCAATGAGTCACAGGTCACATCTATAATAATACATTATGTTATATTGTAATATTCCCATATATTCTTCACGTAATGGGCAAGAGCTACTCTTAAGTACTATAAAAATGATCACTTTTATGTAATTGTAAAGATTAATAAGTGAGCTAACTTCTCATGGTTCTGTAATGACCCTGCTGTTCTAGTAGGTAAAGGAAAATTTAATGATCCTGCTCAGATATGATTAATATCTAACTTTTTCCTGACTAAAATCTGGACTTGGTTCAATAAAAATGAATTAAGTGAACATGCACTGAAATCCCTGCCAAACGTTTATATGGAAGTTGGTTATGCCCAATTTAAAAATATGCTTTTTCAACCCAAATAGTAAACTCTGCGTGGATTTTGGAAAGTGAAGCAGAAATAAAACAAAGAATTAAGGAAATATTATATTATAATTGATGGAAATGGGGTATTCAAATTCAGGAAGAATCCATTTTTTTAGTGAGAACTAGTCACAGCCAGTTGTGATTTTGGGTGCAACACGATCTCCCATTATCAGTGGAAGTGACACAATTTGTTTCTGAATTTGGCATGTTTTGTTTCCAAAATGCCAATATTATTACTTCTTTGCTGCTGAATCAGTATTTTTCTAAGGTTTAGGAAAATGTATAAATATTGCAGAGTAACATGAGAGTAAAAATATGTCAAAACAATAAATTTAGTCCCTCTAGTCCGAGCGAATGCTCCTGCCCTCCATAAGCACCATGTCACATTTTCTGCTTGTGGGCTTTTTTCAATATTTGAAGCTGACTGAAGTCCTAGAGATGCAATAAAAATAAATGCCACAAACATGCAAGCTGTAGAGTGACAAAATTATCGTTGCAGGAGTAAGCTGCATATTTGCATACAGTATTCATTGCTTTCTGTTTTAATTGTTGTCATTGGTAATGCTGCACTAATATATGTTACTGCTTTGTATTTCTTGATTTTATTAAAAGTAATAAAACTGACCTATGCATGATACTAACACTTTAATCTAATAGTACTCCCTAAATAGCACCCGTTTGGCTTTGAACTTCACATCTAACTAAAATAAATGGGCTGGGAAGGGGAAAGAATTCAGACCTAAGAAAGAAATGGAGTGATTTCCCACTTCTGCTGCTATAATTAGCCCCCCTATCACAGAAGTAACCCTATGTGTGTGAAGGACTCCGTTAGCTACCATAGAATCCAGCCCTCAACTAGTTTGGCTGAGCCAGTAAAACTCACTGCACCCTAAGATAGGATCACCCTACCTATCGGCCTCTTCACGTGTTAGAAATGAAGAGAGAAATATCATGCAGGCTCCTCTCTCAGCACTGCCTGTAATTAGGTGGCCTTTTTCTAGGAATTCTAAAGGATGCTTTCGACACAATAAGTTTCTGGTTTTTTTTCTCCTGCTATTACTCAGCTGAAGCCATGCAAATATATGTGTTTGTGCCCTGGTAACCATCCCTTCCCTCTGCCGAGAAACAATAGCCTCAGCAGCCCAGTGTTTGCCACAGAAATATTCAGCCATGTGGAGGGGACAAACTTTTAAACCTTTAAGCAAGCCATCAAAAGAAGCCTGAGTTGGGAAAGGAGCATGAACCATGCAGAGTCAGAAAGGGTTAAAATTTCTCCAGCTCTTCCATCGTGTCCACTGAGGGATCAAAATGGGTTTCGGCTGCTGGCTTTTTTTCCACACACACATTGTACAGTCTTAATTATCTAACAAACTGCATTCTGAGATGATTCTGGATAGTTTGGTAATTACTTAGGGATATTTACATGCCATGCTTCAAATTTCAAAGTTTAGCTTTGTGAAGTAAAGAAAAGTGAGTGAAACAAGAAGAGCAACTTTGGGCAGTTTTAAAGCACTCAGAGGGTCCTTGGCTAAATGCTACGGATGGGATGCCTGAATTAATCCGTGTCTTTTAAGAAATCAAAGTAGATTTCAGAGCCCACGTGACTATGCACCAAATACCTCTGAAGGCAAATCAAAATTATGATCTAGAGGTAGTTATTTTTTTCTCGATTAAAAAGATGCGAGAAAGCATATTCCCCGGCACTGCCCTGCAGCCATTCCCTGGGGAAGCATGCAAAGCCTGTAGCAGCAAAAAGGGATGCATCATCCTTTGGGACTAAAAAGACCTGTTGCTCCCTGTTGAAAGTGCAAGTGGAATTTAGGTAAGGAAAATATTATTTGAGTTGGCTGGCTGCCAGGGTGCCAATGCTAAGACCCCGATCCTAATGAAGAGTGGAAAGGAATCCCAAGCCTGCTGTTTAATATGCATGACATGTCGGCTTTGCTGTCAACTTTTCCTTCCACCCCCTGCTTTTGTCCGCTTTTCCCACCTGTTGCAACTTGTCCTTATTCAGGCTGAGAGCTGGAATTGTCTTACTTGGATGTCACATTGTGTCTGGCACAATGACGTCCTGATCCCCGACAACTCTTATTGAGACAGTAAAGTGATAAGGAATAGCAATAATAGTGCACAGCTCATCAAGACTTTCCTTTTCCATGTATATGTAATTATTTTTAAAGAAAAAAACCCTGATGCTATAGCTGTGGCTCCGCAAGCCAGAATTCAAATATGGAAGAGAGTTTCCATCGTCAGAGGGCTGTCTGACTAACCACCAGGCTTTAAGTAAAGTGTTCTTGAAGATAAGAAAAATACACAAGTAGAAACAATAAAAATAATGCAATTCAATCTTATCAATTCAGGCAGTTCCAGCTTTTATGTGGCAAACAAGGAGATCAAATTGCATTTATCTAATATCACAGATTTTTTAAATGTCTAAAATATTTAATTATTTTGCTTTGGCAACCGAAAACTGAGGAACAGATTACTGTTCCCACTACATAAGGAAATAACTGACAACAATTAGTATTTATTCTTGTTGCTTTTGTAATAAAAATAGAATTCCATCACTTTCAAGGAAACCTAAAATATTAATAAGAATGTGATGAACTGAGTAAATGTGACGCCATAAGGAAATGATGGAGAACAGGTTGGAAATATAGTGCTTTGGGGATGGATTGCATTATCAAGCTTGTGATTGTGCATTTTGACAAGAGCAGCCCTCAGATTGATACGGTAGCCAAAGGGCACTCTTCCTACTGCGAAGCCGTTTGTTTCCATCCAGAAAAGGAGGAGAGTAGAAGGGGAATTGATCCTCTCCGACAATCAATAGCGACTCCTGCCCAGGCTCTTCCACAAGGGGTCACTCCGGAGTGGAATTTTCCCAGATGGTGTCCACAACGCAAACCACAAAGTGACCGTGGACAACAAAGACAAGGCTGAGCTTAGCAGAGAGTATGGAGTTGGCTTCATTGCTCATAACGTGACTGTCTTGTACTCCATGCACACAGGAAAGCCTCTTGGTTTTTGGAGAGCTGAACAATTTGTGTGAACCTTGTAATGCACAGATTCTTTCCCTGCCTCCTCCTCTCTACCTCCTGCTGTGATAGCAACCCTACTTTCAGTTTACTTTCAGTCTAACCCAGGTGCCTTGTTTCATGTGGTATAAAATTAACGTGGCAGACCCCCTACCAGCAGACTCAATTATAATAGGTACTAATTGGATGCAATTTTTGGCAACCTTAGGAGAAAAAATAAAAACCCCTACAGTCTGAACGATTAGAAAATTACTTGGAAATTTCGAAGTCTTCCACTAATTTTAAAAATTATCAATGTAGAGGAACACTTATTTGCGTAAAAAGAAGTGGTCTGTAAGGTATTTTCCTTGCACCAAATATATACCTGGGGAAAGCTGCTGGGGTGAAAAATATTCTTTCTGACCCGGTATTGGCTGTAGAAATTGAATCAGTGAAATAATTGGCATCATATGCTGAAGACTAATCCCTTACTATGTATTTGAGAGCAGGATCATGGGTTTATATACCTTGGTAAATTTCCCCAAAGCCATCCTTGGTTTCTTCTTAGCTCAAGAAAAGTTCAATGGGAACATTAGTTGAATCCAAGCTGGATGAGAAGCTGCTGAAAAGCTACATGACCAAAACGATGGAGACACTGTGAACTGTGGAAATTGAGCTTAGTAGTTTAAGCCTGATTTTCAATGAAATCAGTGTCTACAGCTCAAAAAGCATAACTGAGAATTACCATTTGTCCTGGTAATGTAAGTAGAAGCAATTGGGAGTAAACACAAAAAATAGATTTCTGCAAGGCAAGAATCTGGGGGTAGTTTCCCTGGTTTTAAATTAAAAATTACTGGAACACTTTAGCTAGAGTATGCCTGTCCTTTATGTGTTTGCGCTGCTAAAACCCCCAAACAACACAATGGTACCGAGTCTAAAACTGGACACTTTTTGCAGCCCTTAAAATGTAAAGAAGGAAAATACAGTTGAGTCTAAACTGTCAGAATATTTCATTCAGGGGTGCTGGTGGCCTGTTAACACACATCAGTTGCTCGTGTTCTGTGTTAAACTGGAGGAGTTTTAAGCCATCTTTGAAAAATCTCATTTCTTTGGATTTGGCATTGGCAGCAGTCAATAATATAAGAGCACTATAAAATTCTAAAATCGTTAAACTTCGAAAGAACTTTATAAAGACACTTGCAGATATTGCACATATCTTCTCTGTGCTCTGCAGTCAAACTGGACAATGAAACGACCACCTGTTAACTGCTAACAATGTGTCATTACCAGTTCTCATGCCTTTTTAAAGCAATTTTGGCTCTAGCTGCCGATAATTCTGGCTACGATACTTGTGTGAACATTAAGGGCACAGAAAGCCAAAGGCAGAAAACTGACAATACAGTTTGTGCTTAGACTACTAATATGTGAGTGAATAATATGATTTTTCTAATTCCACATAATTGCTCGATCTCAAGGGGCCAAAAAAAAAGTTCTGAATACATATTTCAGAAGCAATCCAATCTATGGTATTTAAATGCAAGCTTCTATTCAGTGAGATTTCACAGCAGATATTTTCACATTTTTTTAATAGTCTAAATAGCCTTTAACAAAACAGAGGTTATCCAGGATTCTCTGAGGTTTGAAAAGAAATGTAGACTAAATCTCTGTCACTGCTTATATTCACTTTTTCTGTTTTGCCTGACAAATTATCATTTAAAGATATGTGAGAAGTCTAAATAAATAAATAAAAATTCCCTGAGTGCTGAGACAGTTTATGGGCATTTTGCTATTAGTAACAATAACAGAATCAGACTTAAAAAACTCCAAACTTACCATGCTCTCAGTCTTATTTTTCTTCCTCTGAGGAATGCAACGTAACACACAATACAAAGACATTGGGACAATTTTTCACACGGTACATTCAGGCTACTTTATATTTTATAACAGAAAGAAAAAATCTCAAACCCCCTCAAATCTCCAAGATAACAAGAAAACAACAACAATAAAAAGCTTTGGTCTGCAAAAAGAGACTATTTAATGAATCTTTGTATGCGTGCGTGTGTCCGCGTGCACGCATGTGTGCATATATTTATGATTGTGTGGGTAATTATCATTAGAAATAGCTATGCTGGGTCTATTTAATGGAACTCTTTTCTTAACATCTAAGGCTTTGATCCTGCACTGAAATGTGGGCAGGCAAATTCCTGCACAGCACTTCAATACCTATAGGTATCTCGTACCAACACGCGAGGCTAAAGCTGTCACGGCGCTTGCATTAGAAGTGGAGTGTGACTCTCCTGCCAAACAAAGAAGCAAAACAAAGATTCAAGAGACAGGGTGAAATTAAAAAAAAAATGGTGAGTGAGAGAGGCAGGGTCACCACCAGTTCCTGCGTCTGCTGCCCACAATATCATGAGCATCTCAGCACAATCTGGGAAAGGAAAGTCTCAGTGGAGTGTAAAGCACATCCCTCCTAGTTTTAGATCACTTTCTTTTCTAATCACACTGACAAAAATCAAGCTCAATCCCTGGAATTAACCTTCTATAAAACCATACGTGTATCACTGATCGTCTGCTGCAGAGGATATGTCAAGTCTTTCAGCAATTCAGTGTATAAATATACAAAAGACAAAATTACTCTGGCAATTTGAGGTGCTTTACTAAAATGGAAACAAAGTAACTGCAACAGAGCATTAACATAGGACTCATGTTGCTTATTTTTAAAAATAAATGGCTTAAATAAATGTCTTTGCTCCCAAACAAATTTATTTTGCTTAGGAGAGAATGTCACCCTGTTAAAGTGTAGAGCTAGTAACTGTCTTCACTTAAATGCAAGTTATGTATATCAGCACAGAACATATCCAGCTTTAAAATTCTCAGAGATCTTCCTTACTTTCTGTATGTAATAAAAATTATCTCAGCTTGTAATGGCACAGTTATTTAAAAAGGAAAGAAAGAAAAAGAAAAAACATCAGAAAATAAAAAAAGCCTTACTTAAAGATTTTCTGTGTTCAGGCTTTGGCTCTTTGGATTCAGTGTCTAAGCTATTCAGTAATTCGATGCTGGAGGATCTTTTGAGTTTGAACTCCAAATTTCTCGATGTACAGCTCCGTTCTTTTGGCTGGGGAAAGAATAGATACATTTTTATATGTGTGCATGCTTTTAATAAAATTATTATTTGTAAGAATGAAGCAAGAGATTACAGAATTCCAGTAGAGAATCAGAGGCTAACAGACACCTACAGCAAATGATGCAGTGGGAATATAAGGAAATATAAGGAAAGAATAATGCAAAATGTCATATGGTAGAGGTTTGATGGCCCTGACAGACTGATCTTAATTTCTGAGATAAATTCCCATTAAAGTGAGGAAAACGAAAGGCCTACTTCTTTAGGTTTTAGACACAAAAATGATTTCCACATTGTGGGCTACTTTCAAATTGATCGCAAAGAGGAAGGCTGTTTAAATTGCCTTTCTGCTTTAGACAGTTACAGCAAATACTCCAGCAAACACAGTTGTTCCAGATTTCCTTACAAACTTGGGGTTGAATTCTGCTGGTCTAAGCTTAGGAAAGAGGGGAGAATTTCCCTCTTGCTCTAATTCACTGGCATAGAAAGTGACAATCGGGGACCATTAATGATCCCACTTTTTTAGGGAAAAAAAAAGAAAGAAAAGAAAAAAAAAGAGATGATATTTTGGCTGAAACACATCTCTGAGATTCAGCTGTCCCAACGGCCTGGGAAGCTGCAAGGCTCTACACACTCATTCAAAGATGTAGAACTGGAATAAAGGACGTGTATTAAATGGTCACTGAGTGCTTCGTGGTTGCATCCTGCCCTGCGCACGTGGCAAAAGCAAAACCTCCTCTGGGACAAGCCCTGCCCTCCAGTACCAAAACCATTTAAAAGTTCTGCCCCACCAGCCACTGCTGCTGTGGTTCACTGCACGCTTCCAGCTGCTGAAGCCATAATATTACTTTAATTGCACTAAAAATCAAAAATAAAGGCTATTAGATGTTTAGTGGAATAATATGCAAAAAAGAGGAAAAAAAGTGTTATGAGTCTCCATGGAAAACTCCACCCCAAAAACTTCTGTGGGACAGCAATATCCTCACACACCCAATGAAATGCACAAAATGAAGACATACATCATCAGATCAAACTTTCCTTGGCTGATTATAGCCTCAGGGTAATATAATGTTTGTAGCTCTTTAAGGAAACAGTAGCCGTGTTCTGATTAACCCTTTCAAAGAGGCTGCCTCTGCCCTCTCCGTCAGTTCCGTCAGTTCCGCTGCAGCAAACCCTCTGAAAAATGCAAGAAATGGGGATGTTTTCCTCTCCTCAGATTCTGCAGTGAACAAGGGAAGTCAGTGCCCTCTAGAAAAAAATAGGGGTTTGGATCAGGCTGGGATAGACATTTGGAATTTATACTGAGAGTGGCAAATAAAGAAAGAAAAAGCTACAGCTGAATTTGGTTTGGTAATTAAAAACTGTTTTAATAAAACGCAGCCCTGCTTACTTCTAGTAGAAAAAACCCAGCCTTCCTGGGAGAATAACAGCAATCAGTTACAAAGGAATATTATTTGCTAGTGTTATTCTTCTGAATAAGTAATACAAAAATTCATAAAAGGCTCAAATGTATTAATAGTTCTATTGAAGATTATATACTGTAGGCTGCATGAACAGAAAATGCAAAAATTCATTAGTTATTAAGTGCTTGTGTGCTTTTACAACCCTCAGCAAACCAACGTCCTTGTTATTTCAGAGAAATAAATGTAGCGTTCCGTTTCAAGGCAAGAATCAAATGACATTTTTGTTCCACAACCTTGTTTATCTGACATATTTTAGTAGGTTTGCATACATATTTTGCTATCCTTCAGAGAAAGGAATGTCTGGGTAGCTGCTGACTGCCTAAAACCTGTAGAGATGCCTAAGCAAATGAAGTTGAAAATGCTACATCTTAATTAATAAAGGTAACAGCCAAAACAAATACATACCAATCTGTCAATTGCATTTTTGATAGCGTGGAACCAATCCAATATGAGAAAGTCGATATCCGACTGGAGGAGGAACTCATTTCCTGACACTGTTGTGATCTGGGAAGGGCATGGGCACACACAGGTAAGTAAAGCACGGACCAGGCAGATCATTTCCTTCGCTTCTCCCTCCCGCACACCCAAACGCTTTGCCTTTGCACCAAAAATTACCTCCTCGAGGGCCGAGTTACCCAGTTTTGAACCTCTGTCTGAAAACCAGTTTGGTAGTGTCCCAACAAGCAAGGTACTGTCTCAGCAATGCAACCACCACACACAAGTAGCGTAAAAATAATGGGAATGTGACAAAAGTTAAGAAAAATCAGGAAACTTGTTGTTACACAACACAGTTTAAATGTAAACCAAAGCATCCTGAGAAGAAATAAAAACAATATGCAGACTAATACTCCTTCTCTTCAGTTATTTCTATGTTTTGGGAATATTTTTATATCTGATGCCTCCATTCTCATATTTACACATTTATATACCTGTGATTCCAGAGTCCACTTCCAAGCATTTTAGTAAATATCACTATTTTTCACATTAAAAAAAGAATGCCATCAAAGGTGGCTGTAGCAGAGTAATTAGGAGCATATTTATCATGAAAAAAATCACTAGTTTGTCTGAATAGAAAGTCGATTTACATTTTTGACCCACTCACTGGGAATATTTATCAAAAGCACATTCATTCCCATGATAATGTCGTTTCACTGCCTTATGTTATTTGGTGGAAATAGGACTGCATACTATGTTGGTCTGAACTTCTATAAACCACCATGATGATATTGATAGATCACTTTTTTATCATTATTTATATATCTTTTCACCAGTGCAGATCTCCAGGTATTTTCACAGCAGGTCCAAATGAATATTTTAGAGATGGCAAAGCAGAGCTGTACAGTGCTTTGCCCCAGGATTATTCAGCAGAGCCCTAATGAACACGGCCACAGAGCATGATCCATAGCACAGCAGTTCCGTGTGTTTGCAGAGAAGTGAATGCAGGGTTCCATTTCTACCACCTTTGGCAAGGGGTAGGAGCTCATCCTAAACAAGCTCCAAACCAGCTCAGCCTCTGCCAGCTCTGCAACCAAAGCTTTTTTCTTATTTTTTGTTGGTGAGATACTTGTGCAAAACCCGGTACCATCCACGTGTGGGAATTGCACTCTTGGGTTTTGGTGATTTGGAGTTATAAATATAGTCTGCACATTCTGGTGATCGTTTGGGCATGGCATTATTAAAGTCCAAAATATTTTCAGGTAGTTTTCAGGGAACAAATTAACACAGTGGACAACAGAAATTTCTTTCTGACCAAACTGTGAGGAAAAGCAGAGCAAAACTATTAGGACCTGGCACTGCCTATTTATGTAAATCCATCCACGTGAAGTGCTGCTGTTTCACTGCATCTGCCCCACATCAAGAGTTTTTTTACTAAAGCATAAAGGAAACAACAGATTTTCACCAGCCTGGGTTTTCCCTGAATGCTTCTTAAAACTGAAATATCACCAGGAAAAAAGAAAAAAAAAAAAACAAAACATCATTTTAATAAAATTGTTCTATAACCTTCCCGTTATGAAGGAAAGGTCTGTAAGGAAGGTTTCCAAAGTCATCAGTATTAAGGAAAATGCCATCAGCACAGCTCCAACAGAGACATCCTGTGAGAGAGCTGCAGAGAATGTGGGAATGGTCCCCCAGCGTGCGCTCAGAGCCTGCCCGGCTGCAGATGTTCATCCCATCCCATCCACACCCATCAGGAGCAGACCTCCAGCTACCCCATTGTTCCCTGTGTGCACAGGATGGTCACTTACTGGGGAGTTTTTAATCCCTTATTAATCCACAATGATAATCATTGCTCAAACATTCACAATTCCCTTTATCAAAAGGTACAACAACAAAAAAGTCAAAATTCCACTTAAGGTGAGCTGACCTCCAGCTCTGTGCCCAGCTCACAGAGCAAGGTTTGGGTCCAGAATGTATTATATTATACCATACCACAACTTATTAATGTATATATGCAGATATGAATTAGACTTAACACAGGCAACAATTCAATCGAATGCCTCTCTCCCAGCATAAACAAATCATTATTAAAATTATAAAATAGAATAACATTTTCAAAGTAAGAGCAACATATATAATTAGATTTACTGTATTTTAAAGGCTTAAAAAGGACCTAACATAGTTCACTCTTCCGTTCAGTAAATTATTTATTAAAATACAAGTATTCAGCACTGCACAAACATTTGCACTGTATGATATGCAAAAGAGATACTCCATTGCTAACAAGACCAAAGCAAAATACATGTTAAAAGTTTCTTTGTCTGAATGTGTTATTTTGATTATCGTATATGATCAGTGTTTTACGAGCAAAACTGTAAAAACAGATCATAGAATTGAAGGAAGAGAATTCATTTAAAATATATTTTCTGTAAGATGTAGTTCAAGTCCTTTTCTTTCTTTCGTCAGGCTAATCTTCAGAGTAACTAGACAGTTTCAAGAAGACTGCTACTGCTCTCTACAGTTTAAATGCATCCACTCCTTAATTACAGTCAGTAATTGACTTTGTTCTGCTCCATTCCAGTCATTCACAGGAAAGCAGTTCCAAAGGCTTTGGCTGGTAAATCCCATTTAATGTGCAGGTTTCCTATCCCACTTTTATATATTACCTCCTTAGGATTTCTGATAAATGGTTCTTGGAAGGGATTGCTAAACCATATTTGCACTTTGAACAATCGAATTTTCAGCACCCTTGGGAAAAGACATCAGTAAAGAATGCTAGCTTTGACTAAACCTTGTGATTGAACAATTTGTGATCACAGCCCTAAATGATGTATAACTAACAACAGGCATAAATTGTTCAATATTAAGGCATGCTAACACACCATCCCCGTACCAGGCACTGCTGAAATAAACAGGGACCAGAGAAATAAATAAAAGACAAACCCACACACACAAAAAATTGAAGTGCTGTAGATAGTGCTGCCAGTCTCCATTGTGCCAGGTACTTCAATTATTTAAATATTTCCTGAAATCCCTCTCCCTTTGTAATCATTTTTGCAAGGGCTACAGCCTGGAATTAGCATTACCTTACCAGGCAGAATTATGATGTTGCTGTTGGCTATAAATACCCACAAAGAATGACAAGTGACAGCAACCCTCTTGTTTGCAAAGGGTGTGCCCTTCAGGTTGCTTATAATGGAGCTGGGATGCCTGGATTCTCTTTTTCTTGCTATAGTACTTTGGAAAAATCACTTCAAAGGCTGAATTCACTCACTTGTTAGTTTTATACCAAACTGTAGCACAGTCCTGCTGTTAAGCATCGATCCTCTGAAAATATCTGCTCACCACAGGTAAATGTGTGTTAAATTCAGTACACTGCTGGGCTACCAGCAAAGTGTGGGAAAGGCAGGGGCAGGTGTGAAACACGTTTTTTTATATATATATATTTTACTTATACCTTATTAAGGATTTCTCTTGTCACTTTACAAAGCTGCACACGGAGGGGTGAACTATTTTTGCATGTGACCGTAACGAAGTGGCAAGGTTGTGTTCAACAAGGTTCTAATTATTAAACAAAACCATACCTATACAGCTCCAGGAAATACAGGACACTATCTAATTAATACCATTATAATTTTATAATACATAAATATGCCTCAGATCAAACCCAGGATCAGCAGTTCTTAAAAATCCTACAAATCATCTATTTTTCCCATGTTAGTTTGTGCTCTGGGATGTGATATTATGCCATGTGTGACCGTGTTCCTCCAGGACTTCCAAATCCTTACGGATCACCCTTTAGAACATGTCTCAGAGATTCTTCCCTTTATCAATGGAAAACAGGAGATAAAAGCCAGGAAAGTTCCATGGGATAAGCCCAGGGGGTTCTGTCCATAAGCCTTCCTGCAAACTTTGGTCTTGGGACTACTGCATTGCTGTGAAACAAAAGGTCTCCTTCATGGTATCCCTCTAGTTCTTACCAATATACATTTCTACAGATACATCCGTTTCTCAGCTTTATTTTAGCTGCAGAACAGGGATGGAGGCAATTTTAGCAATCCTACTGATAGGCACTCTGTGGAGATATGGAAAAGGGCGATAAATTCACACAGCAAAACAAAAATACAAAACCGTATTATTGATTCACTCACTTCAAAGTGTTCTTATGCATCTCTGGTGGCCACAACTATTATTTGCAGTGATGAACTATTTTCAGACAATGCCAAGAACAAACTTTAATACAGGAAGTGAAGAATCCTACAGGGAAGGGGAAATACAGCAAAAAAAAACCCCAAACCCTCAGTCTTTACCCTGAAGCAAAAGGGAAGAAATCAAGCAGTTTGGGAAGTGCATGGCTCACGTATCGCTTACGTATGGCCAACCAAGAAACCACCACACAGTTCTTATTTCAGTCAAATACTGAAACAATCCATTGTTCAACTCCCTCTGAAAGTGGGACATCCAGAAAAAAATGCCAGGCAATTGGGGTACAGCCTACCCCAATGATTCAACATTGGACTGTTGGACATTTCTGTCCTGTAGAAACCCCACTAGATGCTAATCCAGTGCAGAATCCGGTGCCGAAAACCTAAATCTTGATGTCACCTGGGACTCCCACAGCTTGTGGTGAGCACTAAGTGATTTAAACTTGGATTGACAGTTACCTCTGCGTGCAGAAATTCAATAAAATGTGTTCTTCTTGTTGCACTGTGCATTGGGATTGCTGCCCTTGATATGTACAGGAAAAAAGGAAATGTGAGTCACCAGAGCATTTCTAGCTCAAAAGCTAACACTCTTCCCCCTTCTTGCTGCTCCCTTAATCTCACCTTGCTTTTTCACAAGATTTTGTTTTTTTTTTTTTTTTTTCTGATCATGTTAATCATTTTTATTCCCCATAATAAAGAGGATTCTAAGCTTTTCCTTCTGTTTTTCTGAGATACATTTACAGGACGAGAAGGAAACACCCAGCCCATGTTACGCAGGGCATGCCACTGTCCATCTGCATGGCAGCCACCAGGGCTGGGAGGGAAAAGATGGGAAGAAAGTTATAAAGAAAGGAAAAAACAAAAGAAGAAAAAAAAAGTATTAAGAATTGTCTCTCTCTTTCTAAACAGCCTTAAAAAAAAGAAGCATATCAATAGAATATAATATAGTTTGAGAATAAATACATAAAATGTGTCCACACCACAGTAGAAGTAGAATTAATTAAAGTTGGGAGACATTATGCTCCTTAGTGGTTTAATTAACTGGATTTCAATTAAACAGGGACAGAGCTATGTAATTTTTTAAAAACATGGCAAAAGTCTTACTGCATTTCTGGAAGTTGATCATAAATTCTTTCTCAAAGATAATCCAGTCTCTTGGCCCTGTTTATGATGAATGAGCAAGCAGCAGAAAGGATAAATAAAATATCTTTGTGCAGTACTATAGCGAGCTGAGAGTCTAACGTTCGAGAAAAGTAAATAAAAGAAAACAAAAGGATCAGTACTGAGCTGCTTAATATCCATACTCTGTCACATATCCATTATATGATTCACCTACCAAATGGAGGTAATCATGGTTATGCTGATAGTTAAGTTACTTAAAGGACTCTTAAGATGTTTACGACTACCAAAGAAATTTCATTATCAAGCAGATTGTCTGTCTCATACTACAGTCTGGCTTTACCAATCTCACAGTCCTTTGGATGTCGAGCAAAGTTAACATTGAAGTGATGGGGAAATATCAGCTTGAAAGAAAAGGTCTTCAACCAATCTTTCAAAAAAAATGATATTTGTTAAAAAAATTGTGAGAAAGTATCTGCCTTGTGTTCCCAATGTTGCTAGATGTTAAGTAAATATATGCTGATTGCAAAAAAGTTGCTTTGGCAACTCTCTTATTAAAATGCATTTGTAACCCCCATCTGTCATGAAAGTTTTGGAAAGTTTGTTTACTTTGGATAGCCGTCTTATCCAGGGTTACCCCAGCATACAATGATAGCAGTCTTCAGAAGTCGTGTGAGGAACAAGCCACTGGGGATCCATTTTTGTTTTAATTGGCACACACAAACACTTCTCTGGTCTGTCAAAAAGATCAAGCTAATATGCATGGCGGGTGTTATATTCTCAGCTTTTGGGAGTAGTAAAGCTCCCTTTATTTAAGTAATTTAAATGATAGACTGCAAAAACTTCGCAAGTCAGAAAAATGTTTTATACCTTCTTTGGGAATATATGTTTTAAGCAACAGAAAATGTCCTACGTATCTAAAGATGTCAAACCTCATAATAACCCTGCTTTTTCTGACTCTAAAAATTACTGTGAAAACCAAGCATTGCAAGGAGCCAACAAACAGATCCTGTGTTTTCAGTATTAGCAATTTTAACATCAATTGCTGCCAGCTGTTTACAAGAAATGCCTTCAGTAGTGTTTCCTTGTGGTATGACTGATTTGCACATCCATTCTCTGGGAACCTTTGCAGGGTCATCACATCAAAGCAACCAACTCATGTATGATGAGTTGCTTTTTAGTGACGTTAATCTAGAGTTTGGGGTATACGCATCAATGGTTCTGAAGTGGATTCATTAGTCAGAGGTCTGGGGTGAAACTTCCTAGAAAGAACAAATTTTTAAATAAAACTGTATTTTACCTGTGATGAATAAATATTTTTTTCTTTTTAAATTCCTGGGACTGAGTCCTTCAACATAATCTAGTAAGAAAATAATGAACTTTGGTACTGTTAAGAAAAAGAAAAGTCTTTGGGCCAGGTGTTTCCCTTCCACAGTGCAACGAACTCTTAGTGCATACCAGTTTCTATTGAATTACACTAATAATTCACTAATAATAGCAAGGAGAGAATCAGGTCTTCTCTCTGCATTATGAGGCAAACCTTTACCTTCTCTTCCTGGCTGTGAAGAACTTTAGTTGCAGAAGAATTGATTTCTATGACTTGTAAAGAAGACACTGAACACATAGGAAGTGATGATTAAAACTGATTAGGTCCTGACAGACCAAAAGTTCTCCTTGGATTTAGAGAGGAGGTTGGGCTGGAGAGTCCACAGATCATTCCTGGAAAGGGAAAGGTCCAGCGCTCTGCCAGGGGTACTAGGACACTTGCATTGATTTCAAGGAACAGCTTATCATTCTCCCTTTTTCACCCACCAGTTGGGGTCTTACTTCTTGCTGCCTTTGGAGATGTGTGGAAAGAAAGTTCACACTGTTTGAGCACAGGTGAAGGTAAGGAAGAACAAGTACTTTCTGTTACAACATCCAAAGGACGCATCAGGAAGAAGGATTTCCTGCTGATCTACTGTGCTGGTATTGTGCCCTATGCAAGAGACAGCTGGACTACCTGGATTGGCCTCTGAAAATCAGGGGCTTCCTTCAGAGTGCAAAGAGCAAGAAGGAAAATGTGAGACAGGCAGCAGATGCTTACCCTGGATGTCAGATACCTATGTGCAGCCTCCTGTGTACCCCCTGCCACTCCTAACCTTTGCTCCTGCCCCATGGATGCACCGACCTCACCATGGGAGTGGGGTGGATGGACTCCTGCCCTCCTGTAAGTCCGAGTCGGGGAAGGTGGAAGCCACCAGGCTTCAGAAGTGAGAAAGAAGTACCCCCAGAACTGATGCAAAGCAGAGAAGCAAGAGATAATAATGAAGACACAACTCAGTTGTGCCTGTGCATAGCGGGATGTAGGGAATAGACAATTGCACATTCTGTCCACAGATGAAGACTAAAGGCAATGTATGAATACCTACTGCAAGTTACTTTTCTCCTTGGGGTAATATTTTACTGTTATTGCCTTTGCAATCTGAAGCCATATATTACACAGCCACACACAGAGATATTGGCAACGGTTTCTTAGAGAAGTCCTGTCTTTCTTAGTTTTACCAGCTGGACAATACCTAGTGATGAATGGTCTTCCTGTCCAATTTTATATGCATGTTATAACACTTTATGATACATGTGAGTGAGACTCAACATAAGTCCTTGTAACAAACAAAAATATCAAAGGGACAATGAATGCTCTACTTTCACTGCAAAGAAAGATATATATTTAAAATATATATGTGCTGTGTGTAAAGATTTCATTTTGCCGATTCTTATTTTAGCCAGGAATTTATTCATCAGTAGCAGAGCATTTTACAGCTACGTTATTTGCAGGCAGAAACCAGCACTGGCTTTTAGTATTTCATTTACTGACACATGTCTCCTATTAATAAGTGCTGAGACTGCACAATAAGTAAAAAGAGATGTTGCTGTAAGTATCTTTGTACTTATTGTAATGAATTTGGCCATGATTATAAGTGTTTATAAAACATTCAAGAATCGTTCCTTGTCTACTTACACTAATGAGAACACCTGTTAACTTTAGAGCTGCACAGACTTATTTGCATTGAATTCAGGTTTTTGCATACTGTACATCACTTTTTGAAACAATTAGATGTTTACAGAGAAATACAGCTAAAAGAAGAACAGCAGCTTGAATGCCCTCCAGCCCAAGTCAGTGCTAATCCCGGTTTGAGTGAAAAGCAGAAATCTGCTGAATTATAATACTGACACAAATTCAGTTAGCGGCGAACAAAGGTGTACCTGCAAATCCTCTGATAGCAGATGTTACTTGTGGGGATTGATACCTGCTGTTGAATAAAGCACCTCTTAGAGATGAAACAGCAGTACTGAATGGGATTTTTCATTGTTATACTTAGCATTTTCTTTTCATTCGGATACTTTCTTTTTCTTTTTGACTGAGAGCCTCTCTTTGTACTGAGGGTGTAGAACATGAGATCATTTTCCAAAATAGCTGTTTACATTATTTTATTAACTTGCCAAAAGCCAATACAAGAACACAAGAATCCTCCTACTGCTAGAGATCCAAACGACCATCTCTGCAGTAGAGGGTTTTATGGCCTGGGGCAAGGAGGCAGGAGGTCCTTTTCTATAAAAACAGGTCTACTGGACAGTAAGTGTAATATCCTGCTGCTACATAGCCATGCCAGCTATTGTTTAATAACAATGTAAAACAACATCAAAGTTGGTTCATGATCTGAACATATACTCTGCCAGTTGTATCAAGTTCCTAAGTGTTGCAGGCAGGAAAAATATAATGGTTATCATCTTTCCTCACATGCAGGGAGCAAACAATGGATAACATCTTTGGTTTGGCTCTTTCCATCTTTATTTGTATGTAAATATTAGGAAAACCTAAACAGGACGAAAAATGTTTTCAATAAGGCAATTATATCCATTTAAGAAAACAAACATTTCCAACTACAGCAACCGAAAAGATCCCTGTTTAAAAAATCCCTTAGTGTTTTAATAAAAATGATGCTGTTGAGATTTAGGACAAAGATGAATACATTTCGTCACTTATCTGAACTCTAGTGTCTAACAAAGTCAAAACTTTGTTAGAAAATTTTCACAGGCGATATTACACGTTCAGTTCTCAACTGACTACAGAAGAAGACAGATATTTAAAATACAGTTCCTAAAAGGTTAATAGACTTACGCAATTGTTGGGGCTTTTTTGCATTTGGAGATGAAGCTATTTTTTATAATAAACAGCATTACAGTATAGATAGTACAGAGAGAGTGTTTTATTCAAAGAATAACACCTTCTAATTTTCAGAATCAGAAATTATCGTAACCTGGAAAAAAAAAAAAGGATCATTGTATGTCTCTGAATTGTCATTACAGTTTCAAACCAGTTTTCAAATGTTGGAGGATCTTAAGATATTTCTTTAGTGATTCTGGAACGATAGTGACAGAACTGGAAATGCACTGACCTTTGAATTTATCAGCTACTCTACGTAGTAGTTTAGTAATGACAGAAGGTTATGCAAAGTGTGATCTAAAAATATCACATAACCAAATTATCAAATTATCTTTTTACAAAAGGTGTCCAAGGGGAGATTTTCAAGAGAAGGAGACTATAGCTCAGAACTCTGTGAATTTCTTACATGAACTGAGTTTAGTCAGCTAGTGTTAAATGAGTGAAACTTTATTGAACCATTTGACTACGTAGCTCACAAATAAAAGAACCTACTTCGATCTATTCTGTAACGTATTGCTTTTTAAGAAATACGGTGAAATTAGAAAAAATATAAGAAACTTGTACCTCCTCTCCAGATTTTTGAGTTTCTGGTATGCAGTAGGATATACTAGATACCAAACATTAAAAGCAAATATGATATTTTTAAAATATATATAGTTTTTACCAGTGTCAGTATGTTTCTAATAACGTGGGCTTTTCTCATGTTAGGACATGATCTACACTTTGACGTCTGTCAGTCAAGCTTCTGGCTATCACACTGGACAATCTGGAGGGATGCGTCACAATGTGATGTGGCATGCAGAAAAATTGAAAAACTCCATTTTTCCAAAATAAAAATCACATCTTCTAGTTTTAAATAGAAAGAATGATTGCAAAATATTTGGCCATCAAGACTGTAAAGATTGAGGTTGGATAATCAATAACGTTTGTGGTTGAATTACCCACTGATAACAAGTAATTTCCTGCTATTCGTGAGGGGAATTGGGAAGTGGTTTTTGGGAATTTGGCAGACTCTCTCTCCCTATTCTAAATATGCTGTGTCTGAAAGCCTGATATTCTTTTCTATTGCAGGCTTTGGGATAATGCAGCACAGGCAAATTCAGGTTTGGGGTTACAGCTCGTTCAGGAACTCAGGGATCTAAATATAAGAGAAGCTAAAAATATGCAAAATTCTAAAGCAGAGGGACGGCTGAATATTTGGGGTTTGAGTCCTCCATGCCATAATCATAAGACCATATTTATCTGGATCCCTGCAACATTGAGATTGTTGCTCCACTTCTCATCACTAATAAATGTGCAGTACACATGGCAGGGAAATAAATAGTGGTTTAAAACCTGTTGTGGCCTCCTTGTCCAAAGATGTCATCAATGCATATTAATTCAAGCACTGTGGACTAGTGCTTATCCAGCAAGACAAACTACAGATTCAGAAGGACTGTTATCAGAGCATCTCCCCCCACACACACCTGACTCACATGTTCCTTGCCCTTCCCACCGTGTCTCTACAGACACTGGGTACGCTGTCACTCTCATCCTACTCAACAACACACAACGACTCAAACACAACATCCAATTGGTAATGTGCTCTTTAAACTGTGAGGCAAAATGGAAAGTCTTAAGGAAACTAGAATATCAGACTTGAGTTTCTGAAAGTGTTATGTGATCTTGTATTACAATACCACCCATGATCTAATCCTTGCACATTTCTCCTACCATTAAAATAATTAAAAACTTTATCAGATTCTTGGCTCTGACAAAGAAAACTGAGAAGCTACTTCCCAGTGATTTGGGGCACTAACTCATTAGACAAGAGCTGAAGAGTTGACTCTCTATTACTTGGGTCCATGGGCAGAGACATGTGAGTTTGAACTATAAACAGAACCAACTACATTAACATTTCCCAATGCTTTCAAGAATAAGACTGGAAACTTTTGTTTGTTTAGTAAAACCATGACCCACTATGCTAAAAAGTCTAATATTTGATTAAAAGAAAAACATTTAAAGCAGAAACTGGCAGTACAGCTTTTTATATACTTTTCTTTCATCTGCTGGAACACGGGAGCCCTGATTCAGCAAGGTGCTTCATTAGGCAATAAGCAACTTTCAAAATACGACTACTTGCACTGTTTTTAGTCACAAGAATGAAATGAGCTAATCAGTCAGAGCAAAAATAACAGAAAAGTTATATTTATTCACAGAGTGAATATTTTGAGGAACAAAAGATATGTTAGTGACAATCAGTAAAAGCTGCATGTAAATTTACAGCAGAATCACATGCAACATTCACTTATAAGCCAAACAGCAAAAGAAATTTATACTTTCTAGCCCAACTGAGAGAAGAGAATACCTTATCAAGGAATTGGAGGGAAAAATTCCCCAAAGCAACACCACTCCCACTCCCCCTTTCAGTTCCTTCACTATTAGAAGCAAGCCCAACCTAGAAACCCTCTGTACCTTACTTGAAGAACACAATATCAGAAAAGAAATATGATTTCTTTTCTTTTTACCATTGCCTATAGTATCTGAATTACTGCGAGAAAATGAGAGAGAAATAAGAACTATATAAAAAATTATTTCTAATTTTCAGAAAAACTCTGGGCCTTCAATTGCCAACAATCCCCATAACTCAATCCTTTCCTTCTGAGAAGAGATGAACGGATTCTGTATCACAGAGCCAAGCTCATAATATCTAAGATTAACTTGAAGTTACTCACTTAGAAGATGACCTTACAAAGAGTTAAACCGTAAATTAGATACTGCCAAAACTTGAGAATTAAAAGCAAAAGTAAAAAATAAAAAGTGCTGAGAGTTTTAGGTTTTTAGAAATTCAGTTATACCTTTTCATCTCTTACTGAAATGCAAACATGCAGGCTGAAAGCACGGAAATGCACCATATCTAAACAAACTTGTGTGAAATAGGTGAATATTTATGAAAACCCTCACTTAACAAAGAAAAAGCACTGATATTCACATTGTTCAGGAAAGCTGCTTTTATCAAAGGAGAGAACAGGATCTCAGTTTCGCGCTCAGCTCTGAATGATAACTCATTCCCATTTTTCACTGCTTTTGCTCAATGGCAGGTCATTCACCTCACTACTGCCATACATTACAAAAATTAGCAACCAAGAAAACGGTTCTAGATCAGTTTGAACTTGCTCATTTGCCTACAAGCTCTGTTTCCCTCTAGAAACCTGTTTATCGCATCTCAGGACCAACTTCACAGCCGACACGGAGCAAGAGAGATGGAAAACCTTGCAAATTTTCCCAATGTATCAGACTTACAGAAACACCTGTGCTAAATAACTTTGTGCTGAGCTACTGTGAAAAGCTGCAGTGTTAAATAGCGATCACAGCTTCTGATTTTTCACTGAGCTGGTTACTCTTCTGCTAGAGTCCTCCGAGCTGTCATACAGAGCGTGAATGGTGCCCATTTTAATCTTACTGCCTTTCTTTTTATTTACGTTGCTGAAGTCATGAATTTCTTTATTTATCTTGAAGTATCATTATTTCAACACAATGGGAGTTGAGCGGTGCCTGATAAAGTTGAAAAAATTCTGTTTGTAAATGCCTTTCATTTCTGAATTGAAACCATTCGTTCACTGACTGCTAAAAGAAGATGAGATGGGTTGAGGAAAATCTTCTAAGGCACTTGATCTGATACAAATTTTTAAAAGTGCTATTTCTCTTCTTTAAAAAGATCTCAAATACAGTGTGTAACGAAAAAAGTACCGTAAAATTAAATAAATTTAGAAAGTTGCTTCCAATCCATCCTTTATTAAGGACTGTAACATTTCTGTGACAAAAAGCCCTGATTTCCATTTTACAAGGAAACAATGCCCTTAAATCTACACAAGCACTTAAAAAATGCATTTGCATGTATACAGAGCTCATTACAGGCTTTAAGTGTGTTAATGATTAGATGGAAAACTTGTTCAAACAGATTATTGACTCTTGTAGGGAAGATCAGAGAGACAGTAAAGCAACTGTAAGCAGGTAGAGAAAGTTGCAATTAGGTTTATCCGAGGATTATCTCACTTTGCCATTCTCAGAGAGGTAAATAGCAGCAGCCTCTGGTTTGAGAGCAAATATCTAATAACTACATGTACCTATAAGCCTCGAAGGGAGAAGCAGGTAGAAGCAAGAGCTGCCACTCATGGTAACATCACCAGTGTCAAAAAAAATGAGTCTAGGGAAGTGGGAATAGAGGTGCTGCTCATAATGATTCATATTAATGATGTCTGCGTTAGTATGAGTGGAGACTGGAGGTATGTTTAGATGCTACACCAAAGCTAGAGTGAATCTAAACCAGCATACGCTCAGCTAAATCTTTTGAAACATTTGAAAGTTGTTGAATGTTTCCTACTTTCTGTGTTAATCAAAATTTTAAGTAATTCCTGATTTTCACCAGAATCCAGGCAGGAAAGCACAGCTCATGGTATTTAAATGAAGTTCCCACAACATTTTGTGGCAACACGATATTTTATGGCAGCAAGTGCAAAACACAGCAGCAGCACCACTGTAAACTTTGAAACGTTTCAAAGAATATCAAGCACCAACTGCACTGCCAATGTAGTTTTAAGTACAACGTAGAGAGCTAAAATTATGCAAGCAACCGTTTTTCACATGAGTTGTCCCAATGATTTCAGACAAGGGTGATATCTGAGCCGAAGACTTGCAGAAGGGGATGCTCAAAAAGGAGGTTTAAAAAAAGTACTTTCCAGTGCAAAGAAGGTAGCAACATCCAGAATCATGGTTAGGTAGGTTTGTCTGCGCTCTCACAATTCTCATTTCCTACCTACACAAAGTGTGTTTCAAATCTATAATTCATATAGGGATAAAGTAAGACTTTTCAGTGTTTTTCTTTCACTAAAAAGCCTATTGTGAATGGCCCCAGGACAACTCCCCCAGCCAGGTAATTTAAACAGCAGAAAAGATATGCAGATCCGTTATTTTCAACAAGGTCCCAAGGTGGCTTTCAATTAAGAAAAACAATTGACTGATGTTTCTCTGTTTGCTGCCAGGAAGCTCTATGTAGTATTTCTAGAGCTTTTTCTCCACTCTACCCAACATGTGGGCTCAGTGTCAAGCTGTGAGTTTGTAAATCTTTTTCAGCACTTATCAGAGCTCAACATGAATTATGGTATTGCCAAATCTGCTTTATGCAGCTTTTTTTACACTAGAAGAAAATGTACGATTTTATGGTCAAAAAGAAATGTCTACATCCTTGCAATGGGAAAATACAGTCAGTCGTGATTGAACCCCAGAAAAAACTACTTCCCCCTAATCTTGTTTCTTTACCACCTTCAAACTTTGGAACCTTCTGAGCTGTTGAGCACACGGTTTCTCTCTTTACCTTTATTAATTTTATTAGCTAAGCTTTTATTAACTAAGACTTTATTAGCTAAGATTTTATTAGCTTAATGCATGTTTGAGTAATCACTGCTGGTTTTGTGGATGATTCACCTTAAAATGTGTGTCAATTTTTAGTAAAATACCTACTTTTTTGTTGAGGAACACTTAACACAGAACATAAATCAACCCTTTTTGTTGAGGGCTAATAAACTTTGTGCATATGTGTGTGTGTGACTTAATACCATTATAATATTATATGGCAGGCAAAAATATAATGAAAATGATAATTTGCCAAAAAGATTTAAAAAACACTGAGGTGTTACCTATCAAAAGTTCTCCTTCTGTCTATGATACAGCACAGATTGCAATCGTGACAGTAAATCTGGTGCTATTGTTAATGCCATGGCACTTTGGTTTTTGGCTTGCTTCAGTCCAATCTGTGACATGCTTGTGAATATCTTTCTTCTGTTCTGTCTGTATGGCATATGGATTTCTGGGATACAACGTCAGACCTATCCACATAACAAGTGTTCAGAGCACCTTATCATTTTAAAAAGCCAATTACTCAAAAAGACAAATGTGAAATGTTTCACATTTAATGATGAGCAAATCTGCAAAACAAATGCAATTTTGCTTCATTTGAAAAAGTTTAGTTTAACTGTAAATATTGCAATGGAGTCCCTAGCAATACACACCATGGGTAGGGACAGGCTCATTTTATGCATATTGTACATCATCACTGTCACTTAAATCTGCAAGATTTTCCATGCTAAGATGTTTTAAATAAATAGAAAGAAATGAGACACAAAAGACTGAAATATATGCTTCTGAATAGACTGTAAAAATGTCACTGCTAACACTGAGCATTGGACACTTAAAAAAAAAATATTTTGAAAGTCTCACCCAAAAAAAGGAAAACTGCATATGTCTACAGAGGTAAAGGTCAGTAATGAAACAATTAACAGCAAAAATACCAATCCATTTTTTAGAAATATTTGTCAATATATAAAGAATGTTTTGTACTGCACAGAAGTGCTCAATTAATCCCGGATTAGTGGCCGTATGTCATATTCCCAGACTGAAACGATGTCAGCTGAAGAACTTGAATATATACAGGTTCAAAGAAAGATTTTCTAAGGACTTCAGGAGTGCAGAAATTGCTGCTTTCTGGTGCAGTACTAACAGAGCTCGTGATTCATTGATATTCTTAAGAATATGCATTATATATGTGCTGAACTACTGAGGCCAAAACAGAGTGTGGTAGAATTATGTTTTTAAAAAGATAAGCTATAGGTATATATTTAGGTCTACATGTCTGGAAATTATATATGCACATGTACATCAGCCACTGCTACAGGAAATTTAGTGATTGTCAGTTACCTAAATTGTAGGTGCAGAGTACCAGAGAAGAAATTAAAATGGTTTTTGTTAATGTAGAAGCACATTGGGTTAATATTGCGGTATTAGTGGGAGTACTTGACTGAGCAAGGCAAATGGATTTATGCACAATATTTAAAATATATGGGAAACCTATAAACAGATTTTAATATTGAAGATTTTTGTGACTAATTTGATTCTTAAACCCCTCTCACTAAACTGAGAACATTGGTAACAAAATACTATAGAATATGGGAAACCGGCTGCAGCTGGCACTGGTAATTTTAGAAGAAACTAATCTTGATATTTATAACATCATGTAGCAAGCGGAACAGTTTTACCAGGCTGGGAATGCTGAAATACAAAAAGGTTCACCTTTCAGCTATTGTGTTTTAGTTCTACTGCACCAGAAAAAAAAAGAATAAATAAAAAATCAGCTGTTGCAAGAAAAATATTAAGAAAGTTTTTTGTGCTGTACATCCATTGAAATACATTTTTAAACTGCCTGTACATGTATTGTATTTTTATTTAATTTTTGTAATCCAGCTCAGGGATTTAATATATACAGCCTAAAAAATCAGTTCATAAATTATATTTAGAAAGACAGAAAATATACTGAACTATAACATTAGATAAGAACCTTGTTTTAACAACATTCCTTTTATTGTTTTTTTTAAATTTCAAAGCACTTCCAACTTCAAGTTTGATTTTTTTTACCTGTAGAATGGCAGATATAATGAACCAATTATGAATGCATAAAATAAGTATATTTTACTCTTAATCCTGGAAACAGCTGTAATAATAATTCCCCAAGTATTCTTTGCTATTGCTGCACAATAATAAGTAGAACTGTGCATATAAACCTGTAAGAGGGTGCAATTTAGCTCACAATTTCATTATGGTATTTAATTTCTACAATTTGGGATAGTAAGGGTAAAATAAACATTCATAAAACATAATAGACCAAATAGTTTCATAAATTAAGCCATATAATGTGTTTAACTCCAAGTGATTTACATCAGAGGTTAATTTTTACCAGTATCTTTAATGTTCAGGAGCAATGAAGATAGAGGAATATATGATTTTAATAATGGAACTTTAATAAATGTGGAGATTATAATTTGCAGGGGACTGTGCAAACACCCAGCCTGCTTTTACAGTACATGTTTTTGTTTTTCTGCTTCTCCCTTGCACACCCACTCACCAACTCCAGCGCTGCGCTGCAGATTTGAATGAAGTGAAAAGCTCAATGGGTAATTGTCAAAGCACTTTCATTTCTCCCACTTTCATACAAGAACCAAATAAAGCCAGGAGAGCCTCACGCTTTCCCCCAACACCCAGCAATAGGCAGCATCCACCTGGAGCTACCAAAGAGCACAGACAAATCTCCCAAATCACATCTCCTTTCAAAACTCCACAAATACACCTTGGAAGCGAGCGCCTTGCTCTCGAGTTTCGGGATTTGATGTCAAAATTTTCCACCACCTAGTTCATGCAAAAATCTGTTTACGCACGTTCTCTCTCTCTCTCTCTCTCCTAGTATTACAAAAAAGAAATGTCAGTAATAATCAAGTGAGGGTGCTGAATTAAAATCTGAAATCGCTAACAAACCGATCTGTACAAAAGTGTCAGTGTTAAGATTTCCAGACTGGGGGTTGTGCAACAGAAAGAGGAGCTCAGACAGAAGAAAACGGCTCTCCACTCCAGTACTTTCACCCTGTTAATCTCACATGTGCTTTGCCACGGATTTCTTGCTATTTTATTTTTAACCTCTGCTACCTTGTGGGAAGTGGGCTATTCCGAGGGTGCTTGCAAAGCAAAGCTCTGATTTTACAGATGGATGTAAAGCACTGTTAAATGAGAGCTTTAAGAAGGACTTTTTCAATTTACTTTGAGCTTAATCTGAAGTGGTTTAATCACAGCTTGTACACATCTTCTTAAAAATTGTTCTAAGGGGTGGGGAGAGGGGGGAGAAATAATAATCGTGTAGGAAATCATCACGACAGATGCTGGTTCCCATGATCCCATTTACACTTTTAACATCACTAATGAAAACCTATCCAGGCAATACCTGTGTCAGTGAGGTGTCAGGTGGTCATTTGGCAAGACAGAATAGGAGGGAATCAGATCAGCATTTTGAGAATGGCTCACTTTTCTTTTCCCTTTTTCATTTTTTTGTGTGTAGAGGGGTGGGTTTTTTTGTTGGGTTTTTTCTCTTTTATTTTTTTTTTTGCACCTGTTATTCTAAAATTTCTTTCAGTTACATTTCAAAACACTACAGTTGGGATCTCCTTGCCAACCTGAGATGGCATAAGCCTGGGTAACAGAACAAAATGTGAGAAGGTCCTTCTGTCTTTAACGCCTGTTCACCAATGAATCAGCCTCCAATTAATCTGTTTCTTCAGTAGGAGTTTAATAAAAGTCAAGCACACACATGTTCAGTCTTGTTTAGTATTAAAGCTGTGTTAACATTATCTGCCTAGCCAGGTCAAAAATCTTATATAATTAAATGCCAGAAACCATTTCAGAATTTTAAGGGCTTTACGATTTTCTGTAAGTAATTGATTATGCAAGGCAGGGTAGTTTAAATTTAAAACAGGATAGTGATGAGTGTGATGTCACTTTTCATTACATGTTTCAGAAAAGTTTGTTTCATGGCCAAACTACATATAAAACCTAACTTATTAGATTTGCTCTTTTGCATTTTTATGAACCAGTAAAAAAAAAAATCAGCAACCCATATTTCCTTTCCACATCATGAAATATAAACTGAGTAGGTTGAGCTCATCCTGAATTTCCACACTGTCAGTCAGACTATCTTCTATAATCACAGAGTAGGTTTTGCTGTACTCAGTGGTGCCTTGAACTTGGCTTGGACCAGGAAGATATTATATTATCAGGGTTATACCATATTACTCCTTGGGGGATGTGAGGTAGAAGTAGAATCCACCAGGCTTTATAAAGACTTAAATAACCATGGTCCTGAGTTAGAATGATACCTATAGCTCAGTGTAGACAATCAGTAGTCTTTGCTTGGAAAAATGTGAATGAAGTCCATCCAAATAAATAAAAGATCTCTGATTAAAGCTCAACTTTTAACCATTCAAATGTGGATATGAGTTCTGATTCACAAAAAAAGGTTGAGAGAGAAATAAAAACAGAAAGAAAAAATAATCGGAAAGACATATTTATGAAAGGATGGACTCAATCTAAAACACTGTCCAAAAAATCCGCTCTGCATATTCCACTTAATAGCATTGAAGACACCGTTCCAAAGAAAGTTAAGAGCAATTTAAGTCCTACTGCCACCAAATGCTCAGCAAAAGATGTGGTTACAGGCACCATGCAGCATCCTCATTCTTCTCTCAGGAGCCCATTGCTACCAAGAAAGCTGGCCTTAACTTTTCTCTTTCTCCATCTCCCTCTGAAATTTTCCCTTTTTCTCCCTTCTTTTCCCTTGGATGAAAACCACATGTTCTACAGTCCCCTCTATACACAATTCCTCTCCCTCCTCCCCAAGACAAATTAATCAGTTGCATATTCTAATGACATAACATAGTACCATAATGTAACGACATAACATACATGAGAATGTATAACCACGTGGAGCCCCAGTACCCAGGTCTCTAAGACTGTGCAAATAAGGATGTCAGAAAAGAAAAGCCTTAATAAAAATGATTCAAAGAATATCTTAGATTAAGAAATGATTATTCTCAGGTATAAGAAAAAAAGAGAAAGAAGAAAAGTTGAGCATATATGTTTAAACAGAAGATTAGCTCATAACACTTTTAAAGCAGAGTAAACACTGAGAAAAAAAGATATCTGAGGGACACGAGGTGGGGGAGAAAAAAGCCATTAAAAATAGATCTACAGAAAACTAGGGATACTCATGGTAACAAAGAACAGCCAGTTTTGGATAAACAAAGATGATTTTGGAAGTGTCAACGTAAAAATAGGTCAGCAATACATATAAGTAAAAATTAATAAGATGGAAATCATTTAACAAGCTACTATACTGTAGTCCATACAGTGCCAAGATCATTAAGCTACTGAATGAGGGCTGATGTGGCAGCAGCAAAGACATGCATGAAAAGTCAAATCAATATGGCAAGAACAGACTGGCATGCAAGTAAAGATAGGCAAAAACAACAGTGCTTTTGGTATAGTGACCCTATAAATAAAGCTGATCAATACATAGGTAAAGGATCAAGCAGCGTAGCCACAACACAATGAAATCAAGAGAGGTATCAGTTTAACAAAAATATATAACTCAGTTCATTCTGCCAATAGAGTCAGGACTGGCTGAGTAATGCACAGGACTGAAAAACAGAGCATTGCACCAATAAAGCAAACAAAAACATAAAACCGTCAGGCGAGTACAAAAATAAAGGGAAGCAGTCCTGCAATCTCTTTTAGCCTGACAAGCTTACACTCACCACCTTAAAAATATACAAGTTTCTGTTATTTTTTATTAAAAACACGATTAGACTAATAAATCTCAGTTTCCATGACATGGACATCTGGTAGTCATGGCTAGTAGAAAAAAGGCAGATGTCAAGGAACTTTAATTACGACCTCAAATGACTCTTAATATTCTGTTATTTGGTTTGTACAAACAGAAAATGGAGCATAGCAGTTCCTGAGATGTGAGAAAAATGAGACCATCGGACATATAGATTTTATACTAGGATTTATCCACATGTACAGCTGAAACCAGTTCTCCTTTACTTACACTGGCCACTGATAAAACCTTTTCTTTGAATTGCCAGATTAAAAGCATATTGTAATTTTTTTCTATTCCTAAATTTTCCGCAATAAACCATTATCCATTTTTGGGTTTGAAGGCAATAAATTCAAAATAAAATGTTTGTAAATTAAACCTTTGTTTTTCAGTACAGATCACTAAAATACAAAATAACCATTCTAAAAATACATTAATTGGATGTTGTGTCTGCTGTCTGCTTGACATAAGGACATCTGGAGATCTGGGCAGTGCATTCACTGTGGTGGTATGTGAACTTTACTTTAGGATTAGAACAAAAATGGCAGCCTCATAAATGCCTACACCATCCTTCAGAGAATAGCAGGCAACTTCCCAAGCTACAGTAAAGAAAAGTGGTGATTGCAAAGCACATTTTGAAGGCAGGGAAAGCAACTCAGTCTTATTTGGACTGAAACTCTGAATTTTGGGTTGAAAGTATTTCTTTTTCTTATTCAAGGCTGTGTTAAAAATCTAGCCAGTCCTTTGCACATCTACGTAAGCATGAATATAAATATTACCCAGCTACATGGAGAGGGAGACATGCTAGGCTGTGGCGTGATGCTACGCGGTGGCATGGCCAAGTCACTAGGGAAAGGTAGTTGTGTCACCACCCTTTGGGGACCTACCTTTGATAAAATTCAAATTCCTATCACAAATGCTATCAACACAATGTAATTCCTTAATTTGAGGGACCCTGGTTGCTAGAGGGGTGAGCAGTTCCTCCGTGGAGCTGCGATGCTCAGCGCGGTCCCCATCAGCACGCAGCGACGGAGGGGTTAGCTCTGAATTAAATGAGTTGACCCAACCGCAGGCGGCCGCAGGGGAAGATATAAATAAGGCACGTGGTGCCTCACAGGCCTGAGCTCTGATGGCAGATCTTTGCACAGACTCTTCCAGGGTCTCAGTTAACAGCCAGAATTATGTCCTGACGTGTCCCCATCACCAGCGTTAAAAAGATCTGTATGTTAAGGATTGCACCTCCACTGCGGGAAGCTGTGGGGTGGCACAGAGGCAGAAATGCTCCTCTGCAGCTGTACCCAACACAAGTATCACATGGGTACAAATCAACAAGGGTAACATATTCCACTACAGTTAATTATCCCGGTTTATCCCAAGAAACCAGGTTTTAGGCTGTAATCTGTGAGGAAATCTGCTGTTCTAGGCCTAAATCCTCCCCTCAGCCTGGTGATTATCAACTACATTTTTGTACAGGAGGGAATTAATGCCATGTACTGCCTAAGCAGCTTTGAAGTCAAAAAGGCCCAGACCTGTAATAACTTTTGTGCTGTGTTATTGATTGAGGGGGGAAGCGAGGTGCCTGCGGTCGCTGGCTTTTCTGGAGGGTGTCCGTGCCCTCCTTCCCTCCTGCCCCACTGCGAACCCCACCATTACCTCTCGGCAGGAGACCCCAGGTACCTGTGCCTTGGACCGGAGGTAACAAGCTGGAGTTACAATGCAACCTGATTTTCCCATCTAGCAACAATCAATACAGCTTTAGAATTTGATAATAAGGAGCCTTTTCAGAAAATAATCATGTTTGTGGTGAAAGGCCGTACACAAAACAGAAGTAATTTTTTTCACTTAGAATACATGTGCGACAATTCCAGTAACACTTATGTTTAATGTGATTACTAAACACTATAATTCAAGTTTCACATATATGCATGGGTGCGTGCAAACACTCGAGTTTTGCACAATGCCTGCTGGAAAACCAGAGAAAATTTCTGTTGGAAGTGGTAAAGTGAACTGCAAGCAGGGAAGGGGAAATAAAGAAAGGGAGGGGCAGGGGGAAAGAAAAGGGAAAAAGGGGAAAAAAGAAGAAGGGAAAAAATAAGAAAGGAAAAGATAAGAAAGGAAAATATAAGAAAGGAAGAAATAAGAAAGGAAGAAATAAGAAAGGAAGAAATAAGAAAGGAAAAAATAAGAAAGGAAAAAATAAGAAAGGAAAAAATAAGAAAGGAAAAAAGAAAAGTAAAAAAATGAAAGGAAAAAAGAAGGGGGGGGGGGGAATCCGATCCAGAGCCATGCATTTATTCAAAAGCATTTCAATCTGCGTGCACATCTTCATCACTTCAGTGATAATTAAATCTGGGAATCACAGGTGATGTCCTCGCACAGTCTCTTTGCCGGGCTCCCACCGGGCCAATGAAGCGGGGCTCCCTGTGAGGCCTGTTAGCACAGATCAGGTGGTAATGTGGAGGGACAGATGAGCTTTAGCTGACAGATGGCAGGATGACCTGGAAAACCTGCCCCCTTTTCTGGGATCAGGCAGCAGCTGACAGGTATTATTTCATAAAATAACGTCTAAAAGGAATCGCCAGGGTCTTCGCATTAATCTGAGGCTGCAACCAGCCATGTAACGTTTATGTCAGAACAAATCTGTCTCTATGCAGGAGAAGGAAAGTGGTTTTTGATGAAGTTGTTCATAAATTTTAATATAATATGCCTGATGGTGTCAGATATAGTCTCATATCTCTTTTATATTTAAAAGCTCTAGTGAAACATAGAAATATTCAATCTCCAACAAGCTACTTTTAAATAACTAAAAAGTTAACCAAGGATACCTTACTGCTTTTCCCCATTTTCGGCAAAGAATTTGCATGTGTAATCTTCATGTTTTTAAATGAAAACATCTCAATTGCATGAAATCTTTTTTGTAATTGGTACTAAACAAAGGCACCACTAAACCTTCTGCAAAGTTGCTTTATAAAAACAACTGAATAACTGAAGTGGGAAAATAAAAGAGCAGACTTACATGAAGCTGCTTATCAGCAACGACTTAATTAAAAACACCTTAAAAATCAATATATTTTCTTAATTCTCTTTAAAAACTTGAGCTATGTCTGCTTTGAAGAGTGAAGTATTGCATTAAAATGCCCTCTCCAGGCAGATGACATCTGAAAGTTTAGGCACAGATGACTATTTGGGGAATTCAAACACCTGGATCGGGTCTGGGCTTGCCAGCCCTCCGAATCTTTTTGCAAACTAGAGCGAAAGCAAGGTCGTGCTTCCCCACCTCACTCCTTCCTCGATACGGCACCAGCTACTTCAGCTACACCCTGATAAATTCAAGACTCGGTAATCAGCATTAATATGCAAGCAAGTATCAATCCAAAACCTGCTAATGAAAATGATTACACTGTTATATTCATCTGAATCTTATATGAGCTACTGAGGGGCATATACCAGCAATATGCACGTCTCACTGTCTTTGCGGTGCCACCTTAAAGACCCCTTGTTCACTTTTTTCTCTTTTATCGTCTTTTAGTTGTAGAAAATCACCTGCTTAAATATCTCTAAGGGTACTAGTAAAAAAGAAAAACAGCATACATAACAGATGCGCGAGTGAACCTTGGGATGAATGTATTATGGATACAGAACCATCATCACACACCTCATAATCACTTTTTCACCTGCCCATCTGGTGCAGACCTGTGGCTTGTTAGTAATGCACTCGGATACAGCAAAATGTGCTTATCTAAAAAGAACAATTAAGCAGAAGCTTGAACGGTGCAGTTATCATGATTTGAGAAGAAAAATGCAATGGAGGAAAACAGACCCAGCATCCTGCTTCTTGGAAAGGTATTCGCCACACTTCCATGTTTGAAAAAGCAAATCTTTCACTGAAGTTTAACAAAACCACAACGCCTTTCTTTAAATGTTCCCATAATGTGCACCTTTCTGTATAATACCTTCCATTTATTCAGCAAGCAAGCGTAGAAAAGACAAAGGCCACACAAGTTTCACCTCCAAAGTGCTGCAAATAGGTCAGAAATCAACTTTAGGCTTAAGAGGTTGATCCATCACCTTAAACTCTCTATTAAAGTTGTAGGAATGGTTTCACAACATTGACACTTTTCCAATGGAAACAAGGTTATTTCATTCTAATCAAAAGATAAAGATTTGTAATGAACAGTAAAATAGACTTAAAATCAGAGAAAGGAAGGTAGAAAAATTATCACAGCATTGCCACTTTATGAAATTTGCTTTCACCTTGGTTACTTTTTGGTAGTTTTCCAACGTGAATCCCCTTCTGGCAGCTAAATCAACCTAATTTCTTGGATTCTTGGTTACTACAGATGTCTGAACTAGCAAAATCTCATTTACCTTTCAGACACTGGACATATGACAGTACACAGGCTATCAAGAAGACACCTTCTTTCCTTGAGATACACAGTGAATTAAAGCCATAATTTCCATTCATATTCGAGACAGTTATTTAGCTGCTTCTACTGTGGTTAAGGAAGAGAAGATATTTCCCAACACTATTTATCTTGCTATGCCTGACCTAAAACCAGAAAACCAGATAGATCATCACAGATTCTGTGGTAGCTTTTGTCTGATAGTCCTTGAGCTCACACAAATGTTGCTTTTATGAATGAAAAAAATCAGAACATTGTGCTTCCTTTCACTCCATTTCATCCTATCATTTTTGCAGGGAAGAGTAACTGGAAAGCCGTTTGTTACTGATGTTCTTCCTTAGTGTCATCTCTTTTAATTTTCTGAGGCTCGAATTAAAATGAAATTTCACTTAAAAAAAAAATCACCTGCATTCATTTACAAACTTTCACAGGAAAAAATTAAAAAAATTAAATTTGAGTGCAATGAATTCCACCTTGCTAACTTTTAAGGATACCTCACACGGCAGCACACAGATGTTGCACCACCTACATATTGCTCAGTGGTTCTCCAGGCATTCTTTAAAACACTGAGCATTTTTAAAAGCTCAAGTTCAACTCATTTCCTTGCCAATAATGTGAATTACAACATGTGTGTTTTAAGCAAATAATTTATTTTTATGCTAAGGCATAAACTGGCCTGTGAAGAAGATTCCAGTTCAACAGCAACATCAAAGGGTCCCAATGAACAAGTAGACGGAAAGCGTACGCTTACGCAGTTCAAAAGACTATGACTGTGTTACTCTGTCAAGATAGATCCAGGGTCTCCAAATTCTACCAATTAATTTTTTCCTCATGGAAATTTTGTTATTCTTAATAGAGATACCCAGCGAAAATCTCTGCATGTACATAAGATACAGATATAGATATGTAAATCAATATTTGCATAAGGACCTTTATACTCCCCAAGCCAAAACTGGTTTGTTTGATTAGTTGAGTAAGCCTGCTGTATTAATTGCTCTAGCTGTCATAATTAAAAGAACAATAGGGTGTTTCTCAGGTCTGCTACTGATGTCTGAGCACACCATAGTTTTGAAGTTATCGTATAAGCACACAGTTCATTTTATCTCAAAATAAAAATAATACTGGAGTTCAGACTCACGTTTTCCACAGGGGAAAACTCAATGGAAATCCATTCTCCAGTGGCATAAGAAGCACTGGCACAAATCCTACATACATATGGATAATTTGTAGTAATCAGACACTCCAAGGCCTTGCTTGAAAAATATGTCATAGGAAGTGTACATATCCTTATTCAGAACTCCAAAGACATATTTTGATTACTGATAAGCTCATTAAGAGACTTGATTGTCTTCATATAAGAAAATTCAATAAACTCTTGGATGTTTGATGCTTAAATTCATAATCTAAATCCCAATCCATTATCTACTCTTGCTCTTTACAATGTATACCTAGATCATACAAAGAATTCACACACTTTGTATTCAGCTGCACCTATTGCCCCATCTGCAGAGTTTATTGAGCTAAAAGATGCTTTGACTTGGTACACCAGCCTTTTCTGGAGCACAGAGGGCAAACCACCCCCACCATCAACATCTTTTTTTACTTTTCTTATTTCCATCACCAGATTTGACTCAATAAGGACGCAACTTATGCTCTAAGTAAAATATATTAAGATGTGGTCCTTCCCAGTGAGGAATGTGTTTCTTAAGGGATTTCAAGTAAAGCAATTTTTCCCAAAGTAATACATACAAAGGGTATTAAGTTATTAACAAGAGGTAAAAAACAATCAATGGTTTAAAAATACACCTACATCTGGCAGTGGTAAACATAGAATTAATATGAAAAATTGTATATTTTCATTTTATTTACAGAGTATTGATTACCAAAATTGAATCTCAGTGATTCAAACAACCATATATTTGTATAAATTAATAACCGATATCTTCTCTCCCCTTTCTCTACAGTATTTTAGGACAAAAAGGAAAGAAAATCCCAATCAAATGTCATTGAAAGTGTGTGCACAACTATATAACTATATAACAACTATAAAGGGAGTTAAGCAGAGACATCATCAGAAAAAAATACCTATGTTAAAACTTCCAGAAATTAACAGAAAATCACAGTAAGGTTATTCAGAAGAGAACACTGGAAGTGGTCTTGTTCAATATCCTGCTTAAAGCAGAAGTATTACCAGAAAACCAACAAGGATGCAGACTCTGCAACCACTGGAGGCCCCTGTCTTGGTGTTGTTCTATACTCTTGACAGAATATTCATCCCAATGTCCAGCCTGAGCCTCCCAAGATGTAACTTGTGCCAACTGGCTAACCTGCCACTACTGAAAGGAGCATTGGTCTTTCCTTTTTGTAAATTCCCTTAGTCTTTTCTTCATCAGGCTGTTCAAGCCCATTGCTCTTCACCTCTTATTTTGGGGCACCCAGCTACCTCTTCTGAATCTTCTTCCACTTCTGCACATCCCACTTGACCTGGGAGCCCGGCGTGGGCAGTACACACCCAGAGTGGCCTCACCATGATAACCCCCCATCCTCCTCCCAATCCAGCCCATTATGTGGTGTGCTGGTTTCTCAGCATCAGCACACCTTTAGCTCCTATTTAAACCACATCACCTGGTACTCCCAGGCCATTTTCAACACATACATTAAATAATTACTAATTGTTTCCTACAGTTGTACTCTTAGGGTCTTCCATTGCTGCAGCAAGATCCTGTGCCATACTATACCAGAAGTCCTTCACTTATGTTCATTCCTAATCACAAGATTTCTAGACTTGTAGTGATACAGGTTTACAGTATCATGAACAATAAATCTTAAACCAATTCCTATATTGAAGAAGCAGGTTAGGAGTTCTTCTTCTGTTTCTTAGACAGACAAAAGATATTTCTGGCAGAACTAGGTTTGTTTCCTGAAATTTTACTTTCCATATGCTCAGGATAGTTATTTAGTTTGTCTGTGGTATTGAGGTGGCCAACAATGCAGTGCTATTTCATCTAATGAAAAAAAAAGCAAAGCACAAGGTATGAAAACCTTATTCTAAAAATGAAAGAAGCAGATGGGATATGCAATTCTAACTTAGTCCATTTGCATGTGTTTGTTGGTTGCTTTTTTTTTCTTTTCCTTTTTTCTTTTTAAGTTCTAGTAGATTTATCTACTTGAAAAGGTCTGCTTGCAGCAGAAAGGAGAACCAGTTCTTCCAGCTTTAGGGCAGGAAAGTGCATAGCTGCTAAGGAAGAGAAGAGATTATGCACGTAACATCCTCACCTCCTACATTTGGCAGCTCCCTCTGCTTGGAAGCTGTCACCCAAGGCATCCAGCCCAGGGTGTTCTAGTCCTCGATATCCTCCTTCCACAGTCTCCCACTTCCTGGAGATGAACCAACACTTTGTGTTTGACTTCCCTCACCAGCTTCAGTGTATTACACTATTGCTTCCCTCTTCTGCCTAGCTGGCAGTATCAAAGACAGCTTATTTCAAGTTGTAACCTCCTCAGACCTGTATTGTGACTATATTTAAAGGGCAAAGGGAGTAGTAAGAAGAGAAAGGAGATCATACAAAGACTCAAACAGCCCATGTGCAGGTTAAAAAGGCTTCCTCACTACAGTCTCTGTACATGAGAGGAAGGGAATGGCTTTCTTAGCATCCATTCATGGCTACATGATGGCTTGCAGGAAAAAACAACAGCCAATGCCATATTCTGGATAATTGTATAGAAGCACACACTGAAAACTGTAAAAGCTGAAGAAAAAAGTCAACCAAGTTTCTTAAATCTCCACATTAAAATAAAAATACATTACTTCATTTCAAATTTAACTTTACAGTCATAAGATGATCAATTCTGTAAGTAGACAATTAAGAAAATGTTCAATAGGAAGGACTTTGCAAAGCCTTTGGTCATTGTCTCATATCATGGGTAGTAAAAAAAATCTCTTCATACCCATCAAAGCTACAGAAAAAAATCAACCAAGTTTGTTTCATAGACTTTCAGTGCACACATCTCCCTGGCCAATTGTTCTATGTCAGTACAGAGGAGGATTCAAGATGTACTGGTTTGTTTTTTAACCTGTAACTTGTTTTATCTTTAACTATTTAAAACTAGTAATGACAGTAGATACCTTAACAGAAAAATACAGGGAGAGAAGTGGTTGAATCTCCACCCTTGGAGGTGTTTAAAAGGCTGGTAGAAGGGTTTCTGAGGGACATGGTTTAGTAGGGGACAGGTATGGTTGGACTCAATGACCTTGGGGGTCTTTTCCAACCAGAGGATTCTATGGTTCCTTGCACCTATCTCATATTGCATTTTCTCTGCATTTGTGTGTGTAAAGAAATACAAAAACAACTTTCCATGCCTATCCACTATTTTTTGAGCTTTCCCACAAGTACTCCATTTAATACTTTGCAAGTGTCAATAGCCTGTTCTGTCTCTGCTTCTCTCTCTAAGTATTAGACTGAATCATGAAAAAAATACCTTTCAACAATCGTTTGTAGTAAAAGTGCTGTTGAAAGAGATGTGTGAGAAGAGCATCACACCACCTTCTCAAGGCCCTTGGAGGGTGCCTTGAGCATTGTAAGTTGAAGAAAAGAGGAAAAACAACCTTGAGTGACTGTACTACCACAGTCATTTCTTCCCAGTAATGCTGGGTATCAGTATCTTCCTTTCTTTCCTTCCCATTTTAGAATTTCAAATATTCTGTTATTTTTTTTAAGATTATTATCAGCAAATGGGTTTGTTGTTGAGGAGGTTATTTTAGAGAAAGGGAGGGAGGTATGACTACTTTATTTTGGTTAAATATGGACCTCTTGACGTACTTTTGCAACCACAGAACAAATTGACAAAGCAGAAAAGAAAATGCAAACAAAGAAGACAGCAGCCAGTGCCATTCTGGGTCCTGTGGGATTTTCCAAATTGCTAAAAGCTGTCATCATAGCCTGAAGTATCAAGTGTGAGGCACATGCTGTTGTTAGTTGTTAAATTTAGTGCCACTAAGGGCTACTCTAAAAAGAAACCCAAACAAAAACAACCTACCAGTGTCTAAAGCAGTCAACATCTAAAGCAGATAGTGCTGAGTGATTTCCCTGTGAAGTAGTAAAGTACCAAGAAGTTCTATATCCCAAGTATCATGAGGCAAAGGACTTGTCATGAAAATCAAAGATTCACAAGCTAGTCTTTATATCCCATCAAAAACCATGGGGCATTTGTGATGAGTAGTCAAGTGCTAGTTCATCACACAACACTTGTTCCTCCTGCTCCTTGTTTCATCTTAGAATGTGCACCAAATTTGACTGTAACATGCTATTAATTTTATAGTCAGCAATACCTATCATGACTGATGATGTGGTTTGGGTTACCAACGTCAAAAAAAGATGGTTCACACTGCTACGTATGAGAGAGAGAATAATCCCCATAATATGACGTGTATTAGTATGAGAAGGTTGGAAGTCACAACTCAGGGTCTTTGGTGTACACATTGAAAATGCTAAAAATCCTCATTCCCACGTGCCTGAGATACCTGATCTTTGAGGAAACGTTCTCAATAAACAGAGAGGTGTCAAGTGCTTTAGGGAAACTGAAACCCTCTCAAGGTTGGCATGAGAGGGAGAAGAAGCAATGGCAAAAGCAATAAACCTGATACGGTGGGACACGGCGAGGGCTGCGTGTGAGAAGGGTGAGAACAATCCCCATCCAGAGTCAGAGTGTTCGTAAATCAAAGTGTTAAGTATCCAACATATATGTCCCCCACCACCACGACCCAGCCAAGCGGTGCCAGCTGCGCGATCGAGGCGCTCAGGAAGTCTAGGATTCCTCAAACATCTGCTGGTGCCATTAAGAATGAGAAGTAAATCCACACTGGCATTACTTGAGATTTATTTTTCCACATTAACCCCAGCAACAACTGCCAAGTTTTTTGCTCTTTTGCCACACAAGTAACCACTGAGAGGCATAAGAATGGGACCCAGATGAGAAACTAAGTACATGTAGAAAAATCAGGATTAGGGCAAATTTATAGAAACCAGTGAGCGATCAATGAAATAAAGACAAAAGTAAATATCGAGGGGAAGAAAGTTGAAGAAAATACATTCAGACTACTCATAAACTACTGATGTAATGAGAGGGAATGCTATTGCTTCTACAGTATCTAAGTTCTGGGTCCACTCAGAGCAGGAGACGATGGCTGCCTACCTTACTAGAGTATCTCCTTTTATTCTATTGAAAACCATGTTGAAGTTAGGAGCTACCACCATTCAGAGGGGCTGAAGAACAAGAACAAGCTCTCTCCACGTAGCAACAGGTAAGTAAAGAATAAGGGTGTTGTCCTCGCTACGCAGAGCATTGAGGCTGCACCTCTCTTTCTCTGTGCTCTCCTGATCTCCTCCTAAGCTCCTTTTGTCCATGAGATCCTCAGACGGGCACACAGTGGGTGATACCTTTAGTTCCCTGGCTACAGGAGTTTGATTACCAACACCTCGACATAAAATAATAAAGAAATTGAAGAGCGACTTAAGCCACTTATTTTTACTAAAATGTAGTCCATAATTCTGAGTTAAAAGCTAAATTTTAAAAGAGTTAATTCTTTAAACATAAATGTCATTTATTTTAGTACTAATAGTCCTTCTGCCATATGATCAAGCTATGTTCAAAGCAGAAAGAGGCTCCTGGTTCTGTCTTGTGCTTCTCTGCACATGGTGCCCGTGGATCTCCCAGCATTATTGTGTCTTACAGCTTAAGCAACACCTAAGTGTCAGATCTCTGTGATGCTTATTTCTAGGTCATGCTAGTTTCTTCATGCATCGTGAGTTCGGGTTTCATAATCACTTTTTCAGCTCAAGTCTGCAAACAAAATCTGTCTTTTGTGTTACAGGGTTTCACCCTCCTTTCCCCTTGGCATGCCACTGTCTGTTTTTTTGTTCTTCATAACTGGGAATGAAAAGACCTTGAAACTTTTTTAACATATTTAAGCACATACACCCCTTTGTTTCATGTTACAAGGGAAATGCTTTGTTGGGAATACTTATACAGACACCCATTTTTTAATTTTATTTTTTTTTTTAAAATCTCCATTTCAAGTAGCCTGAAGGATGAAAGCAGTGTTGCATAGTAATCATTAATGAGGTAACTGACTATAATAATCACAAAATACTTTTCGGTAAAACACAGTATTCACTGAACAGATACTAAACTGCATTTTTGAATTACAGAAGAAAATCCTCTTGATTAAAATCAATACAGTATTTTATTTGTGAGTGCTTATTTATGGTGCCTTTATAGCAGGTTCTTAATAAAATCTGAGTAAATTGATCAGTTCTTTCAGGAATCCAAGCAGCTATGCAAAGCTTCTTCCCACCTTTCCAGTCTGCATAACTCAAAGCTTCTGTTTGTATGCTATTTTCAATCTTTGCTTAAGTATGACCATTACTGTTTATGATACTTATCTTCTTCCTCCGTAGTAGAATAGGACAAAAAGAAGCCTATAAAATCATGGTAATGCCACAGTAAAAATTGATTTCTTCCACTTTGCTTTTAGGGTTTTTTCCTCCTAGTCTGGAGGACAATGGTTAGAGCTGCTCCCCTACAAACACCATGAAGTCTGCATGTTCTACCAAGATGTTTTAGAGAAACTCTCCGATAAGAGCACAGTCAGTGAAGCTGCTGCTCACTGTCATTATTGTCTGACTTAATCTAGGTCACCTGGGCAAAGATCAAGCATCAAATAGACCCTTTCCCATGATACGAGCATGACAGAAGTGGTGTGGCACTGTATCTTGCAGACCCCAGCTCCTGCACTCTTGGCATTAAGAACCACAAAGCAGCACTTGTCATAGCTTTCTGCATTTCAACATTATAGAAAACTAATGATTTGGACCCCCGGATATAGATTCTTTTTGAGTCAACTTACCAAATCTAAACTATCCCCTATTTCTATTCATAAGGTACCACATAAGTCCTGTAGATTTCAACACATTATCACTATAACAATTGAGATATGCAATAAAGAACATACAATAAAACCACAGTATTTTCACCTTCAAGGTTTTTCCCAGAACATCTAGGAAGAGAAATTAGAATCACTCAGCTTCAGTAACAATAAGTTGATGCTGGTGAATTAAGTAAAGCAGTCTGGTGATGCTAGTGATAATATTAATCCACTTGACTACAAGTCGATTCAGCGTTCATTTCTTGAATGAGACGAAGATATAACTGGATACTCATCTACTGCTGGTTCAGCAGGCAAAAGTGACTGCAGAGAACCTCTCATCCTTGGAAAGCTCTGCTTAAGACTGTCCTTTATTAATTGGTTTAGACATTTGCCTTGCATCAGATTTCTAATAAGGGTTGCGTCATTGCCACATTCCAGCTATACCCTTATCAAACAGGATGTATGTTTTTAGACAAGAAGCTAAAAGTTACAGGAACTTAGATGGAATTTCATGTTTCATTTCTGCATATGAAATTCTTGTTTGGATAAGCTACAGGATTGCATTCCAAATCTCTGAGATCTAGAGAAAAGTACTTTAAATGTATACACAAACATACAAATCAAAATCAATAACCTACATGAAAATCCTCACTCAAGGGACAGACATTTCCATGAAGATGCTAAAGGAGCTGCTATCAAGAAGGTGGATCAAGCAAATTAAAAATACACATTGCTGTAATTCAGTGTTACCAGGAAACTTTCCAGAATGAACTTAACTTGGAAACAAATTGTTTAAATGACAATAATTGTACCTGCAACGATGATTATACTAGTGTAATTTCCTAATAGCCTTATTCATGGACAAACTTCACACAGATGAAGAGTTTGTTCAATGCTAATAGTAATACTTCGTGTTTACCTCCTTCTTGCTGCAAATCTCCAAGTATTATAACTTCTTTCCAACCTAATGAAACAGGATTGTCTAATTTAATTAAAAGAGTCAGAGAAGGAAATTAAAAAGAGGACATTTTAAGGGCCTGTCTTAGAAGGCTGATGTTGTAATTGAGAAAGGAATGGAAAGGATCTTATCTCTGTATGAAAGAGTCTAGCTCTTTATGTACATTCTCCCCCTTGGGACTCTGATTAAAGCTAAGGTCTACTCACCTTACTTTAAACTTCATATTTATTTTGTTGGCTAAAAAGAGATGATAAGAAAGGAAGGTTTTTGAGTGAATTACAAGATTAATGTTTTAAGAAAGATTAAATCATAAACATCATTTTAGCCAATGGAAATACCAATTAAATTAACAGGACCCTTAACATATATTTTAGTGTATCTGTGAGTAGCTGCTGGGCTGAGAGCACGGCCGACTATTTGGGAACCAAAGTGACCAAAATGCAGAATTGAATTTGTTTCTACACCCTTAACACAAAAGCATCAGGGCAGCTCCTGTAAAGAACGTGACAAATACAAACCTCCATCTTCAAAATATACAGCTACTTAACCAAAAATGGATTGTGATCATACATACAGAAATTATTTTAACTACATATGCTTTGTAATTTAATAACAACTTTGGTGATGCTCAGAAGCCATATAAGATATTTTAAAATATTTTGAATTCTTAATTTAATGAAGAAGAAATCTTTGGAAAAATAATCAGAGTAAATGTGCTATTTTTCTTTCTTTTAGCTTTTGACTCACCTCACTGATTTAACAGAAGTATGTCATTGCAATAACCAAAACCTACAGAAATAGGATACAATCATAGATATTACCCACATTAATTAATGAATTACTTTTTTCTTAGTTTTCCCCTTCTGTAGGTAACCCTAGTTTTCACTGAAAACTACTACCAAAAAGAATGCTATCTCACAGTGGCCAAGCAAAAAGTAGTTTTTAGTGACAAAATCAGTTAAAAATACCTTTCTAATTTACAGTCTCAGAACATCTTTTCTCTTGCATTGTAACACAGAAAGGCATCCACAAGAAAGAACATTTAAAGTGTATAATGCATATTAACCTGCAGAGCTACTTTTCATATTTTTTTGCAGCACCAAAAAAGTAGAAATATTCTAAATGATGAAAAAATGGTGCACCCTTTTCCAAAACTAGAAGCATAATTTTGAAAGCATTACTTAAATTAGAACTATACTGTAGTAATCCTTACCTAATACATAGAAAAACTCACAACAAGTTGGCTGGCCCTGAATCCACAGTTGCCACACCGAGCAGGTCACCCACGAGAGGAGACACCAATTTAAAGATGGCCATGAATTCCACTGGATGGTGTAAAATACAAGGGGTGTCACAAAGGAGATGTGTTATTTGCATGGGGGCTGGACAACCTGCTGGACTGCCCCAACCTATAACCGATAACACATCAGTCCTTTCAGCAGGTAAATTGATGAAGTGAGGTAGAGGTAGACCTGTACATTATCACTGCTTCTGGTTTTATATTCTATTATTCAGATTTTCCAAAAGGAACTTCACATGCAGCAAGGCACATCCTTACTACCTTTGGGGTTTAGTCACCTATAGCTGTCCCCTGACTTCTACTCTCCCGTGGTTGAACCATGCAAATGATTTTTTTAATAAATGCCTTCAGTATTTTCTGCTCATAATTTTTCTGAAAAAAACCAAAAAATAAAGATGTTAGGAATTGAAGCACCTGGGGGAAGTTGGTCAAAGGTTGCTAAGAGACTCATACAATGTTGTACTGCTTCCCTATCTATGTATGTCTTATTGGTTTGTGTAATCCATACAGTGTGACAAACCTTTGAATGGCTTAATTTTAAGTTATTCCATATGTAGGTTAAACTGCATGTATCACAGCATTTACTCCTTTTGTATGCATGCTGAACTGTAAAACATTTAATAATATATATGGGAAGTAAGCCAAGATACCCTGGAGATTGGTGAATAATATATAAAACCACTTCTTCTCTGATAGTAGCATGTGTCCTGGCTTATTGAGTCCTGTGCCGATACATCACTTTTAGGAATTCACTTTGTCAATCAAACTTAAAAATCCTTCCTAAATTTTTCTCTAGACTTTTTTCTTTTTTTAAAAAAAAAAAACAAGATAAAAACTTCCAAGTCTGAAATGAGACCTCTTCTTACATCTCCTTGGGGGGAATCAAAGGCTGACAGTCTGAATGTGCAGCATGCAAGAATCACAATATGGAAATCATGCCAAAATGTTTAAAAACATAAAAATAACAGATAAATAAGTAAATGGAATCTGCTGTCTAATGCAATAACTTGGCACCAAGTCAATTTTAACCTTTCAACTTTTTTTAATTTATGCAACAAGGGATTCTGAAAGTATTGCAGAGAAATTATTTTTATCCACGGAGAGAAGAAATGAAAGAATTTGGGATTCAGGTAGATACTTTCTACTAATCCTTGGTTACCATGAGCACCATGAGATCAGAAGCCTTTTAATGACTATGAATACAAGAAAGGTCAAAACTAAGAAGAAATAGACAACCTGACTCTATTTTGAAGCTAAAGTAAAAATACTGCCAGACACAGATAGTGAAAAATTTCGTAGCAATTCCTGGTTTCCTAACCACAAAAGATTAACAGGGAAGTAAATGGTACTAAACCCATGTTCCTGAAAAGATGGAGAATACAATAAGCATATTCACCTTCCTGTTTGCTATTTTTCCTGGAAACTTCTGAAATATTCAGTGTTTTTCCTTTAAATCAAGAAAAAAGAAAGGAGACATTGAAGAGCAATGGTCAAACCCAAATTCAGGTATCTGCCAGAGGAATGCCCTTCTGCCACTCAATTATGGAAACCTCGTGCAGGATACAGCAGGAATGGGAACCTGCAAAGGATCACAGCAACACAAAGAGAGCCTGGGGGTCATTTAAAGGGGAACAGGTAATTTTTAATAACTTGGATTTTTGGTATAAGAACCCTCTAGCATGGATACTGCCATATTACCATAAAGTAAGCAGCCTAACACATCTCTGTCAGGTTATTTTTCATCTCAAACTCTACTTTTCCCAATTTAGTTGTGCTGTTTTTTCATTTTTTCAAATCACTGCAATATCTGAAGGAACCCTGGGGCCACTGTCATGCCGAAAGCCTCTCATGACAGGGCTGCACTGAAGAGGAGAGGTCTACCAGGAGGAATAACAGCCTCAGAACAGTGGTTGGAGATGCTGACCATACCCAACACTCCTAGCACTGCCCGTTGCCAAATGGCAGGGAAAATCTGCAAAAAAAGAGGGGTTTGGCAAAGAAATATGGCCCTCTGCATCAAAGACAACAACTGACAAAACTTACTTTTTGCCATCTTACAAGTGAAGAAGGAATCAGCCTTTGAATTTCATTTCTGAGAAAACAGGGAGTAACAACAAAGAGATGAATTCTGAAGACATTAGGTAGAGCACCCCATTTGTCTAGAATTAGCAAAATTAGTGACAAAAATAAATTCACTCCTACCACTGGAAATGTTAAAAGAAAAAGACTGAGATGAAGAAAATGAAAGAAAAGGAAGTGAATGGCAAATTCAAACTCTTCCAAAGAGATATCAACATCTCAACAAGAGTGTGCGCTGCCCATCCCACAGCAAAGGTAACAGCGGTTAAAAAGGCCAATTAGGCTGAACAAGGACGTGCAGAATGATGAAGGGAGGTGTGTGAGGGATGTAATATCAGATACAGAGGAGAATGGGAAGATTACAGGATGAAGTTGAGAGTGTGAAAAAATGATAAGGAAAGCAAAGGTGGAGAGTGAAAGGAAGATTGCACAGGATGATAAAGATAAATAAAAAGACATTTTTCAAGAGCATGCAGTCCAAGAGGTCAGCGATGAAGACATAAGGTCCTCTAAGAGATGGCATGGGTAATTTATTGACAGCAGAGGTAGATGCTGATAAAAAAAAAATAAAAATAAAATAAAAATAAAAAAAATACCCAACTAAAAATGAATTCTTTTCCTCAGTGTTCACAAAGCAAGCTGGGGGCACCACAGCAGAAATAGACGTACTGCACATTTCCCAGGGGATGAAAAAGACACACTGAAGGAAATTAAATCACTGTAGAATAGGTGATTGCCTATTTGAAGGCTGTGTAAAAAGAAAATCTTCATTACAATATCCCTAAAAGCCTGCTTTGAAAACAATTGCATCAAAACACAGAGCCAAATTTTGGCCACATGTTTCTGAGCGGTTCCCCATGGATGAAGAGGATCTACCTGAACGCACAAGGGCAGAGACAAATTAGTGATGGGAAGCCATTTAAACAAACTAATCCACTGTCTTTGAAATCAAATCAGGTACTGGTGAAATCGACTGTGATAGATATCAGAAAAGTCCCAGCAACAGACAAGGAAATTTATCATCAACAATCTGAATGAACCTAAAGTCCAAACCACACCCTTCTTACTCCTGCAAATAATCCTATTAATTTAAATTTAATTATTCACCCCAATAAGGCAAGGGTGGAATAAAAATCTCTTTTTGTTCGTCCCATTTAATAAACTAATTTCATTCTTTTTCTCGTGCATTAACAAAAAAAAAATTCTCAAGAGGGACACACACACACAAACACACAAGGCTTGGTTGTGGCTCCCCAACTCTGCACAGGGAGACGTCAGCTCTGGCCCTGGAAAAAGGACAACTTGCAAAATTCCAAAGCTCAAAGTACTTCATTTCATAAATCAGTTAAGGAGCTAAGTGAAAATAATGCCATTGTTTATCGCATCACTAACAAACCTAAGTGCTTAAAGGCAAGGAAATTAATATTAAGGACAATCATAAATCTCACAGGAAACGTATATTATAGCAATTTACAACAGCTGAGAATCCAGCCCTTTACTCTTATTCACTGTAATATATATATATATGTTGCCTTATTCAACAGAGTAGCCTTAATTCTAACCTAAAAATAAACCTTATTCTGTACCGGTGCAATTTCACATGCACAAATCTTTCAGAAGGGATTTCAATTAAGTTAACATTATGTATGCACCCATTACTGGCAAACAGTGATTGGTCTCTGACAGAAGGGAATGGACATATACACTTCTAATATACTGCAAATGAGCAACGCTATATATTTCTCTATTATTCTTCACAAATAAATAATGTTTTCAAATGTAAGTGATTTTAACTGTCACTTGGTTAATCCATTAACCGGTGTTTCCAAATAGCAATGTACTGTAGAATAATACAGGATTTTGGACAAAGAAACAAATATATTGAAATTCCCAAGAGGCCAATGGTCAGAGTTAAGGGCATGGTGTTTACATAAATTAAGCACGTCTTTATGCTTGATCAGAATATAACTTTAACTGTGTTGCGACTAAAACAGATTATGTAATTAACTATTCCTTTTTGAAATTACTTTACATCTTTAAATGGTGTGATAGATAAGTTTCAGAGCACCCATAAATGATTTATGAGATATATTTTATTTTATTAATAAAATGCTTAGGGAGAGCTTAATCTCTCAAAATTTAATACAATGATGCATGAGCTTTAAATTAAGTCCATGGTTAAATACTTTGTCGCATCTCGGTGCAAAGGTTCACCTTGGAGGACTGAGACCACATTTATGCTTTGGGCATAAATAAATTAAAAGTTGTACACCACATAGACAAACAAACACACACACATACACAGAGCAAGGTTTGTGTATATTCTGCAATCTTTTGTATATGACATTCCCTTTTACCAGATATTTACATTAAACAGATGGCATAGCCTTTACTGCAGTTGACCACAATTTGGCTGTTTACTAAATATTTTTTGAAATTATAGATTTTTGAGGATCAGTGTCTTGATTTAGAATAGATTAAATATTTAGAAAGGCAAGTCATGCTGTGATTATTACAAGCAACTGTTATTTTTGCTGTGTATGAGCATCGTGCTTATCATTATGTATTAGACACCTTTTAATATATAATAATAGGGCTAATATTCACTCAGTATGAAGTTAATTAAATAATTAATTAAGTTTATCATCAACACACTGTTAGATAAAATGCCATACAGACTTATATTTTAAAAAATCCTGTTTCATTCAGTGGCTTGTTCAGAAAAAAAATATTTCTCTCTCCCAGCCCTGAATATAAGCATCCTTTAAAAAAATTCGTCGGCGTCGTGCAATGAAAAGAAAAGCAAGTTCAGTTTAAATAAGTCTCTTTTCACTAACTGGTATATTAAATGTGGCTTTTAATTATTGCTTTTGATTATTTTTGAAGATTTTTGTATTTAGATGGCACACACATTTTCAATCATGTCTTAATTACTTTTAAAAATGCTGCACTGGCTTAGGGACAAGACAGATAACTTGTTAAGCATTTGAAATTTCTGAGCTGTTTTCTCAGTTCTGGCAGTCAATACCCAAGTCCAGATTGTAACCTCCTTTCTGCCTCCAAAGCCTGCCTTGGCTGCGTGTCCAGTGAGGGATTATGGATTTAGCAAGGAAGGTAAGTGTGACTACAAGCATTGGCTCACCATCTGCTCCCCAGCAGAGTTTGGGCCAACCTGCATAGCCTGCAGCAAGACCAGGGCACTGTTCTCAAGCCAGCCCTTTCCAACCTGGCTCAAGAAACACATCACATTCAGTCAGATGATTAGGTCTAAGTAGTCCATATGTAACAGAATATTTTTCCTAAATACCAAAATGAAAACAAAATGAATGCCATTTTTTTTATTCTCCTTACTCGATACATCAAGTTTTACACAAATAAATACTCTCTTAAGGTTTATGCAAATTATAGAAAAATAAAACTATGCATTATTTAGCAGTTCTCCTATTTCAAGATCTAACAGACTTTATTCACAGCATGTTTTTCCCTAGTTTATGTTGGCCTTCTTTTCCGATTCTACTTTTTAATTCATCTTTTTAAATTATTCCTTTTTAAATCATTATCTTATGTGACTTCATAGATTTTCATGTATTAATCTATTATTAATTTTTTTTTACTATAGTCAACTTAATCTTAAATTGTTTAAATCTCTTTTAAGTGTAAACACTTGAACATGGACGTTTTTTAAAAATATGATGCTCTTTAACGTTTTTGAGCATTTCTATTTGTAGCTTGTAACCTTATTCAAAAAGTTCTTGCTAAATATGTTCTCTTCTATAATAGGTACCTTTGACAGAATTATCAAGTCCCACATGTGACAGGCAATAGTACTGGGGAAGGGAAAGGGAGAAAAAAAAATAACCCACACATATTGAGAGGGGGATACATTTTGTGTTACTGAAAAATATGTTTTTATTTTACATTAAAACCTGACATCTGCTTGGTGAATACAAATCTAGATTAATACGCTCCCCCACCACCACCCCTTTTACTCATTCAGTTTCCTTTATGCTGATTCAGGTTAAGATTTTTTGTTTTCGTGAACAGCTACAAAGAATGCTGTTAAAACTGGCATTTTACTTTCACCGAACATGAAAATAAACTGAACAAACATCTTGCCCTTTTTACTTAAACTGTTGTCTGCCTGACTGCTGAATGCACACAGAAAACAATCTAAAATTGTATAACCCATAATAGAGTATATTAAATTACAACATTGGTCAGTAATGGAAACTTATTCCCAGATATGAATTATTTACAGCCCATTTAAGTAATCCATATTCAGGTGTGGCAATGAAAAAAAAAAAGTGCAACATAAATCTTTAATGTTGACCGGTTGAGAGAGCAGAGCTGAGGATTACAGACATTTTAAAGGGGAGAAGAGGGGGGGAAAGCCTTAAACGAATTGCTATAGCCTGTTCAGTGGCTTCTGCACCGGCGTGCTAATAAATTGACGGATGGCATGTCAGGGGGATGAGTTGAAACCCCAGCATCTCTAACTAGGGTGGGATCTAATAGCAGTGTACCCAAATAAAGAGTTTCTGGACCTTGATGTCACAGGACATAGTCTGTGCCTCGTTTACTCTATCCTGTAGGTGTCTGGCATATGTTATTGCTGCAGAAAAATCAACACTTTTCACTTTAACCCCATAACTGCATTAGTGATTTTTCAAAGCCACTCGCAATGTATATTCATTTCCCTACGAGCTGTCAGTTTACTTTCTCATAGTTTAGACTTTCACTATTTCATTGTTCAGCCATCACAGCCTAATGTAAACCTATACAGCTATCACACAGCCCACTGTCCCAGTTTCCCTATGAGAGAAACCGGGCATTCCTCACCAAAACAGGAATTAAAGGCACAAAATTCTGGGAAATGCCAGGTACAATTTACAGTTTTGTTGTTGCTAGTGTTGTTTTCCTTGAAAAAAAAAACAAACCAGACAGCTCGGGTGCTCCTCTAGCAAAAAGATCATGGTGAGGAAAAGCTCTCACAACTGCAATTTCTTTTGTTTCCTGGAGCAGTACCTATATTAATTCATCTTACAAAGATCATTGCTCAAGAACTAAATTTTGCATACATTAGAGAGCAGAATTAGCATCGCGCTGTGTACAACGTTCCAGGCTAACTTCTCTCCAAGCAACCATTAAAGGTCATGTTTTGACGACTGAATGGCATGTCGGCACCTTGGTTCCCCAGAGAGGCATTCCCCAGGTACATGCAAAAGGTTATTAAATTACCTTCCAAGCAACACTATCTCCTCGGATGAAAATAATTACAGGCTTTTAGAGGCATCAGAATGCTTTCTATTTTTTTAAATAAGATGAAGATGCAGTACCTAATGACCATTTTTGTGTGTGAGTCATAGAGCCTGTCAGTGGTGACAGGACAAATGAGCATAATGGCATAGCTTAAAGGGGAAAGGTTCATTTTAAATAGTGACAAATAATATTTAAATGGCATTGTTGGAGACCCATCATGCTTGTAAAATGTAGTTTGTATCTCTTCTTCATCCTTTAATTTCATCACTGTCAAATGGTATTAGCTGTTAACATGCAACATCAGGTGCAGATATAATTTTTAACTATTAAATGTGCCTATAACTAAACAATGCATCTGGATTGTTCATATATTTTGTGGTAGAATAAATAACATATTTTATAATTCACAATTCGCTCTGCCAAACAGTTTTGCTGTATGGTGGGGATCTATACTAAAGGAGGATGGGGGCAGTAAGAAAGGTTTAAAATATGATACCCTCAAACAAATTTCTTCTCGCCAACATGCTGAAATGGAAATGACTTTCTTTTTAGACTAATGTAATTCACAGGTTTGAAGAGCCACAGGCAAGATCGTGAGATACAGTAAATTGGTCAAACCAGACCTGGGCAAACCAATACAGGCACATATATACTGCATACACTCCAATAAAAGCAGCTGACAAACTAAGTCGCCCTTACAATTTGGCCCTAATAGAAAATGTTTTGAGTCTGAATCCTCCCAGTGCTTGTGAAGTGGCTTAGGGCACAAACACAAAATGTTTATTTCAAAATGTTGAACAGCAATCATTAAGCAATACACTGCAAACATGAATTCTCCAGCACAAATGCAAACCCATGACTTGAAAAAGTTATTCGAAAGTCAATCTTGTACTTGCTGAAATGACTCAAGTGAATATAAAGTCACAACACCGCAGGTAATAAAATGACAATAGGGTACACTTGGCTGGGAAATCACAACTTCTGGAAGTCAAACTTTCAGAAAAAAGCTTCTAATTTTTAAACTATATTTTCACAGCTTCATCATGTTTATTGCTATATTATTTTCAGATCGCTATGCCAAAAATGTAGACAGTTTAGGTACCTTTGAGTTGTTAAAAGTTGTAGCCAATTTTCTGAAAAATTATACCAGCTAAAAACACAACATTAAATATTTACCCTGTTGGATGTTAAAAAACGCTTACAATGAAAAATGTTCACATATTGACTATTCAAAATGGCCTTCACTTTGAAATTGTGAAATGGAAGGGATTGCAGATGTACAAGAATAAATATAAAAACAAATGAGTTGACTTGAAGTGTTGCCGGCTTTCATAAACATGCTACTGCAATAACATGTGACATTAATATTTAATTACAAAAGCACTGCTGCAAAATCTTTGAAATTAATGTTTTGCAAAATTAACATTCAGTGCACAGAAGCAAAGTCGTTCCAGGCGCGACTGTGATTAACAATGCCATTCACTTTACATATTATATTAATATATTATTCAAGCTAAGAATTAACACCTCCTAATTTAAATAAGGTGCTACATATCATGATGAGCTAAAATGCTTTTTCTTAAAATGGCCCATCTGATTTTAAGCAATCTGTGTTTATCATTTAATATTTTGTTATTGAATACCGTTCTCTGTAAAAAAACTCCTTGTACTTTAATTTCAAGATGAAGAGATCTCATTAAACTCGTGCCATAAGATTTGAAGATTACTGAGCCAGTGGAGCTGTGTTTTCTTTGCTGGTCTACCTGGTATTATTTCTTTATTCCTGAGCATCGTTTCTCAGTCCCCACCTGAAGTGCCTCCCTAGTTTCCCCGACGTCTACGAAAAAGCTGAGCGTTTTCTCTCCTAAACTGTTGGCTGGATCTTCAACTGCTATAAAAGATTATAAATTCTTTTACAGCTACGTTGATTTACATCAGCTGATGATATAGCTCATATTGCTGACATTATCACGTTGCTAGTACATTTTGGGGACAGCGATTTCTTGCTGCTCTGCATTCTGTGCTGTTTCTAGTCTGTTGTAGGAGGGTAAAGACAAACCAGGGCTCAGGGGAGGTGGTGAGTCTAACGCTCTGCCTATCTTGCACGTTCTTTCTCGCCCTCCAGCTCTACCTTCTAGCATACAGAAATTCAGGCTTGCATTGAATTCTCCATTTTGAACTACAGAGAAGTATAACTTCTGGCGGGACACGGCTGAACAATCAGGTCTGGAGGACTTTAAATAGGTTGACATATTCTGCAGCAGGTCAGACACACTAGTTATTTTTGTTTTAGGGAAATACTGATGAGCCAGATGGGTGCATCACTTTGGTTTAACCACACAGAACTTCATTTGCCATCTTTAATCTACTGTAATTGTTCTGTTTTCATATTTTAAAAGCATCAAAATATATTTCAATATTACTACTCACATAACCATCCTCTAAAGACAGGCAGACCTGTAATAAGCAGAAGCGCATGACCTATTGCCTCATATCAATAGTTACTAATTCGCTGTCTATAATTTCACTTTTATTAATTATAGGGATTAGTTGCAACACACAAGGACTGAGAACTACTTGTTGAAATTTATGTCTGTACAACTTAAGCATCAGTCATGAAATCTCCCTGATTGTTAGATCAAACCCATTGGCCTACATATTTTCTCTTCAAAATTATTCTAAAAGAACACCCAACATCTCTCCAAAAAAAAAAAAAAGAAACCCAGAAGCCTGTCCAAAAAAACAATGAAGGAGACTAAACCTCTCATTTTTATGTTTTCAGAGTTGAATAAACCTGATGTCGGTAAGCATAGAATTGGGAGTTGTAGGAAATATTGTCTGCAAAATACTCATAGACTTGTAGAATGGTTTGGGTTGGAAGAGACATTAAAGATTACCCAAGTCCAGCCCCCTGCCATATTCCAGTATAAGAGATATGGAATCCAGATCTAGACGAATAAAAAGAACATTTATGGAAAAGCTAAAACTGCACAGGACAGATAGAGGATAAGAACTCCTTCAGTCCTTTGCTTGCCAACATCTTTAATAATTTAGGCTGTACCTTCCAGTAAGCTAAAGAGATGCAAACGAGGAGTGAAATTGCTGTCTGACTCCAGGTGGGCCTTCTGCTCTGCTCTTTCTACCTGGACCAAAACAAGCTGCCTTGTCCAGAAGTGACAGACGTAGAAAAATGATTTAGTAAGTAGATCCTGTTTACCAAATGATGCCTTCTTGGTTTATGTCAACAACACAAAAGCTACATTCTGCATCATTTGCTTTACAGAAAATTAGGTAATATGAAATAATGACAATATATTGTCATTAATAAGTTTAATCAAAAATAGAAAATCCAAATTTTCCTTATTACTTGTATTATCTAAAATTGAGAAGACGTTTAGGACATTTAAATATGAAAACACCATATTCTACCTTAGTTCACCTAAATAAAGATCACTTTCTTTTTAAGTACTAATTATCACACATGACCAGCTCTGCTCTCAAAAGATCTGAGTAAATGCTATATACCATCCACTGGTGGGCCTACATTTTAATATTTTAGCTAAAAAATCGACTCTGCTCACAACAGAAAATAATGATTCATGTAGTGTTTTCAAATATTTTTCTGAAGTCATCTTATTTAAAGGCCTGCTTTACTATTGGACCACAAAATCTGAACGAAACAGAAAAAGAAATAGATTTTCAACTCAGAAACAAGTGAAGGACATTTATTAGTGTCTACCTCTCCAAAATCCCAACTCCTACAAAAATACTATTATAATAAAATACTGTAGAATTCAATTAGAAACAGAGAATCTTTTAGGAACTGTACATATGGCATTGAAGTTTATGGCAGAATCTCTTGCTATTTGAATAAAATATGGCATTTCAAAATAAATTAAGAGAAAACAAAGGAGATGAAAGTGGGAATACCTTATGACCTTCCTGAAAAACTTTATTATTTCTTCTGTGCAGTGAATATTTTTGGTGCCAAATTTCAACATCCAAACATGGATATATAGTATTCAGCTATCTTCTAATAAGGTGCACATGTACATATTCACACAAGCACACAGTCTTCTTGGAAATTTTATACTTTCAGTTGGAAAAGGTGGAGAATAGTCATTAACTTGTTAGAATGACCTTTCTGGGGCCGGTCTTCACAGCCTTGGGAAGCACTAGAATGAATGCAAGAGCTGAGAAGAGATATGAAGACAACTCAGGGATCAAAAGTGTCCCACGCCATTCACCCTCAGTGAACTCCATGAGTCTGACTTTTCATTTCTTTCCTAGAAATTCAGATCTAATTAGGCTGATTTCTGTATTTTTCTTGAAGACTACACCAGTCTGTTCAACTTTAATCTAGTTTTATCCTCATGAACAACACAGAAACACTCAGGTAGTGGTTGTAACATTGATCTGCACAAAAAATCTACTCATAGGAAGAGAGTTCTCTAAGGAGCATTTGTTGGTTTAGTTAAAAAACAAGTTCCATCGCTTAACTCCAAAGGCTGCAGAAAGAAAGTGCACTGAAACCTCACAGAACGAGCCCTACAGGTCTTGAAACACAAGCATATTTAAACATAGACAGTCCACCATGGGGCTGCATCTTCCAAGAGCTGTGCAGAGCAGCAAGGATGTGCCCATGATTCCCAGCAGATGTAATGCTATGAAAAGGCTTTTTTTTTTTTATTTCAGGCCCTGCACAGGCCTATTACTCTGAATTTTTGTTGCAGTTCTTCCCAACTCCCCACCACAGAGAGGTCCCCAGTGCTCCAACACCCACTGCACCTCACAGGAGACAGGTCACCATCACATCACTACTGTAGGAGCACAGACAGGCTTTGCAGAACTAAGTTCTGATGACTTTATAGAGAAATGTATACTTTATCTAACTGTTTTCAAATTTTTATCCACCCTACATTTCTTAACTACCTCTAGCTTAGCTCCACTAAGCTCAACTTCCCTGCACCAGCCACGATAATAAAGGAAAATATTTGTGCAGTTGGTACACAAGACAAAAATAGCTCTGCCGACTCCCTTCCTGGAAAGTTTCAGGTATAGAGTAACCCACAAAAAGTAATAATAAATAATGTTTGTTGTCCTCTAGCTTTTTTACATCAATACTTCCTCACAGTGGTCCAATACTGAGCTAAAGAGGCTACAGCTTCCTCTGGGCTTTTACCATATTTTCTGTCTTCACTGACTGTAAAGTAATTTGTGCTGCATAGAAACCCAGGCACTTTTAATTTATGAGAATATTTACTCTCAGAATGAAATTTATTCCTATTTACTGTGGTCAAAACCTTACCTTCTGAAGTGAGGATCTTACTTGCATTTCTATCTGTAATATGATATTGCTTATAAAATGATATTCTTGCAATTCTTGGTTTGTTATATGGAAGGAGGAGATTGAAATTGGGCTCAATCAGGTGGGAATCACCATTGTCTTTTCTGTATTTAGCTTCACACTGTCTTCTCAAAATATTTCTTTCTACAGCAAAGCACTGTCACTACAGATGTGTCAGTGAAAGTCTAACCAAATTCTCATTAATACACAGCAAAACCATTGGATGGCAAAGCCCACATTGTTTTAAGAAAGAATACCCCTTTAATAATCTAATGACCAAGGCTGTCTCTCACTCACCAGTGGATTTCTTTGATAGATTGTCTTAAGTGGACCTGCTCTGGCTTTTTTTAATCAGTGTAAAATCACAGAATTTGGCCCAAGGTACTGAAGATTCTGTTAACCTATATGCTTTATTTTACACACCTAAATTTACTGAATGCCAACACTGCAGCAAACAAAAAGAGAACAAACATTTATTGAGAAAAAGAACAATTTATGCCACGTTTTGTAGGAATCGGCGACTGTATATGAATTGAAGAAATCTCATCCTGTCCACAGGTATTATAAATACTGCAATGCAATAGCAAATATACTACGAAGAAAGAACCAAACAAAAAATAAAGCCAGAAATATCCTTATACCTGGGTGAGGGGGAGTGGGGGTGGTGTGTCTGGAGGCTGCAGAAGTAAAATTCAAAGGAGTATATATTATTGGTAACTAAAATGGTGACCTCTCTGGTCTTGCATGTTTTGTGACGTAACCTGTGATTTCTGCCAAGCACTTATAACAGTCCTCATCACAACATGAACTGATAGTGTGATATGTTAACATCACCGCTAATGCACGCCAGCATTACACTTCTCTTCCTTCAGTTAGACAGCTTTCCTTCAGGCCATCAGACACTGGAAATCTGTATAAAAATGTACCTCTTCCAAGCAAGCAAATCCCCATGAATTTTAGCACAATTAAACCAATTCTGCATAAAACATTTTACTGATTCCTATTTTTCGTTTGGAATTGGGCAAAGTTCACATCCAATTCCAGATTTTTAAATTGTTTAAAGCCTACTGATGTCTCTTTTAGACCAATCTATAAATAACATTCAGTAAAAGAAAGGAGATAAAAACTAAGAATTTTAACATCCTCTTTTGCCATCTCTATTTTATTCTGATATCAGATAACCTAATAATACAACAAATAATAAATATTTAAAGGGAAATAGCAATGGATCTGCATTGTGCTTTTAAAGTCTCTTCTTGAAGGACTGATTACTCACAAATTGTAATGGGTCTCTTATACAAAATTTATCTTTCTATTATGATGTGATTCGTTAGCCTTAATATTCACTTGATTCCCGCTGATTACAATAGAATACGTACAAGAACATCAGTTGATGGGACCAGATGGAGCTATAGAAATATTCTCTACTTTTAGATACACACACTTCAGGCTCCAGAAGCATAAATATGACTGAAGTCATGCTCCATGGTCCTCAGTACCAGGCTAGTAAAAATAAACTTAATGAATGCATAGGTTGTCAAAGTTTTATGCATTGGGCCAAAGCTTTCCCTTAAAGATGACCCCAAACATCCCAGCACTGCTTCTCCCACCTCAATACCTCTTCCTTGCTCCTTACAGTAGCAGCTCAATTCTTTTAAGTACCTTTAGCCTCAACATGCACAACAAACATGTTTCTAACATTTCTTTCCCTGCTTCTGGGAAGAACAAAAAATCCAAAACTCCAAAATCATAAACCTTCCCTCTCTCAAATTCCCATTTCCTCAAGGCTTTTAAAGGTTTACCAAGGTTATCTTTCCACCTGAGAGGGAAATATGGTTGATTAACTACCACTGGAGGCATTTGAGTTCCTACCTGCTGTGCTACCTGAGAAAGGTTATGGCTTTCTTCTTCAAGAATAGTTCCTAAAACCTTATGTTTTTTCCTTGTGTTGCCCCTCAGACATCCTCTTTGCTTTCCCAAGCAGCCAGTTTGTTTAATAAGGTGCCTTCAAATTTCCTTCCAAGGGTCTAGTTGGCCCTTTCATTGTCCTTTGGGATAGACGAACACTGGGACTTCCTACCTCATTTCTTCTTCTAAGAGACACCAAACATTTATTTGCCCCCTAAATGCATGTTTCAATATAATATGGAGCAGGCTGAGGAGACACACAAACACAGGAGAGAGCACTACAAATTATAGAGGTAAGGGAACAAAACCACGTAGGATTTCACAGTGAGAAAAAAGAGAAAAGAATAATATCTTTCCTTATGCTTCAGACATGCTCTGACATTGATATCTTTAACATTTTCATGCACACAGAGGACTACAAAAGCATTAATGCACACAATGAAAGTAACAGTTTACTGTAGTTCCAAAGCATGGCTATAGCAACACATCAGTTAATGATACTCTATAGATGTAAAAGCAGAAATAGCAGTCATCATCTGCTATTGAAACAAACAAGAAAACCCCAATTGAACGCACACCTCTACTCCCAAATCGTATTCAGAAAGAGTTAAAATATGAAATAAAATTATAAAGGCACCAATGATATTTTTATAACAGAGCTACTGCTAGTAAGCTGTATTTTAGAGAAACACTGCACATTTTGATGACTGTCAAAATTTACATAACTTACTCTACATGAATTAACTATGAGGTATAAAATGCAACTTTGGCTAAATAAACCCTCAGCAATAGTAAAGCAGTATTTCAAGCACTGCTAGAATAACAGCAGACTGAAACATTAAACAACAAAGATGAATACTGAGTGAAGTGGTCTCCCCAATATTTGGTTATTGTGAAATAAATTAAACAATCAGAGAAGATAATCTCTAGAAATACAGATCATAATTCTAGCTGCTACAGTACTTTTTATTTTTATTTTTAATGAGCGTTTGTCAATTTAGTGTCTACAATCAAAACTCTGACATATTAGGGTAATGAACTGGGTCCGGGAATTACCAGAAAACACATAAATACTAGAATTTCTTGAAAACATGAAGTGTTAAGAGAAACAAATTCCAGTCTTTAACATCTGTCTTACAGATTCTTAACATTTATCTGCTGATCAAAATTTCGAATGGTGCCAAAAAAAATCATGAAGTCAAAAGGACTTGGTGGGGGGATCTTTGTTTCTCTCTAAAAGCCTAAAAGTTATACTCAACTGCAGCACAAAGAGTAAAGAGGTTGTTATTCATATTAACTACATTTACATTCCTATCGCAACATCCAGAGAGCTAATAGTGGGGTTATTAACATAACAAACGTAAATGTTCTATATAAATAATACTGTTTCAGGCCAGCAACCGCTCATCTGACAGCATTTAGGCACAGGCTCAACATCTGTTTATGAACACTTTGCCTAATGATATCATCAGATATCATTAAGTGCGGCAGAATACAGCACAGAGGCAGGTGCAGCTGCCTTCAGTACCCATCACAGAGGAAGAAAAGAGCTGCATTCCCGATCCGAAAACCCATCATTAGGACAATTTTCTTCGACAAACCAGCCCTGTGATTTCAATCTGTATATCACCTGTAATTGTAGTTTTTAGCAAGAAGCTGATTCTATACATTTAGCGACGAATCACGTTGATGGCCTGAATACTGGAAACACATTTGTGCTACCAGCTGCGGCAGCTTTTTTTAGAGCCTGTGTTAACAAAATACTGCTAACAAGGCAATGCTTGGAGTGCAGCTTTGTTTCTCTTTCTTGTTCGTAGTGTTTAGATGTGCATAATTATGGAGATTAGCAATTGATTGCTTCTCAATAATAATTGATTATTGGTCACTGAACCTTCCCCCAAAGCACTTCACTGAAGGTGAGGACAGGTGATAAGTTCATTCTTAGCAGATCCAGGAATCGGAAAGGAAAGGTCCAAAAGAACCTTCGATTTGTACATCAGTTTCCATGATAAACAGACCAAAGGGATAATAGAATATCCCAAAGCCTCGTTTGCCCGGAGGCAAATTGTAGAGATCATAGCAAGCCTGCAGAATTCTCCCTGTGGACTATGTAAGAAACATACATCATTTTTATATATGTCAGTTGTTCTTTGATTTGAAAATATTTCTACTCATTTAATTTATCTTTTTCAGTCAGTTTTCTTAAATTGTACAATTTAAGGATTATACCAAAGAATGAATATCAGTTCTGAATACCCCTAAAGTGAAACAAACTGACAAAATAATGCAAGTCTCTTTAGCAGAAATGTACAAATATTGAAGCATCTATTGTCACTGACTTCAAAATCACTGTACCCTTTTGATCTGCTTTATATCCATCAAAATTTTGGTCTGTAGTGACTGCCTTGATGCAACGTAACATAGTGTTGGGAATATAACATGACACCACGGCTACAATTTAAAGGCGAATGCTCTTATTTTTGGCTAAATCACCCACTGTCAATTTGGACAGCAAATACCCAATTTAAATTTATTGGAGTGCATGGAAGCCACTCAGACAATAAAGTATCCGTAGCATTCATAAAATGGTAAACATCATTTCTTTTTGGCTATTCCAAAGTATTTTGAACAGTTGAGACCAGTTTTTCTAACCCTTTTATGTTTACAGAAAAATGTAATTGTAAGCCTGACATATCACCCCATCCATCTTTAGATAAACCTTATTTTTTAAATGTAGAATTTTACAAGGACGTGCCTTCTCTGGGGCAGTGAACTTGACAACCTGATTCATGAAAAATGCAGCTTGTTTAAAGTTAGCCTGCTCCATTTCTGGAAGATTTTTATGCTAAAATGGGAAACAGATTGCACAATTATGATTCAAAGGGAAAATGCCCAAGATAGAGGGCTGAGGTTTAAGCAAGAGGAAATGCAGGGACCAGAGTCGGTGCTCGCTTTCTGCTCAAAGAAGTGTCTCCCACAATCAATGTGTTCACTTCTAAGAGTGTCTCGTTCAGCCTTTGTGTTGCTTTCCTGAAAAGCAGCACAATGGTAGCAAATATTCAAATTACACATCACAGGCATGATCCAAGATACGGAGGGCTATGCAGTGCTCACACCCAACCACTTCTTACCAGTCTCTACGTGTGGACCTGAAAGAACACAGAAGGTGTTCAGACCAAAGTATTTTAAGTGGCATCAGGTATTTTATGAACCTAGAAATTACTCTATCAAAGACAGAGATCTTGGGTGTAACATATCTGTACACTCACTTTACAGAAGGGGCTTTCTTTTTAAAGCAGCTTTAATCCAATCTCTGTTTTGTGCACATGATCAGATGAGGAGATAATTTCGAAGCACAATGACTTGCAGGTGCAAATAGTGATATAGATAACAAACTATCTGATCTGTGACCACAGATCGTTAGACATCTAGAATCCTTATGTGCAGCCATAAATAATTGCATTCTCAATAATTTATACAAATAAAGAGAGAAGGCCAGTCTGGGGTTTGGGGGTGTGTGGCAGAATGAAGGGGGGAGAAAGAAATAAAGAAACAGAAAAGCAAAATGGGATTTGATGCAGAAAAGGTTATTTTTTTTGGTGCTAAGTGCCAAAATTTTCAAAATACAGAAGGAATATCGAGATCTACGTTACTGCTTCTCTTATGGCAAATATGGATTGATAGTATTTTCTATTATTATTAATGCAACACATTTTAAATTTAAGATTGCTGAAGGCTTTTACACAACAGCAGGTGAACTGATACCGTTGCTCTGCGCAGAACGAAGGTATGAACCAGGTATGTAAATGGTGAATTTCTTCAGTGCATTTTGTGGCTGTTTGAATACAATTGCTTCTACATTTTGCACTAGTTTTTAACTTGTCTCTTGAACAAGAGCAGGGATGCAGCTATAGAGATACTTGACAGTTTTCTCCTCCAAAACCATCCTCAAAACAACCCATTTAGAAAGGTTTATAAGGTTTTTATAAAAATGCAAAGAATCTTTGCTACTAGACATACATGTGCAAGTAGTATTAAATGTTATATAAATTATACTGTCATAGATTTTCTAGATGGGTATGCAAACTATTATAAATATGAAGTCTGGAAAACAACTTATTTCAAGTATTCACCTAATGACTGTGAACATTACCCATTCCCCACATACAAATACATATTCATCACATGACCACATACACGCATTTTCCATAGGCTCCTGCCTCATTCAGAGCACAGAATGATCGGTTTAATGTAAAACCATCCAGTGTTTCACTTTACCTCTACTACTTTCTCCTTAACTACACCATAGCATTTAGGTGCTGCTCTCTATTACAAAGGTATTTGTGTACTTTTTCTGCAGCATTCACAGAATAGAACTCACGTGTTCTCTTTCATTTTACAAGACCCATTGGAAACAAGAGGATGTCATTCTCTCAGCTGAAATCTCCACAATGGGAGATTTCAGGAACAAAGAGATTAAGATAAGAAGTATCTGCTGATTTGGTGTACCCACTACAAGAAATTCAAAAGCAAATGTTTGTTTTTCAGATTAACCATTTTTCAGATGGTACTTTATTGGGTGAGGTATAGACCCCACTGATTTTGGTCAGAGGGGGGAGCAGCCAAAAGTGCAGTGGCTTCCTGGGGTCTCAGGTCAGAGCTCCAGCAAAAGAAGAGCACATCAGCTGTGACGAACTATAACGACAAAAGCAGGAACTGGGGCTGGGATGAGCTGATGAGAGTCCTGTGAGAGAGGCCTGATTCGTCTCCTCTTTCTATTGCTCAATTGATTTCATACTCACTAATTCGTTGTATAACTTCAGAATATAGAAGAAACAGTCAAATCCGTGATTTACCACAAAGACTATTTTCTGTTTAATGAAGTATCTAAGAGTTCTCTGAAAGAAGTAGAGTGTGATTCACATCACTGAGGCCTCTGTCATGATACACACCAGTGAGTGCAGTTGTCACTCAAATTCATGTAGTTCTGATATCTCCTAACTTCTGAGTGTCTTCTTCAAACCACAATTATATTTTAAAATCCTGGGTTTGTGTCTTATTTTCTACTGTTCTTATTATACTAAAACCCCATATCAGCACACCACACAGATTGCTTCTGCTTGCAGAGCCTCCCTTCACATACAGAAGAGCCAGGACCAGTTCTCAACTCATACACAAACAGCCATTCCCAGCTTTTTCCTCTTAACTTGCCTCTACATTACTGTCAACTGTTAGTTCAGGCAATATTAAAAAGGTCAGGAGAAAAAAAATCTTCGACATTCACACATTAGAAATAATGTCTTACTGGTGAGGAACAAGAGTATAACTGTGTCTATGAACCTCATCCATGGGACATGCTATGGTACAGGCTGAGAGGCTACATGAAAGCACTCTTTTTGCTCCCCCTCCTTTCCTTTTCAGCCACCCCTCTGTTAATCCTCTGTTTTCTCCCTCATTTTCTCCATCTCTTCTTTTTTCTTTAAAAAGCTTGCCCTACACTTTACATTTATCTCCAGAATAAAGGATTTAAAAAACAAGACAGCAGAAGTACACAGCTAAGAAGACTGATGTCTTTAATTGTACACGTTTCTCCTTTGTCTTCCTTTACATATATAGCTCTCTTCAGATGGCAATTACTCAGGGCAAAGAAAGTCCCTGGGCTCTAGATGTGTATCTCGGAAGTGTCTGGCATATTTTATCCATTACTATTGGATAAAAAAAAACACATAGTAATAAGAGTCATTCTGTTTGGTTTTATTTCCCATGTTATGCATCCAACTATTACTTGTGTGAATGTGTTGCTATGACAAAAGGCTTTCCCCTGTGCAAAAACAGTTGGCTTTGATAGCTACTGTGATGGTTGGAGAGGACCCCCAATTGATCAGGTTACCTTTCTTAATTGATAGTTTATTGCACGTTATTCTAAGGCAGTCCACTTAGAACCATTACACACCATTTACAATTTTGCCGCCTGCTCCTCGTGCTTTAGAGTATTGATGGGTCATAGCAAAGAAAGTGTGCTATGGAGATTTTCAGGGTTATTGGTGAATTTCAGCCTTATATTTTGTGTTAATAATGTGTTGGAAAATTATGGCCCAATTGCTAGATATTCCTTTGTTTAACCTTTCTAAATGTAGAATCAAAAGTTTTCTTTCCGTGTCTTCTGTGAGGACGCTGGCCTCGGAGGCAAAGCGTAGTGTAATATGTGGAAAATGCTCAAGCACAAGATCTGATTTGTATGTAGTTCTTAAATGTTATATTGTTTACAAGGAAAAAAACTCAGTAGAAAACCTATTACAGCCTAACACAACAGTACAGCCTTGAGGAGGGTCTGATAAATAACTGTTGTAAACAGTGAATCTTCACTCGAGATAGCATTCATGGCTCAAAATCAGAGGAGCTGCAGCCTAGAACTATATTTTTGGATTATCTTTTGCAATGAAAAGGATAAACTGCTTTTATTTTTCGAGACAAGCATTTGTGCTTGTAGTAAGAGTTCAGAAAACATGAAATCAACATCAACCCATAGAACAATGTCTGCCCAAATGCAGAGAGCTAAGAAAGCAATCTTAAAAGACGCTGCTAATTTACCCTTCCAGTCCTCAATAATAAGCAATTTAGACACCTATTAAGAACAATTTAATTGCAACATGATTACCCTTTCACTGCTATCAGAACAATTTCAAAAGGAGATGGAGAATCTCAGACCTGCAGATCTCCTAGGTCTGACACAAATATTCTTAGCAGATCAGGGATGATTTCTGGAAGAAATCAGCTCCTTCTGTTCCAGCCTAACACAGCCTTGCTCTGTGTCAAAAGGTCCAGTCTTTCTCTCTCTTTGTTTCCCACACAGAGCACTAAAACCCTGCCTGCTCTGGTTGTGCCACAAGACTGCTCTCTCTCCTCTGGTGACAGGTTTTTTTCCTCCTCCAAGGCTACCTATTAACAGAGGCAGGGTGATGTCAGACACAGGTCATTAGATCTCTTTACATTTCCAAGCTTTGTTCCTGCCCACAAGTACTTTAATATCCTCTTCTTCAAGGAGAAGGTTCTAGCATTATTATCCAAACCTGCTGCTGCTATAATTTCTGACCATGCCAGTGGTGCCTCAGCTGAGCTCAAGCAAAATATCATATTGGTTCCCCAAATACCAACCTTTGCCTTCTAAAAAGCAAGTAATATTTTCCCTCTATTTACGCTCATTTTAGTCCTGATATTGTTAAAAACAACTTATACTAGGAATAGGAATGGGACCAAACAAGATCTTAACCTTGAATATATCAAACTTCAAGTGGTTGTAAAGTCATAGTTGAGTCAAATATGGATTTCCATAGGAGTTGTCTATTATTTATAGTTATACATGTACAATAAGGGCATTTCAGTACACTTAGGAGACCCACAGTAAAAGATCTAAAAAGGTACACTGTGCTTCTCCAGAACAGAAATCCACTTGCAGGGTGTTATAGGAAGACCAGCTTTAAATTATTACCATTTTTGGACTTCATGCCTCCTTAGAAGCATACGGAGAAAACAGAACTAATACAGTTGGATCAAAATGGTGGAAGGTTGTGTTAATTAGAATTTGAACATTAACATCATATTTTTCTCATTACTTTTTCAAGTAATATTTCTTTCAAGAAGCAATACATTGTCAATACAAATTCTCAATAGGAATGTGGCTTAATACCATGCAATTGGCTTTCCATCAAATTCCGCTGGAGCAACTTCTCTGCCATCTGAGCAGGTTTTTTGCTAAATGCCACTGAAGTGGCGTCACTTCAAAACAACACAAGAGAAGGTTTTGTTTGGTTCTCTGCTTTGTTTTTAGCACTCAAGTGACTTCAGCAGAAAGTACCGCAGCCTCAAAATAGCAATAATGTGGTACCTAGGAATTACTATGGTCAGATAGTGAGAGGTTCACTAAGAATACTCTCTTTTCTGATACAAAAATGTCAATTGTTGGAGACCAACATCCATATAATATTGTGAAGTACTCAATAAAAACAAACTGCCATATGTCATGCAACCCTGCCCACACTGTTTGGAAACCAGTTAATACTTTTTCATTTACTGCTTTATACATGAAGGGAGGAGGAAAAGGTTGTAACTATCAAGTTCTTTTGCCTATTCTTTGAGAAACTTTAGGTTGTTGTAGCAATCAAACACAGTAATATATATTCATGAGTACATTTGAAAATAACCTGCAGACTTCAGCTGCCATATCAGGTAGTTAAACATGAAGTACCCTCAAATGCAGTTGCATCCCTGGTTTCCTTTGTGTGTGCTGGTGCACACTTAGTTTAAGATAACCAAGCTGAATCATTTAGAAATTGCATTTCCTATCATTTAGCCATAAAATTCTAAATGTTTGACAAATCCATAAAGTTAAAAAAAAACATTATGATACCTATGCTATTCAAAATTATCCACTTCGGAGGAACCTGCTCTGTGAAGAACAGATTAAAGGTGGTATTTTCATCTTTTATTGAGAATTTCTCACACTTTATCAATTCAACAGTAATTTTCAGCAGCATAGTAAATATGCCACGTTGCTTTTATTTGGCAGTAAAACTGGGTCTACAGAAGACAGTGTAAAACCTTGAAACCAATAGAAAATATTTTTAAATGAAGGCTCAAAGTAATTTATTGTCAAAAACGAAGCAGTATTAATACAAGGAATTTTGATTTATTCTGATCGTGTTCTGAAATAACCTTAATTTAATAGATAAATCATAGCAATGATTTTGTAAGTTTATAAAGAGATACTAAACCTTTTGCAAAATTCAATGGGAAGATACGTTATCTATTGTTTCCACTTCTAATATACATGTGTAAAGCATTTCCTAGCATACTGCTTTCTAAACAGCACAAGATGGAAGTATCTGAACACTTAGGTTGTCACCTTAAAACAAACTGTCACACATTTTTCTTCACACATTTGAAACCCAACTTATCAACCTTAACAAGTGTTGTTATCAAAAGAATTTTGGTGCCTTTGTTCTTTCCCTTTTGCAAGTAAATTACACTTTTAGGATTTATTAAGACAAGAAACAATTTTTGAATAGCAGGTCAAAACTCTCTATGGAAAAATTCTCATTACTTTCTAGCCTGAAGCAGTATTTACCACTCCAACTTATCCATCTTTTTCCTGTTTTTTATATATCTATATTTCCAGAATCTTGTTTCTGTGCCTAATGCTATAACATTGCAGCAGTTTGTTCAAAGCAACACTCTTATTTTTGCTCTTAGCCGGTGCTATACAAACCCTGATCAATTATTGAAGTGTAAGCCCTGAAGTAACACAGCCATTACTGCAGCAGGCAGATAAAAATGGAACACTTTTAGCTACAGTATATTTACTTTAGAGTTTCGGCAAACAAACCAACAAGTTAAACTACCTTGTCTTTCACTTTGTTTGATGTATTAATATTTCCTGCATGTTCAAAAGTCTTTATTTTAAAACAAAGTTACTGAAATATTATGGCTGCTTGTTTGTGAGAATACCTAAGCTTAAATATTTGCATGAAACAGCCTTGAGATATAGAAAAGGCAGCATTAAAGAAGTACAAATCTAATACAGAAGCTGCTATCTGTAGTGCCATAAGAGCCACTGTTTTTTATGAGCTGTTTGGTATTTTAAGTTCGCCAAACTGCAGAGCCTGCATATTGTAATGACATTAAAAATGATGCTGGGAGGTATCTTAAACAACAAACAACATCACTGAGAAAAGTATTCTTTAAAGAAAAGGGGAAAAAAAATCAAATTAGAGGTGTTGGAAATTTCTCATGAAAATCAACTGCTAATCACTTGTGGACTTCTCTCCTCCTGCAGCTCACTCCTTTACTCAAAAATGAGTGCCCAAGATGTAAATTTTTGTTAAACTGCTTTCTTATTTAATTACATAGAGTCTATTTGATAGGGATGCCAGTTCAAGACTACAACTATTCATCTTCTGATGGTGCTGCATGTGCATCTGCACACAAGATATAATGTTTTTCAGTTTAAATGTCTGTTCTGGGTTTTAAGGACTAAATGATAGTGAAGATGGCTGGAAATGTTCCAGATTTTCCTATATAAACTGCTTAGCAAAACCAAAAATTAGTACTTATGTTACAGAACTAATAATGTTTGGCATTTGCATTTTATCACTTATGATGTGAAGAGCGGGAAGAACTTGTCCCAGGAAGTTTGGGGGAAACTGTAAAAACTCAGTTTTAGAAACGGATGTTTAAAAAAAGCTTGTGTAGTTTTGCTCAGTTCTCAGCTGTTCTTTTTTCTAGTTCCCAGAGGAAAGCAGGCTTGGCTTTGCAAACACCATACGTGAACAGCTCATGAAAAATGATCTCATGAATACACAAGTATGTCATCATATCCCACTTGAAGGCATTTCAGAACTGGATATGGTAGCCACGAGTGAAAAAAAAAAGCTATATGTGCTTAGGTGGTTTGCACAAAAAAAAAAACAAACCAGTGTCATGAAGAGGTGTTCATGGTATGTGTGTTCTTTACAAGCATTCACATCTGAGAATATTCACAAATTTTGTCACTGACCTTGGCTGTTCTATTTGTTCACCCAAGTAGTACATAAAGGGCCTCTTAAGCAGAGCTCACAGTATTTCCTCAAATATCTGAACTTCCTAAAATTTATTCTAGCTTTGAAAATATGAAAAAGAAGGAACTGATCCCTCTACAGCCACAATGAAAAGAAAACATTTAGTGTTATCTACAAGTCAGAGCAACCTGGTGCTGTTCTGATCCAGTTAAAGGCAGCCAGGTAGGAACTTTGCCCTTGCCCAGATACGCAGAGATGAGTTCTGTTCTTTCCACACTTTTTGCTCTCCTCTGGACAGGGCATGAAACAAACCCCTTTAAATGTGAGACAGACAGCACAAGCACACGCACACGTGGGCATGCATCATCCACACAGATGATGTAGAAAGTACAATTTCAAGACAAAAACCACCACAGATTTTTATATAGCTGCATTTATGGTCGATTACCAACCATGTCAACCTGCCTCTTTCCACCTTCAGTTTCAATACATCTTATTTTAAAAAGTGGAAATCACAATGAACGTAAACAACTTCTTTCTCTTCCATTTTATTTTTGTTTTTATAATGAGTACATCTGAGCCTGGTAACATATTCAAGGTATGCCTCAAATACTTGGAAGCAAAAACCTTTGCATTTGAATTCAATTCACTGAAAGTGAGGTAGCCAATTTGTTGTTGCAAGCGTCTGTGCTATTATTTTTAGAGCTTTCTGGCAGACAGCTTATGAAAGGTGGTTTGTATAAAGCAGCAACATAATTTGAAAAAGTGCAAAGAGGGAATCTATAGTGATGCATGGCTTTGTGAAACTGCTCTTTATTTAAATATTGCACTGGATAGTAGAAACAGGCTGACTGGATTTATGAGGTGTGAAGCTATGTCTCATAATGATTAACATTAGAATCACAATTTAGACCTGAGGTCAGACTCCAGATACTACATTAACCTTATTTTTTAGAAAATCTGGAGCTGTCACTATTATTATAGTCTTTATTAAAACAAAGATGATGTTGAGCTAACTGCTTGTTTTAAATGAGTCAGGAAAACGGGATCAAGCCTTTGAAACTTTACTTCTCTTCATTACTATGCTCATCATGCTTACCTCTCCTCAGAGGTGCCCTGTATGCTCCTATGGGGAGAAGCAGAAATGCCTACTTTTCATAAAAAACTGGTATTAAAAAACCCAAAGCACAGGCTTCCTCTCTTGCAGTCTCCAATTTCAGATAGTTTTGTAATGAAATAGTCACTGTGTGAATTAAATTAGATAAAGAGTCATCTACACCCTGAATATTCAGTCACTCTGGGTGATCATCCTCAGTACAACAAAATTTGTGCTTATTTGCTGTCTTTTATAACTGAGTTTCCTACAAGCACTGGGTGAGAGCCACTAGGAGGAAGGCAGCTTTGGGGACAGGGTCATAATATCACACCCAAAGAACAAAAGGTTCTCAAGCACAGGGTTCAGCTGGCTGGAGAGTGCTTGGAGGAGGGAGGGGAAATCAATGGATGCTCTGTTTCGACATTTATCCCACCGTTCACATGCCATCAGCAAGAATTTCTGGTTGGTTGGTGAATCCTGAAATCCCTTCTCCTGAAGGCAATTTGAGGATCTCAGCATCACAAGAAAGCTTTGGGTCTAACACAGCTACTTAAACTGGTTATTCTGAGCAGGCAACAAACCTTTTTGCATTTTCTATCTTCTACAGCACGTGTCCTGTAATCTTTCTGCACACGTGGTAAATCTGGCATTCCCTGGAGCTACCAGACTCATAAGCAAGTGTGACCCACACAGAGCTGCAGGACACCAGCTATTTTATTCCCTCAGAAAACTCCACTGTGCTGCTCCTCCGTGTACTCAGAAAGACTTTTCAAACTTCACTGCCAATGAAAACTTCCCTCCCAGCTCCTCCATAATAAACAAAGGGAAAGGGAAAGTTAAAGCAGACAACATGAGACGATTCCATGAGTACATGGGAGATAGTTATTAAAACTACAATCCCCACCTTCTCACTTAAAAAACAACAAAAATATGCTGGTTGTAACTATAATCCTGCTGTTTCCTCCATTCCTGTTAATTCAATTCATATTTCTTTCCCCTTCAGAAAAAGAGACCAAATCAAAAAATTTTTACCTATCTGTCCACTTAGTTGCAATTCACATAATTTTAAAAATTACTTAGGTTCTTAGCATTTGAGCACTAGAAATAACTCTACAGGTGAATCACATTACAGAAAACCACTGTAGGGCAACACTACAAACTCATCTCTGCCAGCATTCCAGAAGCATTTGGACAATGCCCTCAGTCACACAGTGGGAGTGTTGGGAGTGACCTGTGTAGGGACAGGAGTTGGACTCGATGGTCCTTTTTGAGTCCCTTCCAGTTCAGGTGATTCTATGATTCTACTATCTCCAAAATCTCTTGTAATTATAAAGTTAAAGATATTAGCACATTATCCTAAATTTTGAACGTCAAAATCTTATATACAACAATTCTAATCCTGTTCCATGTAGCATCATCACTTGCTGAAAGGATATACATCTTCAGGTGGTAGCACTGGATGTTTTATTGATGGCTGAACTGCACCGAACATAAAGATAGGGGACGGAGAAGTTTTAATACTGTAGGAAGTGAGTTCAAAGGAAGTTTACAGAGAAAAAAGGGTAAACATCCATTACTACTTACAAATGCAATGAATCTGTTAATACAATTAATATACCTCTATTTTAACTCATCCATCTAAATGAATATGGACACTTAATTTAAATTTCTCATCCAACTTCCAAAGCATATAACATGCAAAAAATTAAATTCAGAAACATTCATAAAACCTCTAGATTGCATACTAAGTATTCTCTTGATCTTATGACACTTGACCTATTGTGGGTACAATGGAGAATAACTCTAATTTTGAATATTCATTATATCTTTTTTAAAAAATCTAACACAACATTTTAATGTCACACAGCAACAAAAGCTATTCACGGGCCAAAGCCCAGTCACTCAGGTTTACCCTAGACTGATGATTATACATCAAAATGTCAGAAGATATGTATTTACCAAGTTTGATGAAGGAAATCTGACAAATACTATTTAAGATAAGTGGCATTTTCTCCTAATTGTTTTCAGATGAATGAATGAGAACCTAATGCCCTGCTACTTTGGTGGAGCACTAAATAGCTTCAAAAACTCATGTTTATACAATGTATTGGTGCACAGTCTAAAAGGAGAATTGAAACAGGCATGCTCATTTATAAATGGATCTTAGGTGTACATAATAAGAATCACAAAAGAAAATGAGAAAAAATAGCCCAGACTATCCAATCATTATTTACATTAGTTTGTTGTCTTTTTGCAGCTTGATTTCTCATCTCAATCACCATCGTTTTCTTGGCACTGTTGTGGTTTTGAAAACTGTAAGTGTTTTAGCTAACATCAAACTTGCTTAAATGAATCATTTACTATAGGTGGATCACACAACAAAGATATTCTTTCAACAGCCTTCCAGGATATAGTGATACATACAAATATTCTACCAAAAAAGCAACAAAATGTTGCAGTTACTGTGTGTAAGAGAACTCGCCCACACATATTTAACCCTGTGTGCTTTCATTAACAGTGAAGGTTTGTGGCATGAAGCAGTAGAGCTTCCCACTGGGTGCAAAGACGCATGAAGAGAGATCACTATAGGAGGAGGTCTTACAGAGTCACAGACTCATCTGTTTGGAAAAGATCTCTGAGATCATCCAGTCCAACCGAATCTATCCACTTACTAAACCATGACCCTAAGAAGCTCATTCACCCACCTTTTAAACATCTCCAGGGATGGCGACTCCACCACCACCCTGGGCAGCCTCTGCCACAGACTGACCACCCTTTCAGTGAGGAAATTCTTCCTGATGTCCAATCTGAACCTGCCCTGGTGCAACTTGAGGCCATTTCCTCTCATCCCATCATCTGTCACTTGGGAGAAGAGCCCAACACCCACCTCACCACAGCCTCCTTTCAGGCAGTTGTAGACAGTGATGAGGTCTCCCCTCAGCCTCCTCTTCTCCAGGTCAAACAACCCCAGGTCCCTCAGCTGCTCCTCACAGGCCTTGTTCTCCAGCCCCTTCCCCAGCCTCGTTCCCTTTTCTGGACGTGCTCCAGCCCCTCAATGTCCTTCTTGGAGTGATAGGCCCAAACTGAACACATTACTCGAGGTGTGGGCTCAGTCTTATGCTGAACTTTTGGATTCTTCATAGTCTTGAGAGATTCCTCTGAAAGGGAGACTAATTTTGCCCAAGCATCCCATCCATCTCGTGACCCAGTTACATACAACTATATATATACACATATATATAGCAATGTCTGGACAAGCTTGGATACTTGATGAGATTCAGCTGCAGCAGCATGGAATTGCTGCTTCCTCCAGAAAGCCAACTGAAGCACTTAAAAGCAGCTTGATCTCTCCACATTATGGTATTATTCCCCCATTAGTCTTGGGAGAAAATAATCTGCAGGGAGCATGTAACACTCAGTTTGCTTTACCTACGTAACAGCTCAGCTGCATGGTTCGTGCATGCATAGCACCATGGCAATAATCCATCCCCCTACACACTCCATACTGAAACTGTTGATTATAACTCAAGTTTCAGACATTCTGATTCACAACTGAAAAATTATGGATACCCAGAAAAGATTTTTTAATAGGTTTGAGAATTTCCAATTAGCTTTGTAGAAATCAGTCATTCGGTTTTGTACAGCTCTGGATAATGTTTCCTGGAATAGTCAGAATAAAAAGCAGAAAAAGCAACTTATTATGGGACGGACTTTTATGCAGTAGTCTGACTTGAGAACCAGAGGTCATAACAGGCATTTCCTTAGGAGATGTCCAGCTGAATTTTTCATGCCAAAGAAGATTAGGTGAATCATGTTATTTTATTCTTCTGAGTAAGGGGCCTACTCCAGAGATCTGCACTCGGTACTTTCAGATTTTGGCCCTAGGACAGAACTCATTTGTTCAATGAACTAGAAGACAAAATAGCATAGGACTGCATGAGGCACGATGGGATCCTGAAAGACCAGAACTAAATAGCATCAGCAAAGATACATAAAGATGCTTGCCTTCCACTGAACCTGCTAATTACAAATATTCTCAATCTATTATAATAATAAAGGAATATTAAAGTTCTCTCATCCTGGGGTTGCCTTTATTACGTAGTTCACCATGAAAATTGTCATTCATTACACCACCTGCCTCACAGCAAGGGAGAATGAGGGAAGAGAGGAGCATATTGGTACATGATGCACAAAGTAATAGCAATGAGTGAATGAATACCAATGCCATGACAAATCTTCATTTACAACCAGATGTGGACTACAGTAGGAAAATAAAGATGGACCATCCACTACTATGAAAACAATAAAGAACAAGAAATGGTCCCCAGTATTCTATCACCAGTTCATGCTCCATATTCCATCTACGAAAGTTCACCGGGAGCCCAGAGGACGGTCTCACTGCAATGGATTACAAGAGATGGTGGCAGTTAGGCCAGTGGCACTGCAGAAAATGAGACCAAAACCAGAGCCTACCAAATGCAATAGAAAAGTCCCATTCATTTAAATGGGAGTTGGACCAGTCTCCTGGCAACTCCGCTGAAATCCCACTGGCAAAAGTCAAGCAGGGTGGCTGTGGCCCACAGCCTCACTTCTCTTAGGCACCTCTGAAGAATGTCGCCTTCCAACCACACCATTTCTCACCTGGAGGTGTCAGTACACACGTGAGCATCAAACGTAAAAGTTGAGGTTGCAAAGTAAAGTTCATCACAGTTGCAACACTACGAGTTTACTTTTGAGATACAGTAAGAATATCTCTGTGTAGGGGATGACCTTTCTTACTTTCTTTTGCTGTTGGGAGATGACATACAACTGTCTTTTTTGACATGGAAGGTCAAACGCATACCTCTGGTTTGCTCCCAGTAATGAAGAATCTGCTCTGTTGAAAATAGTAAGGCAAAAGCACTTAATTAATAGCTGGACCAAGCATAATCTGTGGAAAGTCTTTTTGACAGATGGTTTTCATTCTCTTTGCAAAGCCCAATGCTTTCAGCTGTCTTTTACAGTTCATACCTTACTAGGCACAAAATCATTGAGATTTTGTCCAATCAGTCCTCGTTGGCTCTTTTAAAATACTTGGTATGACTCTAAACCACATATAGGTATCTCCCACACATGCAAATGATTCGTAGGCTTTAACAAAAATGCCTTCTATAAATGCAAACATTTGTGTTCTATCAATATATTTTGCCTCTACACAATGAAAGGAAAATTTAAAATATAGCAGAGAATGCCTTTAGAATGTGCTGGGTTGTGTGATCATTTGGCAAAATGGACAAATGTCTCCTAAAGAGTATGTTGAGGTTCCCCAAACAAATTTTACTGGTAACATAAGGCAGGTTGGAGTCAATTCCAGCCATGAAACTCTAGTTCATTAATTTTCTACACCAACTGTCTCTTGCTAATTCCACTCACATAATAAACAGCCTAATAAAAATATACTTTCCTTCTCGGTCTACATCTGAGAATATTTATAGTTGCTGCGTAATATTGACAGGGATTTGGTTGTTTTTTTGTGTTTTAACAGAAATTCAAAAGAAGGGCTATACTTGCATCAAAATACAAGAGCAATACTGTGCTTTGTGATTCTAAGGTGATGTAATTTGTCTACTGCTGTTTCTGCCAACTGGTCACCAGACACTAGAGCTGACTTAACCAGTAAGCAGAGTCTACCATCTGGTGGCTGGAGCTGCTGAATGTACGTCCCACACACTCCTGCATCTAGATTCAAAGGGGACCTTTTGTTGTTGGTGGGCAGCAGTTTTACCTGATGACTGGAGCAAAGAGGCACCTTCAGACTGATAATCTTATCTCCCTGAAATTATTTTTTTGTAATAATTTACATCTACCTCCATAGCTGTTTTTCCAAAAACCTAGATGAGCTCCTTAATCCTTACTTGGCCACTCTTCTATGGACTCTGCTTAATACCTTTGTGCATAAAAATAGTCTGTCATAGTACTTGACGTTAATTAATCAAGAAATTAAGTTTCATGAAATCCTAGTATCAGCCTAATTTGTCAGCTTGCAGGCTCTTTTCCTTGCTGTTCACCATCTCTGCTATACAAAGACTCGCTCCCAGCATCCAATACATCACGATAGGATTTGCCACTGAAATCAGTGAATTAAATTGACTGAATCACCATTCATGCTGTACAGTAAATACAGCAATATTATACTTTAAACACACACATAGCCAAAGGACCAGGGGTATTCATGTATGTCATGTAATCAAAATAAAGATCAATAAAGCAAACTTGTTCCTAGTGATTAATCAATGCATGCTTGTATTTCACATTCATTGAATCACACAATGATTGGCAGGGACTGGGTGATATGGATCAGCATAAGACCTAAGATTTCATTTATCTTTCAGATATGCCTGAGTACAAGAACAACAGAAAGCTGGAACTATCTTCACATTAAGGTGGAGGACTGAAATGTCTGCAAATAATTTAAACCATATTAGTGTATGATAATGTCGACAGGAACAAGATAGGAATGACTGAAACAATCTAAACACTGAAGCAGTAAAGTGGATTTTAAGTACTTACACAAAAGATCACTGTCAACCAAAAGACATCCAGAGAGCAGGAAAATGTGTGATGTTCAAAAAAGATATGAAGAACGACTTCATCACAAGTTTCTATTGTGCCTCTCAATGCATGGGCTAGCGTTTTGCATATTCTCTTTTCTCTGCAGTGACTGCACCCGATTAGTCTCTTCAACACACATTCTAACAATAGGAAATGCTACCCACAAAATGGGTTATTTCACACAATAAAAGAAAATCTTACTAAACTATCTTCTGAAAATGATGTACAAAAGGCTATTAAACAACATGCATCTGGCAAGTCAAATGGTTCAGATGGCATACAAATAAATCCACATAGTATTGCTGATTTCCAACTATTAAGACATCTGCTGAAAATCCTCCAGTTAATAAGAGCACAAAATAGCATCTTCCAGACTTGACTATTTCCCTTATCTATCACGTAACCGTCGAAGGAGAGGGGATCAATCACTGTGTGTAACAACCAACTGGGTAGCTCTTTCCCAGCCACAGTGGGCAAAGGCATTGCTCATTGGTACTTATTTTTCCCTGGTCCATGTCCTCTTGCTTTCCAGGGTTAGATAAGCAACAACAGACAAAATGTGCTGATTGTGATTCTTGAGAAATCCATTGTGAACCACATAGGCAAATTCCCTCTCGTGGCTTTAACCAGTTGGAGTCCTGCTTGGGTCAGACATAAGTAACCAAAAGAAAAAGGCAGGAACATACGAGTACACAAGTGGAAGAGCAGAAATCCCTCGGCATCAATGCCAGATCCTACTGCCTTAAGATTCATGTCATCATTCCATGGTTAATGCCTTACTATGATATTTTGACAAGGAGAGGATCTAGACACCGAGGTGTAATGAAACTGATTAAAGCAATAACAAAGTCTTACAAAGCAGCATGCAGAAACTACAACTGAAAACTACTGTCATACACTAAGTAAGAGTCATTTAAGGACACAGGCATTAGCAATAAAATACTGTTCATGCAAATATAGTCAAAAACCAAAAAGCTCCATACAATGCAGGTGCCAGCCCCAACTCTACCCATCTTCTGCAGACCCTAAGCAGAGTTTTGATAGTAGGAAAGACTATCTTATGCTTCACTTCAGAATAAGTGGGGTACCTTAGGTCATAGAAGGATACAGTATTTAGAATAATTTTTGTCCTACAGGAAGCAGAAAGGAAATTGTGTGATAGATATTCTACCTCCACTACCTGACAAGCTGTGGAAGATTACTAAAATGGGTCATTTAAGATTTTTTTTAAAAAGAAGCTATTCTGACAGCACACAGCACAGTGTCTGAGACTACAGTTTACATACCTCTAAGAGCTCTTATGCTCCTATAGCTATCACTAAAGGGACTTTTAGAGACTATATGGCATTACTGAGAGTTATACCTGTAAAACTATTTAAATATAAAATTATTACCTCTAATTAGAGGAGTTACATGATTACAGAATGGGTGATCACACCAGGTAACAGGCAACTTCATTTTAATCAAATTTTATGAAGAAAAAGAATGAATCTAGTAAGAGTAAAAGAACTTAATTTGACTCAGCAGACAGAGCCATCGTGGACCAGTTATGTTCCCTTTATTATAAGTACTTTCCTGATCTCATTGAAGTAACTGGTAAATCTGTATAATGTTACTCCAGGATTGTTTTAACATTCCCTGACTTACCAACCACCACATATATTTCTGTCCCTGGTGAAAGCTATAAAACAGGTGTGGGCATAAATACACAAGAAAAAATTGGGGTAGATTCTACTTATTTTCTTCAGGAAACACGAAAAATAAAGACAACCCCAGTTTGTTTGAGTTGGCAGCAAAATACACTGCTACTCCAGAAACTCCAGGTGCTTAGAAATGTTAATGACTAGGTCCATGTATTTGAGTGCATCAGGTTCACTTGAAACTCTTGCTGCCTCAAATACCTGAAGGAAGCACACCCAAGCATAGATGATTAGTGATGATAAATGTTGAATTTTCCCCTGAACTGTATTATTTTCATTAGGCTTATCATAACAATTTTATTTTTAAGGCTATGTGATTTGTATCACAGCTTGGAATAGATTATCTGACAAGATAGTTGAACATCATTAAAAGGGAAGGAGGAGTGGATGTAAAGGTGGGGAGCAGACAGAAGAAAGTAAAGGAAGATTCAAAAGCAGAGAGAACAAAGGGGAGAGATTCACCGAGCCATTTATATCGTACAGTTGAGCAATAAAACATCATTACCATCTAGAAGCTCCAGATAAAACATTTGGAGATGAATTAAAGAAGGTTCAAAACAAGATGTGCAGAGGACTTAAGATTAATTCTGTATTTAAGAGTTAAGGGTGATGAGAAAGAGAGAATACAAATAGTTTATGGTTATACCACTGCTGCATTCTAAGGCACTGTGGTTTGTGATAAGATATGATCGTGCCCAGCCTATCTCTAGCTTTTCTCTCACATACTGAACATGTTTTCTCATCCTATTGCACTGGGCAACCTTGTTTATCCCCTACTCCAGATTAGGTTTTTCCACCTTTGTCATAAAGTCGTTACTGCTGCAGACTCTACTTGGTCTCCACGCTGCTGGGACAGAGCATGAGGGCTCTGTCATGTCTTTATGTCAAGAGCAAAAGAGCAGAGAAGAGCAGTAGCAGTGAGATGGAATAGCCTGTCTTCTCCTCGCTTCCCCACATGAACATGATGACTCATTATATCAGAAGTGAATCAAACTTCTAAAAAGGCAACCACAAAACATGGGGTTTTTTTCCTTACAGGCACAGATAGATTCAGAAAAAAAAAAAAGCTCACACATTCAGTGATACAGGATTAAATTATCCACTGCCAGCTTTTGGGGCAATATTTAAACACTAAATCCTACAATGAAGCTCAGATCTAAACTGCTATATCTCATTTATAGAGGAAAACAGTAAAAACTCAAAATTTAACAGCACTGCCATGTCTTTATGTTGCAGCAGGGCTATCGAGACTCATTTTTTTCTAAAACACTAAACTGCACCAACCACAGTCAAATGGAAATTACTCCAAGCTTTCTTCTTAGAAGAAAGTTCTCATCCTCTTGGGTTTTGGTGAGCAGCCCTGTGCTCCTTTCAGTCTGGCATCACACTCAGCTACAAGGACCCCGGCTTACATTGGGAATTTCACAGCTCTGATGGGTACTGGACAGTGGCACCAGTTCCCCAGTGCTCTGAGAAGGGAGGCTGCCCCCCACGTAATCCCACTGCTCCCAGTTCTTCAGGCAAGGTTAAGTACATGTAAATTAAAACTGCAAGCTATTTTTGTAGAAAGTTGGTATTACTAATTTGTTAACTATGACAATTTCACACAGAAACCCTTTTGTTGGAAACTGAGTTTCTCATGTAATAATTAGCTGTGGAATATTACCCCAAACAGGTGTCTGTAGCCTGTCAAAGTCAGAACAGGTGATTTAGAATTAGCGTATTAAAAGAACTGTGAATTAGCGAAGCAAAAACGTGTTAATTTCTTGTTCCATCTGTTAATATGAATTCACTGCCAAATATTTTACTTTGTAGAACTGTGCTGGGATTGGCAAGAACATACACTATAAAAAAAAAGTTTAAAGGCCTGAATGTTTAAAAATCATGACATACGTTACAGCAAAAATAACTTCTACATTTAAGCAAGGATTTTTCTTTTGTATCTTTTAAATCTTTTAAAACTTCATAGTGAAGATCACCATATAATCCATTAAACTAAGCTAAAAGCTCTCACAAATAAACTTTAGGCCTTTCAAAACCAAGTCTGGACACAGTATCACGAGAAAATCCAAGAAATTATGGAATGGTTTAGAAAAAAACTAAAACCAATGTCTTTATTGTGCTTTTAAATTTGAGACACAAAATATTCAAATACTCAGTAACGTGAATTTTTGAATGTAATACTGATGTCCACCTGAACCTGCAGGTCTTTTATGAAAATGGCCACATTTAGAGCTTTTTCTATGAGTAAAAGACCCCAGAAGCTACCTATCCTACACATCTGATTTTTCACAATGGTGTTTGCCATGATATGAACGACATGTCCTTTTATAATAATCTTCACCTTCATGCTCTTTCCTCTTCTTAACTAGATACTGACAGGCTCCTGAACTAATGGAGAGGCTGGAATATGGTGGAATGGCCAGTATTACAAAACCACTGGACAAGAAGTGGAATTAAAGACTGATTTTTGAAGAGTCTATAGTTTATATTTGTTATTAGCCAAGCCAATGTGATTAGGACACTACTGTCTTCCAAAAAAATAAAAGGAGATAATAATTTTAAGCATTATGTATCATATAACATATATCCATCAACTATTAATGAACAGCAGGTATAAATGTCCAGCTTCTAATATCTGTGACTAATGAGTGCAATATATTTTCTAGTGTGATTCTTCCTCTAGGTTCCTGAGCTTTGCAGAGAAATGCCCAATTATATGTTTGCTCCACACTGTGCCTTGCTGCTTCTCGTATCCTGTACCCTGTGAGCCTGACCGTTGTGGAGCAGAGCCTCCTCCCTGCCAAGGGCTGCTCAACTCAAGACAGAGAATTAAGTACATGAACAAACAGTGAGATTGCAAAGAGATTAGACCATCACCAAAATACTGCACCAGTGCTTTCAACATCTAATTTCTTCTGTCAGTCACCAGTTGCCCTACGCTAAAGAACACTATAGCCAAGTTTGCTCACGGGCATAAACGTCAAGATTACAGCTGCAATTTGTATTTAAATATCACAGAATCATGGGAGAGTTTGGGTTGGAAAAGGACCTTAAAGCCCATCCAGTTCCAACCCCACTGCCATGGGCAGGGACACCTCCCACTGGATAAAGGGCTCAAAGCCCCGTCTGACCTGGCCTTGAACACCTCCAGGACTGGGCATCCACAACTTCTCTGGGCAACCTGGGCACTACTTTTTTACCTGGAAGGTGAAAAGGCACAGAAGCTCAGAGGAAGATCACCTGTGTGAAGCCGATGGAGAAAGCCAAAGCTGTGGAAATATATAGAAATCTGTCACTAATGACCCACTTCTTGGTGCATTTTGCATCCAACATACAGTTATAAAGCTAATCTGACAACATCTGAATCTGTTGTGGCAAGTTTTTCCAAGGTAAGAGACACTCAGCATTTTCAGGCCTGTCTTTCAGGGACAAAAAAAAAAGCAATTTACTCTAAAATGTTCTTAGGAGACAAATATTGCTAAGCCTTTGCTTGCCTAACCCATCCCCTCATCACACAACCCTGATACAACAAATTAAATAATCTGTAGATGTTTCCCTCAAGCCTGCGTGCTACCGTGATGCAGCAGGGCACCACCCTGGCCCCAGGCACATTTATATCTTAACATTTTCCCACAGATTTCATTTTCCAGCTCGAGGAAAACACAGAGAGGCCCATATTGCCCCTCAGATTGGAGGAGAGTGAAAAGCTGCGCACCCGGTTACTGCAAGGGTTCCAAGCAAAGCCTAGAGAGATGCAGCAGGTTCTTAACTACAAGTGATATGAGAGGTAGCTTCTCCTCCCTAGTTTTCTGCCACATCCAAGAGATTAATTCTTACATGAATCATCTGTAATGACTAGCATAATTTAGGCAAGTGAATGAGATTTTCTGCATTATTTATATTATGAACTCACAAGAATATGAATGGTGGCTTATGTAAATTCAAACCATGTTTACAGTAGCAAAGTGCAGAGGAAGACCTGCAAGGGTTAAGCTGATATTTCCAGAGTTGGAGCTCTTTGTATCAACACTCCATTGCTTATTGCTTTAGTGCTGAGTGATATGAGTTACAGCCTATGAACTACATATGGGAAACTTTTATTGTTTTCCACATTTGAATGGAAAAATAATTATGTTGCTCACATCTTTCACATACTTAAAGTAAATGCATCAAATTCTTTCTCAGGGTGTGGGCCTGAATTCTTACATTTAACAAATGAAGGCTGCCAAAGTTTTAACCTTCGAGTAATAAAGATTTTTTTTGCCTTTCTGTTTTTTTTTTTTTGTTTTTTTAATGCTTGATAATTCAACCTAAATGTCAGCTTAGGCTTTAAAATAGAACGCATCTATTTGCTCATAATATTTAAGAAATACAATGTCATTATGCTGTTATCAGTGGTAAAACATGTCTAATCTTGATATAGCATCACCTTTAACAAATGCTTGTGAGAAAAAACTAGCGAATGCATAAAACATTTTATGTAGTTTTAAAATATACAATACATTAAAGTTTTAGTTGACTTATCTGAAAAGACATATTTTTGGCACATAAATAAAAAAAGGCAAGGGAAGAACTTGTCAGAAGGCAAATAAAGTATGTAAATTAAATCAAAGGTAAGGCAGCTACACTTTTTGTATAAATAACTGTGTTAACAGATTTTTATGCATATTATAATATATTCAGATGTATTACTTCTGCAAAAACAAATTCATTGCTTCTCTCCAAAAAAATGGATTAAAACAATTTATTTTATAAAATTTGGATGGATAGGATAAGAAATGTAATAGCTATCTATGGAAAATAAATATAAAAATTATTCAAGCTCCATCTACTTTATGTTAGTAATGAGATGCACTTCATTCAAATTCCTTTCAATTGAAACAGTGCTGAGAAAGCAAGAACATGATTCTCTAGGAAATGATTTCTAATGTTCATGATAACATACCAATATAATACAATTATTTACAATTGACTAAGAGTTAACTCCAATAGTATAACATCTTTCTTGCAAAAATGTCAGCTTTTATTGATGAAACAAACTAAGAATAAAACATTTTTACTTGTAGCCTAACTGTGCTGTTTTTCATTCTGTTAACCAAAACAACACAGCAATACTGTAAACAAAAAAAAAAATAGCATGAAACTGGCTGTGTTTGCTTGATTTTATCAAGAATCGTAAGCAGTAAAGTGTTTGGGGATTTTTAAAACATTAAAAATAGTTTTATAAAAAACAATGTTTTTTTAAATTTATTTTGGGGGTGATTTTATTTAAGATGAATTCAGTCAGAAGACATCATCAATGTCAAGAAGCAGAGATCAAGTATCCTTATAAAAATAACTGCATTTATGCTTCAACTTTCATATTTTGAAATGCCCAATTGTCGATTTTTTTTGTTTGATAAATTAATGGAAATAGCATTTAAATAGTTAACATTTAAATTTCTTTCTATATATTCAATTTGTGTCGTATGGGACTCTCTTCACTGGAATCTGAATATTATTTTACTTCCAGCAATTTTCTTGCCTTAGAACTCTTCACCAGCAATGTATGTCAATACTTCTGCAAAGAAGGAGCTACGCTTTGTTTCTCTGTATCATAATCTGGGGGTATTACTTGAGATTTCCAAGCATTCTTTATCAAAACTGAAAGAATTTCAATTTGCAGCTACACAGGTATTTGTGTGGCACCACTTTTCACCGCGCATCCTCGGAGGTTCGCTAAGCAGAGTCAAAGCCACCAACACATTGACCCAAACCCAACCGTCCACGCTGAGCACTCGCTTTGCTCTTAGGCTACACCTTAAAGAGGATTCACCAAGGCAGTCTGAGAGGAAAAACCCAACAAACTGGAAGACTCAGACTGTTTTGGTGAAGAGGACCACGAAAGGCACTAGCACTGACAAGACGGAGCCCAGGCTCAAAGGCCATTAATGAATACTTCTCTACTGTAAAGTCTGGATTGTTTTCCATCTCCAGATCTGCAGCTGTTTGAAAAGATAAAATTAGTTTCACTCTTTTCTTAGGGCAAGGCAAGTCAAAAAAAAAAAAAGACATAGTGTTGTGCCAAGATGCAAAACCAGAAGTAACTGAAGTTCATAATAAAAGCAGCTGTGTCGCCCAATTCACACAGGGTTGTTCTGCTGAAGTCCCGCCACTAACATCTAAAAGCATGAACAAGTATGCCCTTATAAACAAAACACAGTAAATCTGCCTTATCTCTTCACATGGGCTGGCCCAAGAAACTCAAATGCGCACACAATAAAAGGAAACAGGTGGCAGAGAGAAATATCTTATACCCTCTGAAGCAGCTGCCCTATAAGAAATTCAAGCTAGGTATCCCGAACAAACTGCCTTTTCATCAAAGAACACGAAAGATGCACAGTGTACCTACTTAGAACATATCTTATATTGTATTTTCTACCACCAACTGGTTCCTTATGATTGGCATAATTTTGGCAGATAATAATATTTGTATTTTTAATAACAGTATTTAATTTGTTTACAACAGGTGCTCGCTTTCCATTCGCACAGAGGAGCTGTTGTTCCCAAAGGCCTGGGGATCTAAGTCTCACGTTACTGGTTTTCTCCTAAGAGCACAGTGGCCATTAACGTGCCCAAAGGAAACACTAGGAAGGAATGAACTGACCTCCCAGGTTTCAGCAATCTGAACTATTCCAAGTGCAGGATGCAGAAATACTGGAGCAGGTCGGACTGTGTGAGAAAGGATATGTCAGGTGATGAGTGACAGAGCAAACCACTTGCACAAGGAGAAAAAGCTTTTACCATGGAACTATGTATTGCCATTTTTCTGTGCTGTTATAATGTCTAAATCCTTTTGAGGCAGAATGGGAACTGTTACACAGGTAGCAAGCATTTCCAAGTTTCAAAGTTGAAACCTTCATTATGAAGAAAAACAACCATTCTGCTTAAACGTCACTAAAAATCCATAAGGTTGTGCTTTCACTCAAGTAGTTACTTATAATATTAACTATAAACCAACATGGATTTTGAAACAACCGCTCTGCAACACCCCCAGCTTAAAATATTAAGTATCTCTAGCCTTCTACTTTGGTCCTGAAGCATGCATACTAATCTAAATCTGCCCTGGAAAGCATGTAGAATTATTTTTTCACTATGGATGCAACTGTTTCAGACATGCACTTTTGCTTAAAGAACTCTCAACTTTCTTTTCCTTAGTATACATAAAATATTTTTTGTTTTCTATTAAACAGAAGACTCAATGTGAAATACACAAACACAAATCTAAATATGTTTCTTTACAAATCTGCAGAGGTCTCAATGTTTAATATATGACAGAAAACCTGTTTGAAGAGCATCAAATCCTAAACTCATCATTGAATCCATTAGGATTTAAGGAAAACAGTGATACATATAATGCTGGGAGATGAATGCTTGTGGTGAAGTGCTCTCTCGAAGCACTACAGCAGCACATGGGAAGCAGAAGGAGAGATGCTGGATAAGTAGCTAAGGATGGAAGGCGAACAAGGGTGGATGGGTATTGGAGATGAGGCTCAGAGTACTCTGTCTTCTAAGTCATTAAAGCCACTGTACCTGTCACTCGTGTGATCTCCATCCTATCCTCACTATGGCTGCTGTGACTGACGAAAAGTCTTTTATTACCTGCCCTCTGGGAAAGAGGAAGATGAACAATAGACTAAATAGAGATCCGTGACAACATACAAGTTATCGACTGACAGTCCTAAAATCGAGCAATAGATTTGTTCAGTTGAGGCTTCAGACACATCAGGAAAAATATTGCAAATGGAGCTGAAATGGTGAGATTTTTTTTGAAACGAGGTGTATTCCATGCATTTTACATTTTCCTGCATTCGTTTTTACTGTGCCTTGAAAATTCACCTTTCTTCATTGCACCATACACAAATCTAAAGAGAAAATATAATTATTGTAATAGCAAAATATATTAATTTTTGAAAAAAAAATCCTACTGATCATAGACAGCAGCTCTTCACCGCAGCTGTTTCCATCATGACACTAATTCCCTGTTCATTTGAATGGGGCTTAATGGTGCTGTCATAATAATCTTATTGTGACACCAATGGAACTTCATGGAGACAATACAACAATGTTAAGATTAAATAAATTGATGTCCCTACTGTGATATGTTTAGCATCGTATTCTTAGATTTCTATATTTGGGGAGCTTAATTATATAGAATTTATTAGTCTGACATATTAACCTCATTTTTATGGCTTCCTCGAAAGCTTCCAGATTTAATTAAATAATTCTCTATAGCTGCACAAGCTATTGACTTCTCTTGAATGTATTCATGAGTTTTCACTGTTTTACAGAATTATGTAGTGTCAGGTTGTAATGGCAAAGTAGTTTTGGCATGTCATTGTCCTATTAGAAATCCAAAAGTCCAGCTGGCTCTAGTTTTTGAGTATATAACATTTGTGAAACCCTGCACTACAGAGATGATTAATGAACCATTCTATAAATGGCTGTACAAATAAAACACTTGGTTTTGTGGAGAGAGACCTAAGTATATAGCAATAGGTGTAAGAGAACTTCCTGAAATTTGAGAAACCATGTCAAATAGAAAAGAAACATGTAGACAGGTTTTTGGAACTAACCACAGTATGTATTATAAAAAGATACAGATCAGCCCCTCAAAACTTTAGACTGCAGAATTAATGAGTATTGTTTCCAATGACAAAAATTTAATCCTGTTCTGATTTTATTTCACATCTCTGTGTAAGCCTTGCATTGAAATCTATATTGGATGTGAGCACAATCTGTGGAAATATCAGTATCATAATCAGAATCTTGATGTGGTTGTATTATGCACTTCATTTCTAAAATTAATAAGTTTTAAAACATGTAAAGGGAACAAAAAAGTGTTCCTGGGCTCTGATCCTTGTCTGCAACCACAGGTGCCCGCTCTCCCCAAGGCAGAGGTATCTCACAGCATTTGACGAGCACTGTAATATTCCCTGTCAATTTTACATTCTGCTTGGCAGCAGTGGAAACCTGACAGGCATCAGCAGAGTGATTGGCAGTACCATGCCTGATAATGCGAGTCAAAGCAATTGGCAACAGCACTGCTATCCCCCTTGCAGAGTCCAGAATCCACTTATAATCTCACAGGTGACCTTTGATGGCACAGACTGGAAGGTCATGGAAAGGAGAAGACTTTTTATGTACCTAAAAAATCGTTGCATGCATATTTATATTAATATATTTTATTAGGCATGGAACTAAAGCAGCCCCTGGTCTGGCATTCTTTATCTGCAGACACAACTCCCATTACCTTGTAGGGGCTGCATGGCCTCAGATCCAAAACCAGTAACTCTTATGGGTGTTTAGTAAAGTACATGATTTTTGTTTTCATATTTATATCTTTGATTTCCCTAGCATTAAACAAAAGTAGCAAAGCCTTTCTACATCAAGAAATTTTGGTGAAGATTAATCTATGAACGTGCGTAGTGAGATCATAGGATGGTTTGGGTTGGAAGGGAACACGAAAGATCATCCAGTTCCAACCCCGCTGCCACGGGCAGGGATACCTCCCACTGAATCAGGGGGCTCAAAGCCTCTCCAGTATTACATCCATTCATCACCACTTGGTGTCTGTCCAGACTCAGCCTTGCACCTACCATTAGATTTCTGTGTTGTTACAGGATTTTTTTTTTTTTGTCTTAGAGGTCAATCACAAGTCTCACTTCTTCAAAATCCACAAATAATTCAAGATTTGATATCAGAAATTCAAGTTCTCAGGCCTTATGATAAATGCCCCAATATTAAAGCAGAGAGGAAAAGGAACCTCTCTTCTCTTCTTCACCTTCTCTCTCTACTCCTACCAAGCCAGCTGTCCCTCCCTTATCACAACAGCTTTTCAGCTGCAGTTGACACACCTATGAAACACACCATGAAACACACCATGAAACACACCCAAAGCCATCCCTATGGAAGCACAGATAACACATTTTGTTTAGATTCCATGTCTTAGGGTTTGTACTCATGAGCACTTTATAAGTGTGTTATGGAAAATGCTGCTGCAACAAATGGAGAGATTTTGACCACTGGAAGGCAGAATTAAACTTGGAGAGACAGCAGGACTCAGTAAAACACACCTTGTGATGCTGGCCTGCTACGCCAGCTTTCTCTGTTGAAGCACCTAGAAACTAGTGGTTTTGAGATGAATGTCATCGAATGCTGTTTTCAAGTGCCCAGAGCCTCCTGTCCTTGCATCACTTGTTACCAAGTGAGACCCTTGGTTGACAAGACAGTAGCTTTGAATAAAGACACCTATTATTCCAAAATATTCTGATCCCTTTTGCCTGTCCTTTCTTTGTAAATATTTCCTTGTTTTTCATATTATACTGAAATTAAAACAAGATGAAACATCTCCACATTTAATGTGATCAGATTTAGTTGGTTCCAAAAGGAATTTTTCAAGATTTTTCCCCAACTGCTCCTACTTAGCTCTCTATAATTGGATTAGGTACGTATTGCAGCACCTATGAAAATCAGAAAGAAAAGTGAAGAACAGCTTAGTTTGAAGCCTGGCCACTGCACATCCTTTATGGTTTTCTTCATCCAAGGTTTATATCCCCCTAAATTGCTGTGGTGCATGTTGCAATCCACCAAGATTTAAAATTCATCAAACAGACAAAGTGTACATTTAATACTCACATGAGGGAATACAGAATGCCTTTCAATACATCAAACTCCTAAACCTTTTACATCTTTCATTTTTAAGCTACATGGACTTTGATTTGTACAATTTTAAAAATATTCTGAAGCCTAGTCAATCTAACACTAAAAAGCACTGTTGCACAGTAAGAAATCAAGAAATACAATTCAGCAAACCTGGTATAGTTGGTCCCCAGGGAAGTTTTTTTCCAATTCTGTTTGTCATAGCCCAGATCCATCATGTCATGCTAGCCTAACTTACTACTTCTGCCTTTTTTTTTCCCCTTTTCTTTCTTTCTTTTTCACCCTTTTTTGGCACACTCCAACTATTTTCTGTTAAACTGGTGCTGTCACAAGAAAACATATAAAAATGCTCTTTTGCAAACATACTGTTTGGTCTCTACTGAACTCTCCAGAGCCATGGATTTCTCTCACTGTCTTTATCAAGGGTGAATGTTGACAGATCACTGAACCTTACTGTCAGCGGTGACAGGCTTAAAGCTGTTTTGCGCAAGGTGGAGAAAAAAAAAAACACAAAAAAAGGTTTCTGTGCCTTGCATCTAGAAGGTCCCTGATTTAACAACAAAGGCTTATGTTCAAAGATGATTAGCTTAAAGGCATTTCAGAGAGTTTTGATTGTAGCAGCAGTTGGGTGTCTTGCTACTGGGTGAAATATGTATTCCCCTGAGAACAAAGGCGGCAGCAATCCTATTCTGCTGAGATGGCAACTTTAATAATTCCATGTATTTATCAGTACTGTGTCAAGATCTTAAGGATTTTGCCCTTCAGGTGAAGCTGGAGGTAGATGGAATGGATACGGTGCTGAACAATCCCACTAAGATATACATGGAAAATGTCCCATAATGTCCCGGGGGAAAGATAGAAAAGATTCCTAAGGGTCTGACTGCACATAACATAGATAAATGTCTTCGAGGATTACAAAAAGAAGGCTGAGGTTTTTACATTGGGTCTCAGCCTATGCATAAAGCAGTGAGACCAGGTGCTTTCCTCTGCATGGAGCAGCATTTGGAAAGTGTTAATAGTGTAAAATACGCAGCAGTATTTTCACCCAGAAGTTAAGCAGGAAAAAGATAGGAATGCAGATTAAATATAGAATATATTATAAACAACAACATGTCATATTTACTGTTGGATTTCTTATAAAAGACACAACTTGAAACATAAATAATGAGATTTGCTGAAAAAAATAATTGGAGAGATTATTGTGGCAAATTACGTGTGGGAAGGGGCTTGACTGAGCCCAGATATTACACGTAGATAAATTGCCACAGAAACAAAACACTTCTTTACCTTTGGACATACAAATGTTTTCTGTAAGCTTACTCTATGTGCCCCTGTTCGCTGACACCAGGACAGATTTCACTGTCCCACAATGATAATGACCAACAGGGAGAAACTATTCATTTGGTGAGGATATATCTATCCCTTCATGCACCATCAGAGAGATATAGGGGACTTTCAGAAGGAAATGCCTCCTAATTAATGATAGTTCAGAGCCTTATGAAGTGTGAAAGACTGTCTGGAGGAATGTGTAGCGTTCGCATCACTCTGAAGGGCCCCGTAGTATCGTGCTAGAAAGCAGTAAAAATGTAGAGCTAACTTGCAGGGCAGGAGGAGAAGGTAGCTGGAGGGAAGCTGGGATCATGGTTTAAAATATTTGGATGCCCAAAGACACCATTTTGAACAATTCTAAGGTCACAGCAGGCCTTTCTCTTTCAATGCCCTGAAAACTTCATATTTTAAGAGAAAAGCACATTTTCCTTGACATGTTTACTCTGTTGGAGTTAGTGAGCTCCTAGCCATGCTTCATTAATTAAGATCTTATGATGCTTCAGGAATTGCCACGGAGTCACTGGTTATATATGCCTCGACACTGCAGTGGTTGTATCAACCTATTAGTAGGCAGTTCACATTAGAAATTATTTGTGGGATGCAAACTTTCATATTATTAAGGCCTTTCTTATAGAACTGGAAGTCCATGAAAGAGAATATCTTAATTCCCCTGAAACCACAAAGCTGGAAAATGGCAGAAGTATCAGAGAGAATCCTTCTTAATGCAGAAAGCTGCTCCCAGGTTGATTTTCAAAGCTAGCAATTCCCTTCCGACGTGTTTGTCTTATGCTGTGTCAAGTGGCAGAGCAGTGGCACTGGCCACCGCTGCCGAGCCACCATTAACGTGTCCCTTGACTTTGCCTGACACCAGCTGTGTCCACAGCCTCTCCAGCTTCTGGTACCAACCACTGCTGCCAGGAGCACGGCCAAGCTGTGTGATGGGAGAGGATGCACGTGCTGGCAGTTGGTCGGTAGCCTGAGTATTTATGCAGACCCTGTGAACCAAAAAAAACCCTCATCTCGAAGATCAGGTCTAAAAAGATGTCATTTTATGTGAAGTCTAGTGATGGTTATCTCAAACTACAGTGCTAAGATCCAGAGCAATCATTTTCAAGCCAAACTCTCTGTTTTTTTCCCCCTCTCTCTCTTTCTTTCACAGCATGGGTTTCTGGCAAGTATGGGTGCCCCCTGTTTGCCAGAATTTAACTACATATTTTCAAATTACTGGCCCTTTGTACTCCAAAAGATATCTGGTTTCTGCAGGCTTGTTTTCCCCTCCTGAATTGATTCATTATTGAACTTAAAATTTTACACTGAGCCTCCAATTGTTATTACACAGATATTGAATTTCTGGGGCAGTTGCAGCTGACCCAAGAGCCCTGCTCCATGAAGCATTCTCCCACCCCAGGGCTGTATTGGGGCAGGAGCTGTATTAACGCACAGTGCTCTCCTCCTTCCTCCCCATCCACAGCGTAGCTGCACCAGTCCATCAACTGCAAATCTCTACATTTAATTTCTTATTTCAGACCTACCATGAGGTGACCAGGACTGGCAGGTTCTCCCATGGTCTTGCCAGCAACGAGGGGACTGTACTGAGCTGAAGTTAACTCAAAACAGGCAGCAGAAATTTAATTTCTGGGGGTAGAAAGAGCTAAAATATCATTCCTCCAGACAGTCCACCAGATAGGGACACCCTGACCCAGCAGTCTGGGTTTCAAAGCTATTCTCTAGCAGCTGAGGACCACCATCATCTGGAAGCTAATTAGGAGCAGCTCAGCCTACTCAGTTTAATACTTTAAGACCAGGGTGTACTTGTGCACCTGGAGAGGGCAATTTCTATTCAAACCTGAGTCAGGCTTTTCTTTCTCACTCCATCCCCAGTCCTCTTGCAGTGGTGGCACAGATGGGGACTCTCTGGTGGGATGGGACTCACTGATGCTCTGCCATCCTGCAGTGCAACTGCTCTGCTTCTATCCAAAGACCAGCATTCTTGTTTTCCTAAAAGTCTTTTCAAATGATATGTGCACATGGCATCTGTTTGCAATGTATATTTGCCATTAGTGTTTTTAAGTAGGGATGGTGGGGTCCGTATGGCACAGAACATAAGGATTGCCATGGTAATTAGTCATTATTTGGACTAGCAGAGTAACCGCTATCAAAGACTCTTAACTCACTCTTATCCTAATGCACCCAACATGTATTTTCTTTGTTTCTGTCCTTTATCTAAAGTATTTCTGCTCTGAAAAGACTGTTGATATTTATCATTTGTCTGACACATTAATCTCTACAGGAAAGTAAAGTAGAACATTTTTAGGAAAGTTTACTTTTAAATTTTTTGAGGATTACACATTTTTCACTACAAAAACAACATCTATATAAAGTCTCTAAATCACCATGTGTTAAGGGAAAGCAACAGCAATAAGAGTGACAGCTCCATAACAAGGCGTATATGTACCTGCAGCTGATCTAAAAAAGAACACAAAAACAATTGCTTACCTGCAGCTTTTGTCCCATGAGACATGTTTACTATGCAGACATTTGCAGTCTGGGTCTTATTTCTGTAAGGCAGATTTATTTCATTCTCAGGCAGCCAGCAGGTGTGCCCAAGCTTGCCCATGGCTGCACAGTTTTCATGCCACCCTGAGAAGAGCATTTCTAGCTCAAGCTCAGAAATACCGTGCTGAGGAGGGCTACAATGTGAGTAAATACACATCAAATAGGATAGGTAGGAAGCTTAGGTAGGAAATTGCTCTTTTTCCTCTGACCACCTGTACATTCCCCAGTTCCTGTGAGGCTGAGGAAGGACAATGCCATTGCACTTGGTGAAGCTCCAAGTGAAAGCAGCTCCGTGTGACAAAGCGACTGTCCCAGGCAGCTCCCTAACCACCTCACAAGTTCAGGATTGAAGACTACAAAAGCCCTCTCTCGAGGTGGAAGGATGGAGATCTTTGTATATTTTTCCAACAGAAGGAAAGGCTCAGCGTCTTCGTTCACAGTAAGTCACCCAGATAGTGGGGTAAGTACATAAGGTGGGACAGACACCAGATAAAAGCACTCTGGTCCTCTTACCTATGAAGAGGATCCTTTTTCCCCCCCCTCGATGACAATATAACAGGAAAAAAAATTCCTCTGAGCTTCATACTGTGTGCACAGAGGGGAGAGTTTTTTGGGCTTGGAACTCCCCCTCTCCCTCCTGCACTGTGTGGGAAGCGGGGCAGATGCACAGGGTTTCAAGAGAAGGTTTGCAAGAATCTCCCCAGTCATTCAGCACCAATGATGAACATGGCAGGCTCTTAGAGGAACACAAGGTCTACCCTTTGAGGCTTTGAAGTCTGGAGATGAGCAAAAGAGTGTTTGATTCTTAGTAATTATGCTAAGTGGGCAGGTGGGAGCCAGATGCTAAACAACAGCTTCAGATGTGAACACACTGTGCCCCAGTGCTTTGCCTACACCCATCTGTAGACATCAAAAATATTTAAACAATTAAAAAAAAATCAAGGTCTGATCCTGAAAGCATGTTAATAAGCAGCAGAGCATGTTATACTGGTTGCCATATCATCCTGTCTAAAGCATTTGGATAAAATTTGTATATTTTATGTTGGATTATCATTCCTTAAAGTTTCCACATGTCCTTTCTTTGGGAAAATAATGCGCGATCAAACCGTAAAGTCCCATTTTTAAGCTGCTTTCATGCAATTGAACTGAAAATATTAGTTTATCTCGTGCTATTCTGTCAAGCAATATTAGACTGATTAAGTTTTTCAACTATTATTGGTGCAGATGGAGTATACATAACCTGCCTTTATACTCCATTTCATACGCTTACGTCTTGAATCTTGGCAAACTTCGAATTTTTGACCATACCCTTGTGAAGGATCAGAATGTCATAACCCCTTTAGTCAATATTTTGAAAGGCTAATTTGAGTGAGTAATTGCATTCCAGTTCAGAAGAATATTAAAATAACTAGTTTATGTGAATACATCCATCCTAATGGAAATATACATTCCAGAAGAGTTGGAAGAATTAGCTTAATATCACTGCTGTATAAAATTCAATGACTTGAGCTTTCAGGCAGGGCTGCACAGGCAGACTGAAAATGTTTTGGCTCGCTTGGGTTCTCATCCACTGTATCTGCTTCCAATCTCAAATTCCAATAAACGAACAACAAAGAAATCAAAAGGAAACTGCGTGGCTCGCCAGCTTGAACCTTGCTTGCAGAGAAACCAGACAAAACCACACAGTGTGAGGAAACAAACATGAAAACACAGTGTAATATGTTTTCTATTGTTTCTGCCAAAAAACATCAATTGGTCCAGATCCATACAAAATCTGCCTTCTTCTGTTTAAATTTACCCCATGTTCACTGAAAGATTGGTGAGATTTAGTGACCTTTAAAGCAAACGAGGCCAAGTTCTGGTGAAAACTTCATTTTGTTTCATTGTAAAAATACCACATAAAGCCATCTCTGTGAATGATAAATTCCCAGACAATTAACACAAACACTTATACTCTTGTTCTGCTTACTTTTTCTCTATATCATGTCTGCTATTTCCATGCAAAGATGGGAAATTGGAAGACACTACCCAAACTAGTAGCTTGAACAGTATTAATAATAGTACAGCATGAACAGCACACATGGAAGAATTAAATCCTCATTGGATTAGGTCTTCAAATTTCTTCTAAACTGGCAGCATTGGTGGTGCAGCATGGTGATAAAAATATATGGACTATATCAGCTGTAACTTGTTGTTATGGTCTGTAGCCCTGGTTCTGACCACAGACTCCACTTAGAACTAGAAGACCATTTTCCTACAAAGGGAGTTGTAGGCAAATTATATTCCATTCAAACATATTGGTTTGAATAATTGCTAATTTTAGGCAACAGGATTTCCATTTAGAAGACTATATAGCTACACCTGTATAGATACTGCTTCTGCAACCTGAGCTACCTACTACAGTGAGAAAACCACTAAGAAATTATAAAGAGCCACCTCTGCCTGGTCAATACTCTCCTGGCATCAGCACCTGCAGCTTGGAGATGTAATTAATCAGAAAGAAGAGGGTATTTCCTCCATACACATGTACAGCCATATACATCCAGATACATTTGTTTCTCATTGTTGGCTTGAATTTGATTTAAGAGGAGAGATGGTGACAAACCTGAACATACCCTGTGGAAGAACATTATTTTTTAAGCTTCTCATGTTTACATATTTTTAATCTAAAAATCTCAGGCCGCCATACAGAGTGGAGGAAAGAGAAATTCTCAGTAATGATGACTGTCCTGTTTAAAGAGAAACACTCTTACAGATGCAAACAGATGGACTTTTTGCTGCAGGACAGTGATCTTACAATGCACATCTGGAGCACATCACCTACCCCCAGACTGGCAGTGGAGACTGAACACATCAGATGCCATTAGTCAGAAAACGTGTTAGCAGAAAGAAATTATGATAAGTGCACAACATGGTCAGATGTAAGGAAAAGCACCATTTGTAGATTTGTTAGTCAATTAGGCTTTATTTCAAATGATTCCCCCAAGGCTTCTTGAGGTAGGAACATTTGTTTTCCTTCATTTCACCTAGGCTGGCTACAATTCAGTGACTGCAGACTTCTGAATGGTCTCAGTATTTTTGTTTTCAGAACTGTCACTCAAAACATCACCTGTGCTTTGACCTCTCTCCTGATCATTACCAAACAACCATACATCATCCAAATACAGACATAAAAAAGCAGAAAAACAGTACTGCACAGAAGTATCAACCTTTGTACTGTGACTGTTCTCAACCTCTCATTAATATCATGAATTAAATCAAGAGGACAGTGTCACCATTTTTGTTAACAAATAGCACTGGTCAAGACAGATTTCTCACAGCACCTATGAGTTCCACCTTTATGAGATGTGTGACCTTTTTCATTTCCTACTCTAAACTTTACCCTTGCAGTTTCCAAAAGTATAAAAAGGATATAAAGCTACTGGAGAGTGTCCAGAGGAAGGCCACGAAGTTGGTGAAGGGTCTAGAGGAGAAACCATACAAGGAAAGGCTGAAGTCACTTGGTCTGTTAAGAGGAGACTGAGAGGAGACCTCATCATGGTCTACAGATTCCTCACAAGAGGAAGAGGATGAGCAGGCTCTGAGCTCTTCTCTAGGGTGACCATTGAAGGGACCCGAGGGAAGTGCAGGAAGATGTGCCAGGGGTGGGTTAGGCTCAATGCTAGGAAAAGGTTCTTCACCCAGAGGGTGGTGGAGCACTGGAAGAGCTCCCCAGGGAAGCAGTCACGGTGCCAAACCTTCAAGAAGCATTTGGACAAGGTGCTCAAACACGAGGTGAACTTTGGGTTTGTCCTATGTAGGGACAGGATTTGGACTCAATGATCCTTGTGGATCCCTTCCAAATCAGGACATTCTGTGATGCTAAAAAACACAACTCAGCAAACAAGTATTACTATACAGAAATAAAAGGCACTTGTGCAAACCCAGGCCATTTTCACTCTGTAGTATTTACCTACCATTAAAAATTCTTTGTTCTCCAGTCAGAGGGTACATTGAATGCAAGTGTCACACTGTGCCTACCAAATAGATCAGGCAACTAGCCGAATAAATCATAGGCTGAAATTAGTTGGCATCACCTAATTGAAATGTTATAAAAAGGGAAATAAATTCATAGACATCTAAGTTATTTCCTAAGTGAAAGAAGGCTGAGGAAGTTGAATAATTCCCTTGTAATGAATTATCTGAGTAACTATGCTCTGCAAGTTCAGTGAGAATACTGCAGCTATTTCAAAGTTACATATTTCTAGAAAGATCTTCAAAAATCTCTTTTAAAAGTAAAATGTGTGCTCAACTTTTCTGACATTTACAAAAGTAATTAATTAATATGATTAAGCAAATTAGACTGAGCCAAAGTCTGACTGATTGTAAAGCATGCTGCAAGAGCCACCTGTTTGCTAGAAAGATTAGATACTATGGTGCTGGCAGCTAGAAAAAACAGGGAATTATGAAAGATAAGATAGAGAAACATCTATATATACTGATTTTTCCAGATTTGTTTCATCTAACATGCATCACCAGATCATGTCTGCTTTACCTGATAAAAGAATTGTCCATAAGATGTTTTCCTTTGGAAAAAAACCCTACAGCTTAAGCTAAAACAAAGTCACTGGGTCTATTAAGGTGTTCATGAATCTGGTTTCTAATTAGGCACCTCAGCTCCAATGTGGGTCCAGCCAGCCAGTTCCCAAACTCCAGGAAAATCCTTAGCATTAGCCATGTTACCTTCAAAGTTCCTTTCCCTCACCTTGAGGGCAGTAGTGTGTGTGCTGCACAGATACAATACCTTTGCCTGAGATAACCTTTAGCATTTAAGAATTAAACTTCTGGTGGCAGTAATTACTACGAGATGCTGTAAAATGTGCAATTACAGAATGTACAATTATTCATCCCCGGTCTCCTTTTGCAACACTAAACAAAACTTGAAAACAGGGCAGAGAGATGCTTTCTTATGTTATTAAGTTTTTATAGTTTGTATTAACATGAATATCCAGTCATGCACCTTGCAGTGCCAGGCACTACGTACCCATGGAACAAACCCAGCACTTCAGCCTACAGTGAAAGCATGAGACAGACAAAAAAGAACAAAACAAAACCCACCAGATTTAAAGGATTTAAGGAAGAGTAGCACTGGCAGTCCAGCACGCAGCACACACCAGTTAATAAAGAACAACTCAAGATAGTACCTGATGAGTACGTGGTTGACTAATACTTGGCAGAACTTGATTTTGAGATCCATACTGACCCTTTTACTATTTTGGCTACAGCACTGTTCATATGGAAATCAGGTAAAGCTTTACCACAAGACCAACAGTACATGTTGGAATTTGATTGCAGATCTCTACAGTTGGCATGCTCAGCTTGTCTTCATGGTTAAGTACTAGAATACTTAAGAGAACCCACTTGGAGAGAACCCACTTGGTATTCAAGTCAGAAAGGGGATGAGGACTGGAGCAGAAGCAAGGACTTTTGTGTTTATAGTGCAGACACAGTAGCTCAACTGTGCTGATAAATACATCCTGTATCAGCACAGGAGCAAAGGTCTTGGGGTCTAGAGAGGAGGAAGGATATAGAAGAGGAACATTTTTTCAAAAGACAAGCCAAAGGAGTAGGTAAAGACATAGGAGAAGAGCAGAATCCCCAAGGAACAAGATTTTGAGAACAGTTCATGGCGTGGGAGCCATCAATTCCATGCAGTTATATCAATCCAATTAACTTTTTCATGGAAATGATGCCTTAGCTCTCACTCCATGCTGCTGAGATTTCGCCAAAGCTAGCAAGGTGCCTTGTTTGTTAGATTATCATTACTAAAATAACACACTGGAACCTGGGTAATAATGAACTTTGCAAACCACCATCCCTGCAAAGAAAAAAATGCTAACAAATAGACATCTCTGAGAAAAGAAAATGCTGGCTATATAAATTAACTGAGCTGACTGCTAGGTATACGCAATTAGGAGCGTGTATGTGGACTTTTCTAGAAATAGCTTTAGTCACACTCAGCCCTGCTGCTTGTACTATACTTCTGCCATACAGATTAACTAAAGACAATATTAAAGATGAAAAAAAAAAACCTGTGATTTGAAAGTTCTGACATAAACAGTCCCTGAAAAAGAGGCAAAGAGAGCACACATTGTCTATGCCGTTTGTGAGCCAGTGGATCTAATGGTTCACTTACTTTACAACCTGCTTTGGAATAATTTGGCACATCTCTAATTTTAACAAGCTTCAGTGGGATTAGATAAAATGCAGACTTTGTTTACATCAATTAACACTCAAAGAAGTACAAAAGCACTTGTTAACTGCATTTATGAACAAAAAGTAACAAAGTGAGAGTTTGTCCAAACAAAATGACTGTACAACTTGCTCAGATTGGCACCGTTGCCTCTAAAAGACTAAACCCAAAAATCCAACAACTGAACTGCATTTTCAAGAAGCAGATGTGTATTTTTAATTACCTCAGCAGCTATCATCCAGGTTTGCAGTAACTGTTTTATCAGTTTTTCATATATCAAATTCACAAAAATGAGTGCTTTCCTCCACATGCCACGCACAAATTCACTGAGTTAAGTGGAAAACCAGGACCACTGCAGCCGAGTCAACACATACATTGGCCATTGCTATATTATTATTATTATTTCCAATTATTTTACCTTGAATGATATCAAGCACATTCTTCTCTACATGCTATAGAGCTGGAAAGAACATGTGGATGGCTTCAAACCCAGCACTAACCATCCTCAGAGATAACAGGTGTACAAATCACATACCCCTCATAAAAGATTTGCAAATAGCAAGGGAATTCATGAAGATGCAGAGAGGGAAGTGAAAAGCAGGTAGAAACAGTGTTGAAGTGAGAGAAGGAGAAAAGGGCACTATGGAATATACTGCACTCTATGCTGTAGTACGTAGTATATACCACTTATTCCTCTGAAAGTCTTCTTGGTGATAAAAATTTCCTGTAGTACATCATTTCCATAGATCTCTTGTGTGTTCAAATCACTGAGTAACAAAGAGATGTCTCCAGAAGTTGCCAGTTTTTTAACTCTTTCATCATGTCTCCTCTATTTTTTGCCATTATTAGCTCACGGATTCCTAAAACAATGTTGTCACCATAACCACAATGTTCTTAGTTACACTTTGTGTGTAGCCAAGAGGCCTGGGCACTAGATAAACACATTTTTGTTGCTCTATGAGCGTGCCATTTTCATTAGAAGTGATGCTTCAAAACAACTGAATTGAGCTGTTCACTCTCACTGTTGCCAGTGAGAGCATCGGTCAGTCTACACTGCATTTCTTGGTCCTGTGATACTACAACTTCTCCCTCCTAAAATGACAAAATTAATACTTATATCCTGATAACTAGGTTATTACTCCTATACCAACAGCAGTGAAAGGTGGCTTTGCTCAAGCAGCCTGGTGTTCTCGAGCATTGCAGATCGAAGGTTTATTGAGCTGCAACAATAAATAGAATCAATTTTTTCAACCGCTTCTATATTTCTAACCTTGCAATGGGACATCATGGACTGTGACTTAACAAAGCCCAGACGAGTAGTGCCATGGGATGGCCAGACCTGCTCCAGCCACAAGATGTAACAGAGAGCTCTCCTGACCCAGTTGCTTCCTGGAGACATCTTTACACTTCAGTATTCGAAGATGGTCAGGATGGAGATTGCTCGTTTAGCCACAGTTAAGAGGGAGCAACAGAAAGGGAGGGAAACATGCAGTTGATTCTAGAGACTGACTTAGCCGTATAAACTCAGTGATCTCTCACCCTGAACTCTGGTTCTGGCCTCTGCCTGCTTAACTCCATCGTGCTCCCCTTTCAAAAGTTGAACTGATTAACTGCAGTGATTGTGCCCACGGAGAAGAGTCTTTAATCAATGGGGCCACAGGACCTATATCATAAACTCCATTCCTTAAGATAGGGGTATTGAGTTAAAAAAAAAATATACGGTTATTATTTTTTAAGGAAACAGAACGAAGAATTCAAGAGCAAAAGGAATTATACAGCATCAAGTGTAGCTCAGAAATTTTTAATGAATTTTTAATAAAAAGAGCGAGGATTTAGGAAAGTAACAGGAAGGGAAATGTTCCTCTAAGGTAAAGAAAATCAGGCTATCAGAAGAATCAAGAAAAAAACCATATAGTTTTAAGCATAGTTGTGGCAGTATTGGTACCGTGTTTCAAAGGAAGTGTCCTGAATATCACATAGATCAACAAATACATTGAGAGGTGGAGTCTTTTTTTCTAGTAACTACCACCCTACAAGCAGTAGGTACTGAAAACCCCAACAACCCAAGAAAACAGCCATGCACGCCCATTTGATATAATTGTGTTCATAAAATCTTACTCAATATAGCCCAAAAGAATTAACATAGATTTCTAGATGTATCAGAGAACCCTGACTCTAAAATGCTCTCTAAACAAGACTGACTATAAATGCAGAATATCACAGCACATACAGATAAATTCCTGATAGGTATCCAAAGCCTGGGCAACCTAATAGCAGCTTATCATTGATTGCGTGCTGCACGACAATTTAGACTTTGTTTTCCATTAGCAAACACCTCAAATTACATGAAAGGGAGAAAAAGTTCCCTAGATACAAACATAAATATTTAATCAGCCTTATGTCTGCTCAGTCACCACTCCTCTAAAAAGAGTCCATTAATTAAATACTTTAGAAACGATTAAAACACTTCTGTAGAACTTATTGGCACCTGTTAATTCACTGACCCTACAAGGCTACAGCAGTAAATGTCTTGTTTGATTGCTTCTGTTACCGATAATTCAGCAGCTTAAAGACAAAGGAGACATGATGCAACTTCATGTACCACAATATTGCCTTAAAACACAAAAGCCAGTATCTAGAGGCAGAGAAACAGAACATTTATGTAGACAGGGCAGCACAAATAATCTATTTAACCTAATCTTTTAATTACAGGAAACATCTCGTAGCAAGACATACAAGAGCAATGAAATGACCCAGAGCTAGAAATCAAGATGATATATTTGTGCATGTGAGAGTAACACTAGCAGAATTCATAAAAGAAAACCTCCTTGGGCATTATTATCTTTCCATCAGGATACACTGTCATCACATTGAGAACAGGAGAAAAAAAATGACTTAAAATATGTTATTAAAATACAAAAAAAAAGCTAAAATAGAGGGTAAAGAAACAGAAAACAAGAGCAGAAAAAGGTAAAATTACAAGAGAAAAATGAGGTGAAAGGAGATCTCCATTTGAATAAAAAAAAAGGAGCATCTTAGGGGGGAAGGGGGAGGAAAGAAATAAGGGACAGACCCTAATAGCTTGACATAGCACAGCACCCACTCCACAGAAGCTGCAATGGTTTGGGTGTCGTTATTTACTCAGCAGTGCACTATTCAGCAGAGAGGGGTGTTAAATCTGGCCCTGCTTGGGCACTATGCAAATCTTCTCCCACTCCTCTGCAAGCTTTTAAGGATAGCTGGCAGAGAGTCCCCTGAAGAGTCCTGGCAATGCCACACTCTGCGGTGGGAAACGAGCATCTTGCAAAGAACCCCTGAGATCCTCCTTCCCCCTCAAATCTGCGCAAGTTGAGAAGTGTTGCCTGGAAGGGGGAGCGAGACAGAGAGTGTGTGCAGGAGAGGAAGTGAAAATTAGTAATTAGAAAAGAGACCTGAAATACCAGGAGATGGAGATAATAATTGATCCAACAAATTGGACACTCCCTGCTATATATATTCTTTCCCATTTGTGATATTCTGACCCTTTGTTCAAGTCCTTTACCTTGCTGTATCCGAGTTATTACCAAATAGTTGAAAAAATTGGCTTCCCTTCCTTTGATCTTCTACTATTAGATTACATTCTTCCTACTCCCTGTACACAGTTCTCCTTCACTCCCACTTCTATTTTCCCCATTTCTTTGTTTACATTCAATTTTACCATATTTCTTCACACTTTTCTACACAGGGAAAGTCTACGTTATGTTCCAACACACATTACTCTCTTTTATTCCTTACTTTGCACTTTTTAACTGATAAAGTAGCTATTTTTTTCCAGAATGACAAAGAAAAAAAGGAATGTATGCAACGGTGAAAACATGCTCCTTTTCACTCCATCCACAGCCTCAGCTGAATCACAGTGCCATTGTTTTCCAACAACTTGCATTTCCAAACTTGGGAATTCCCATCAGTCCGTTTGACAGAGTTTTCCTGTGGGTTTTTTTTTTTCTCAGAAGGTGTGCATTTTTCAAATGCCAGTAACATACCACAACAGAATTTCCCAGGAGTAACAGCTTGGTTTGAGGGACTCGTATTCAAAAGCCTTAGTTCCAAAAACGCCATTTGAAACAGAAGAATCAAAGCTGATTATTTACATTCTATAAATCAAAACAAAACTACAACCGATGCATTTCAAAATATTGTTATAATTATTTTCTACCGACTGATAAATTGCTGGACATCCTTTCCTGAACACTGGTTGGCAATTCTGTGAGCACTAAGCAAAATGTTTATTTAATTTTAGATAGTGAATATAATTATTAAAATGTGATTCCAAATCATAGGGAAAAAAAAAGAATATAAGGGGAAAAAAAAGAAAAAGAAAGAAGGAGGCATATTTCAGCTCCATTACAGTGGGTTTACAACTCTGTGGAAGGGATGAGAGGCACTTGCCCCAGAGGGATGGCAGAGCCCAGCCTCAGCATGGCCAGAGCAGCCCAAGGAAGATGACAATGCTCGAGGCTCCAGCAACATCCACTCTGCCAATTTAGGGCTAAGAAGCTACAAAACTCAAGCAATCTCTCTCAACAACCCCAAATTTATTCTTTAAAATGCATTAAAATGACAGAAACATATTTCTCCTCTCTTTTCTCACCATGGTTAGAGAAGAATCTCTGTCTTACTCTGGAAGATAGGGATTGTTTTCTGAATAAATTGTATTTTTTCTTTATGATCCTTCTTTCTCCTGCAATAAAAGCCAGCAAACGTTATAAGCTGCAAAGAGTCATAGCAGTATTCCAAGTATGGAGAGAGCTCTTGTCTTTACTCCCATGTTCAAACTTAAATGTTCCCTTTGTGGCTTCTCAAACAGAGGGCTTGGGCTGTGCTAGCCAAGGAGCACCTCGCACAGATTCTACCCCATCAGCTCATAAACATGAGAGAAAGATCAGCATGGTCCTACATACACCTACACAAATGCACAAGATCTACCCCTGGTACCAACCAGGAGAGTCTGGGCGAAGTCAGAGCAGTAACATCAGTGGAAGCAGGTCTTGTTACCCTCAGTGAAAATCAAACCTGCACGGTCTGTAGCTGCTAGTCCTCTACCAAGAGAAAGTATGGATGGACTGTGAATGTGCTTTGCTACCATAATTAAAAAGAGAAGTCACCCTCCTCCCCCCTCGACAGTCAATCCATTGTAGCTTGGTTTGAGCAGTGCAGGATCACAGAATGATAGAACGGGTCAGGTTGGAAGAGACACTAAAGCCCATCCAGTTCCAACCCCCTGCCATGGGCAGGGACACCTCCCACTGGATCAGGGGGCTCAAAGCCATGTCCAGCCTGGCCTTGAACACCTCCAGGGATGGGGCAGCCACAGCCTTCCTGGGCAACCTGGGCCAGGGCCTCAACAGCCTCAGCGTGAAGAATTTCTTCCTAATGTCTAATCTAATTCCAACTTAAAACCGTTCCCCCTCATCCTATCCCTACAGACCCTTGTAAAAAGTCCCTCCCCAGCTTTTCTGGAGCCCCTTCAGGTACTGGAAGGCCACTATGAGGTCCCTCCGAAGGCATCCCTTCTCCAGGCTGAACCCCAACTCTCTCAGCCTGTCCTCATACAAGAGAGGTGCTCCAGCCCTTTGATAATGTCCATGGCCTCCTCTGGGCCCGTTCCAACAGTTCCATGTCCTTCTTAAATTGTGGATTCCAAAACTGGACACAATACTCCAGGTGGGGTCTCACAAGAGTGGAATACGGGTGAAGAATCACCTCCCTTGGCTTGCTGGATAAGGTAGTTAAATGGATAGATATTTGTTATTTCAATCTTTTGCTCCATGACACCTGCTTTGTGTTTTCTTTTAGCCTTATCACACACTAACAATGTTTCTGGATTAATTAAGAGATCTCTGTACAGCCCATGATTAAAAAAATACTCATTTTTCACTGTTTTTCAGCAGTAGCACTGGTCAAAGCACAAATCTGCTTAGTCTGTTGGAGATCTGGGCATGTGGTGGTAACAGGTTAGATCAGTAGCTCAGGTTGAAAAGCATATCACTCACTTAACTGTGCAGCATCAACACAATTCATCTCAGTCCGTAACAGATGACATGTTCAATAGAATACGTAAAGTATGCCTCCACCTAGTGATGACTATGTACAAATAATAGTAAATAATAATAATTCTATTGCTTTAGAGAATCTTAGTAATTGGCTCCCATTTTCATAAATTAAAATCTGCTCACATACAAATATTCGCTTATACAAATTCACCCTTTCCATCCTGGAAAATTAATCTAAAGCTCAACCTGTAAAAGTTCACCTGTAAACTTGGGGGCTGAGGGTGGTACTAAACACATGCCAGATTTCAAGTACTTTACAATTTTAACAATAATGCCTTTGTAACAACAATGACGAGAAAAACAAAACCATACTGAAGGGCCATGGATTTTAAGTGTTAAATTGTGTGATAATTCAAGTTCAATAGTCTGCTTTTAAAAGAAATGGTAAGAAAACCACATCTCCTGTTTGCAACTTTGTTTGCCAAGGAAAATATTTGCTCAAGTTCTTGGATCACCCTGTTTTACAGATGCAATTGTAGATGTAATTACTTGAAATCCCTGGGAATTTATTTGCTCTAAATCAGACAAAAGGCAATGAAAGGGGAGGGGGGGATCTAAAATAATAACAACAATAAAAAAACACACCAGAGTTCAAGCAATCAAAAAAACTCAGACTAAAGTTTTTAACAACTCTTATAATCCATATAAAAATACTCTATAAGAGGGATCAATTGGAAATGCATCCTCAAAAATCAATAAATTTGAGGAGGTTTGAAAAGTCCCATGTGGAAAATGTTAGGGGTTTTCCTTTCATTTGTACAATCTGGGAACTACCTTAAAAGTCTTCCCAGGCCGACCACGCTTTCATTACCATTTCAAAAAGTCTCCCCATCCCATTAGTGGTCCATGAATCACAGCCTAAAAATGAGTGCTCTGCTGAGAAGTAGATGTGCATTATCTGAAAGGGAGGGCAGGTCGCTATTTGAATTTCTCCCCTGGCACCCAAATTGCCTGCCATTGTCCATTTAACACCTTGAAACATCCCAAGCCATCCTCTCCCCAAAGAATGTCAGCTCTACACAAAAGAAATGTGACTCCCCAGGGTCTTGCCTGGCACCCCTTTGCACACAAATGCGAGGTGCTGCCTTTGAGGGAGAGGACAGCCAAGGCTTGCCGTGCCCAGCCAACTTCAAATATCTGCCTCACTCATTAAAGAGAAACACAAAAACGGAGTAAAGGGACTTAGCCAAGATTTTAAAAAATGTAGTGGCTGAATACAGAAATACCAGCACCAAACACGTAAACAAGTCAGATTTGATTATCTCTGAGTGAGTTCATTTAGGATTCATTTTTTGTCTTTGATTTTTTTTTCCCAAGAATTTGATAAATTAAAGGATTATGTGCAATGTTTGGGCACGTATCAAGATGATTTTTTTTTTTTTTAATATTAACTTACATTAAGAAGGTTGCAAAAAACATAATGCTTTTAAACTAATTTAGCTGTTTGCACTCAGGAGAATCACAAAACCTGAAAGTACTAAAGGATCAGGAAAGCCATGCACTTTTTGAATTTCTGCATTCCCTTTCGGAGGTTGATTGCCAGGTCTATGAAAGTACATTTTACCCATTTTTATGAGTACACAAACCACAGCACCAAAGGTCTCACATCAGAGGGCTTTATCAAGTTCACCAAACCGGGTATGTGTAGCAATAATTCTCATTACACACCCTCTCCCTATCAGCCCTGCTGATCAGATGATAATCACCATTTTAAACCATAAAACTACTACCGCATGCATAATTTAGAGAGCACAGGTTTACAGCAGCACCATTCCTTCCTAAAAGCAGACATTACCTCATTTAGCAACCAGCTAAAATAAGTGGCAATAGTATGAACTGTGCAGCCAGGCACCAATTCCTGCTGAAAGATGCTTAAAAACTGCTGCCTGCCGTGACGGTGGGTGCCAAGCGACCTGCACCCGTTCACTCTGGAGAGATGGTGCTTCCCAAGGAAAGGCACAGCCAAGGTGGCACTGGTCACATTTATCTTTGCCCATCACGCAAGGCAGCGCTGCCCGCGCCGGCTTGTGCGCTGCCCACGAGATGGCAGCAATATGTTTATGAATAATGCAGCAAGAGGCTGCAGCCCACTGCCATTTCGAGCCGAAAAACGTGCCTCATTCCTTCAGCTGTAAAAAAAAACCAACCCAACACCCAACACAACCCTCCGTGAACTCAGCTGAGAAATGATGGGAAAATAAGCAGCTCCGCTGCCACGCTTTGCTCGTGGGTAAACTGCCCAGATTGCTTTTTCCAAAGGTTTGCTGTTATCCAAGGTGCTTCTTCTGCACTCACGTATTTGTCCAGGCCCTTATGCTCTCCCTGACAAAATTATTTCACGTGCACATTAAGCATTAACTGCTGTTACGTTTTATTTTTGCAAAATGCCTGTGGCTGGAAATAAATATTTTCTCTTCTGATGGACAAATAACATCTGCACTCGTGAAAGCTGCAGCGTAGCTGTCAAAAGCTAAGTGATTCTTACAATTTCTTAAGAAGCACACGTGTATGAGCATGCACAGACACTCATACCTGTCACGGTCACTCACACACCAGCACTTACAGCCTTCAAAAAGAGGCCCTTAAAAAGTGCAGTGAGCTATTATATTATAATATTTATTTCAGCAGACAGATATCCATGTACACAGAACATCAGATTTGGAGGATATGGGGTATGGGTTGTTTGGGTTTTTTTTTTAAATCAGTCTGACATTCACAGAAAACATAGGCTTGCTTTTCAATTTGATTTCAGAGTTCCCTGAGGTGTAGTGAGACCCCGGTGTGTTACAGGATTTGGTTGCCCTGATGTTTTGTGGTTTGCAGAGGTGCTGGCAACATCATCACAGCACTATGCTCACAGCTGCTCTTTTTCACCCAGACTTCCAAGCCTTTTCAAGACTTCCATGAACTGTTGAAGTTACTCAAGTGATTTTTTTCAACACAGTGAAATTTTTCTGAATTTTTTTTCCATTGGACAATAACTGGAAAAAAAGGAATTGTTTGGCTAAGATGATATTTAGCTACAAGTTATTCAAAATTTGTTGAGAATTTCGAATCTTCCTTCAAGTAGCCAGTCATGACAAAATGTCACTTACCTGAAGTGAACTTCACTATTTCTGAAAAGTAGAGTGTTTTAATAGTATCAGTAAAATTGAGACCGGGTATTTGTTGGTTGGGTTTTTTTAGTGAAAAAAAATAACTAGTCCTGAATTTGTAGTCATTAAATACAAGCCCTTTGCTGACACCACTGAGGGTTTTGTGTTACCCCAAAGCAGACAAAGGAACCACAGAGAGTGATTAGTTATAGATATATATATTAGCTATAACTTTGTAGTAGCTCTACCTTAACTACTAAAATAGTCAATTCTGTGAATAAAGTTGTTGTTCTTTGAAACTCTGTTGTAGACGTTGAAGAGACAGCTTCCCAGACCCTTTAAAATACACAGAGCTGTCAAAGTTGAGTGTCCTCTTGATGCAACCTTGTCTTATACTCAAACTGTACATAACTTGAAACATAAAATACATTTTGGAACATATTGTGAAAACATTGTTTTATTTTCTTTACAATGTCACTGGCCTTATCCGTATGAAATCCAGGGCCTGACCATTGCTCACTTGTGAAACTACATATTCCATAGTTTATACAGGTGCCCCAGTTACCAGGCTCCTGCTTATTCTGGATTATCTGGATTAGATGAGGATTTTAGCCATTCTCAGCTAGTGCTTCTTCCTATTGTGCTCTTTAATAACCAGGAACACCTTTTGGAGTCTCAGGAGCAGCTACTGTCAACACAGGTAAAGTGATTAACATTAAATCTACCCTTTTCATGTACAAACCCCAATAAAATAATAATTAAAAAGTATTACCAAGCATCTTTAAATGCCTCTCCTCTTTATTATCTTAAAATGTCATTTTAAATTCTTTAGAAGGCAAAGAGACTTCTCAGGGTGTAATGATTAGAATGCATATGGTGTGCAATTTTCTATCTTCTGAAAGCTTCCCCCACAACCAAGGATATATTTCCTCTTACAGTACGTACTCCCTCCCTCCCTTTCCTTTTTTTTTCAATCAACAATAAAAATTTGACATACAGATACGAAATGAAAACAGAACTCTACTGCCTTTACTTGCAGAAGAACCTGCCAGGTTTTCCATGGTAAGAGCACTACTCCAACAGCAAATTCCAAAGGCAAAGGTCGTGGTCTGAACTGCTTGACACCTCAGAAAATTTGGGGACTCGAATAAGACAACGAATTAAAAGAAAGCATAGTTTCATTTGTAGCTTCTGCTTTAAAAGAACAAAAAGGTAATAGGGCAACTAATAAAGAGCCTGTTTTTCAAAAGAAGTAAATCAAGTGATTTTAAAAGTCCACAGAGCTACACTATGACAAAAGTAGAATAAGAGTCGGGTCCCAGAAACCTGAAATCAGTGTAAATGCTGTATATTTAAAGTGTCTCCCACCCTCTGATGTGACTTGGCATTTTGTATTCATTTCTGTCAAATACAGGCAATATTATGGGGCTTTCAAAATGAAAGAAAATTAGAATAAAGACAACTAAACTCAAGAAAATAAAATTCATTCACAGATGTCGCTGTGTTTAGATTACAAAAGCAAAACACCTGATATTCAGAGACGTCAGAAGACTTTCTGCATCCATCAGCTGGGTTTTACTGAATGTTGTGGCTTTGATGGGAAGGTCACTAACAAGGTATTTAGAAGATAGAAACAGAAACACAACAAAGAGACCACTCCACAATGTTGTGTACAAGACTTCCCACTCACACCAATAAAAACGAAGTACTTCTTGCATAAAATTATACACTTGAACATCTCTAAGATGATGATTAAGACCATTTCTTGTGGGTTTTTTAAACTAATTATAAACATACTACTCAGAGAACCTCTTGCTAACACCATCTAATAACTGCGTGACGTGGTTAAGTCTTTTAATTAGGTAATAATAGGTTCACATCCCTAGGATAGAAATTGAAGCACAGTCACAGCAGTAACATCCAGAAGTGGACAAAATGCTGTACAGATGTTTAAAATCACGACAGGTCCATCTGATGGATATCTAAATAAAAGCCAGCAAAGGTTACTATGTGCCTCGTAGGAGCTGCAGGCAAGAGAACTCTCACACTCAGGAAACACCACTTTCTTTGGGGCAGGTTCAGGTAGGCAACACGCTCCAGCTGCTGAGAAGGACCACCAGAATTTTCACATACATCTGAGTGCAAGGTGGCTTTTTCAGATTTGCCTCCTCTATTCATCATTCATATTTAAAAACACAGAAAGGAATCGTAATACCAGTCACAACCCAAGCCCCTCCACATTGCACTCTCAGTGCTTCCTCTAGAGAGATCGTGGAAATGAAAATGATCCCTCCCCATGGTGAAATGCAGTGCCTTAAAACATTCCAGGGAGATCTTCAGATACTGTACTGGCCCTACAATATGTAGAACAAAATAGCTTATCATTGAGATTTTGCTCTTGGACAAAGCTGCTTTGCTTCAAGGACAAGTGAGTTACCCTAGATCAGCACCAGAAATGTTACTATATATGAAACAGCTGCAAGATAAATTCTTTCATATTTCATGTAGGTACAGTTGTACTTTCAGCTGTTTCACTGGTGAAATACTGCACGTCTTACACAGATTTCTGTATTTGCAAAACACACTTATAATTCTTAGCTGTGAAGGAATGGGTAACCCCTTACAGCTGCAGTGTAGTGAAACAAAACCCAATATCACACCTCATCTGTGGCAAAAACCAGGGCATCACACTCCAGAAATCCTTCACATGACACCTTCCTAAAAAATTAATTTGGCAAACAGGGGAAAAAAATATCATTAAGAAACAAAAAAAGGACTGTTAGTTAAATGAATTGTGCTATTAATAGAACAAAGCATCTTCACTGATTCATAAGTGCTGCTTGTGACTTTGTTTTGCACTTTTCACCTCTCTCCTGTTTCCTTTTCCTTTTTGAATCATAGGAGAGAAATATTCCAAAACCTCTTCAAGGAAAAAGTCTCCAGCCACAAGACTTTGTGCTAATGAAACTCCAGAATTATGAAGCCAGAGGTCAGGAACACGTCTTCCACGATGTCTGGGATGCATTTGAAATGAAAAGGGCTACCTGACTCAGAGCAGAGGATGAATAAAGCAGGGAAAAGAACAAACTCCAGCTGAAAGCTTTACTAGAAGCAGGCATTATTGAATACAGTAAAGTAACTCAGTTACTGGTGCCCATCATGTTATTTTTTTTTAATAACCCACATTAAAATGCACCTACCCAATATCAAACTAAGCGAAATAAAGGAAAGAGAGGAACGACAGGGTGAGACAGGCACTGTTTCTGTTCCAGTTGCTGACTGACAACACTGCCATCCCTTAACATGGTTTTATTTAGTTATTACAACCATCTCTCTGTAAATGACACTTAGGATTATTTAAGATTATGTTGTAATCCTTTTAATCCTCAGTGCTTTAAATTTCAGGCTAAACACCAAAGAGCAAACTAGCACTTAGCAGAAATATTTAAAGCATGTGATTTGAACATAAATCTTCTTTTATTCACCACTCTTCTGATGAAGACCTAGTGTATCACGTCACTCAGCCAGCAAGAGCAAACAGCACAAACCTCACTGCGAACGGCTACGCTTCCCTGCATCGTATAAAGTTGTTTCCAACCAGCTATTTTCCTTGGTGCTCACTAGATCATCATCAATAAAATAAATGAAGAAAAACCAGAAGGTTGTATTTTATAAGATGTGAATATTTTCAGTTACTATTAAGGAAAACCTGAAATAAACTCCCACATAATACGTTCATCAAGAGCAGAAATAGACTGCATGCACAAATGGGATAGTGTGAGAGACAGATCAGACTTATCCTGTTAAACAGGGAGTAGCTCAATTAAAATGAGTGGAGTAACACTGCTGAAAACCTCATGATCAAGAACAGAAACCCAAATCTGCCTGCCTGAATATCATTTACTAGCAGTTTCCTCTTTTTTTCCCCACATCGATCATGTTTCCAATTAGTTTTCTTTATGCTACTCCTATACTCCATCTTCTTGTTATCATCCATTAACTGTCATGTGCTTAGATTTTAAATTCAAGATTTTCTCCTTTTTTCTTCAAACCAAAATCTCAATAGTCATTTTCTATTTCTAATCTATAATTCATGAATTCAAATTGAGCAACCAGGCTAAATCAAACTCAAAATTCTGCATCTACTCCTAGTACAACACATTAGCAGAAAGTGTCTACTGCTCTGCTTGAATCAGAAAAGAATATTTTATTATTCAGAAAGTAATGAAACAAAACCCCACCAACTATGCTTTGTAGCCACGCTTTGAAGATATAATCACACTTATTTCTGATCATTTCAGACTTAGACAGCTAATGTATTTAATCAAATAGCAATGGAATGCATCTATATTTAGGTCGCAAAAAAACCCCACTGATGTTCTTTACATTTGAATAAATCTATGAATAAGTAGACATATATTATCAATCTTATTCCCACCCACTAGAGATAAGTAGGTCATCAGAAGTGTTTCCTGAAATATTCAGAATCCAGGTACAAACTGACCTCTCCGCTTTCGAACTCGCCTTGGATTCCCTCCAAACTATCTCATAAATCCTCGCGCTCTCTCTCTAGTCCCCTTCCCACTCTATCTGCTCGTGTAGCACCAGTCTCATTCAGTCCTTTCCTTTCCCAAAATGTCACCACTACTGATGCCAAAGCCTTCTCCTCTTTCGCTCTTACCATCTGGCATAATCTTCTTGTAGCTCTCTGTCTAAACAATGCTCCATCCCTTTTCAAAATGTGTCTTAACATATGTCCTTCCTCCCATGCATTTACTTCTTAATGTCTCTCCCACTCACTTATTGGCTTGATGAAGACACGTTTTAATGGGTTCAAACAGTAGTGCATGAGTTTCCTTTCTCACATTATTCTGATTCAGTGGAGTTACACCTCACACCAACAGAAGTGAGAAGAAAACGCATTGCAAAGTCTTCATACAACCACTTTGGTAAGTCAATAACAGAGCTTCATTTGTCTTTACATCAGAAATGTATTAGTTGCAATGAATCATCGCTCCAATACGCACTTCCAAACAGGAATTTTGCTTATTGCAAAACGAGAAATAAAATCTAGAAGCTCAGAAGACCTGTCAGTGTGCTCAGGGGGTTGCAGGAGTGAAAGCTAAGGTTATACTTAATCACATTCCAAGTGAAAAAGCTGAAGATTGACAGCAAAACCAAAATATTTATTCTAAAAATACCTAGAAAATGACAAAGCTCCAAGTGTTGTCTCAAGACAACCTGAAGGATGTGGGGGGTATTAAAGCATAAGTCTCGCTGTCTTGAAGAGGAGGATTATTTCTAAACATTGCATGGGCTTTAGAAAGATAACTAGAAAATGAACCTTGAAAAAGCCTCTGAAACACCCAGGTGACCCAAAGATGTTTATTTTCAAAAAGCTATGTACAGTCCCTTAGAGGGTTTTGTGTGTGGTGGTTTTTATGTCTTAAACCCCAGACCCAGGCACAGTTGGTTCCTGCAGCACGTTTCACCCGTGATGATGCCAAAGGACTATCTCGTAACTAACAGTGTCTTGACTCTGACTTGTTCCTTTCTCACTTCATTTTTTTTGCATTGCTAAAGTGCTTGAAACCTGGGACATAACTCAGTTGACAGAAAATAGTACTATGATATGGCCCGATGCAACTTCTAGTGAAACAACAACAAAAATCTTTCTGCTTATATTCATGGGAGCTGGATTAAGTCCAAAACTTAATGATGTTGCAATAAACTAATGTAGCCCCTGGATCCTGGAATGTTAACCTTGCAGGAGAACTTTTCTCATCCTTTCATTTTCTTGGGCCTTGATCCTCCCTTTCAATTCAATGAGCATTAGATGAAGTAAATAAATAATATTATTTTCCATCAATGAAGAGTAGTTCTGTGAAAAGTACTTGTCCTTCTATGTCGGCCCTGAGAAAGGCAAGCTTTTAAAATCCTCCCCTTCCAGAAATGAACCTGGGTCATCACTGTCTGAGGACCCTGAACAGCAATAAAAATAAACAGAGTAACCGCACTGTGCTGGAGCAGTGCTTGTATAAGCAGTCTGAAGAAGTTATGTTTATGGAAGTCCTTTAGGTCAAGATTCTAGGCCTGAACCCGAAGCAATTACCTACTAAGTTTTAAAAACAAATCGAATATGGAGCATTAATCAATGAATCAACAGGTTCTCAAGTGTTTAGGAGTCTCAGTCATCAGAAATCCTTCTCTTAGAAAAACAGTAAACTGATGCTTGACAAAATGTTCCACTCCTGTATCGGTAAGAAAAACCCTGTAGGAAATCAGTCTCTAATTATTAAAAGCAAGGAAATAAAACTCACCTCTTAACAAAGTTTATACTCAAGCGAGTAATGAAACGCGTGTGCTGCCTCTTACCTGAAAGACATTCTTTCTGCTGGATTTCTCTGAGGTCCACTCAATGCGAGCACCACACAAATCCACACACTCAGGTTTATATCCTGGTTTCTGGAAAGCAAAAAAGACACACAGCCATGAATATGGCCTGACTTTTCACGAATTATCAAGTTAAACAAGAACAGATCAAGTTCAAGTGACAGATTATTGTAGCAGATTTGCTGGTATCACCAAAGAGAATTCATTATTCCCTGTTACTACTAAATAACTACTCCTGGGGTGTCTTGAGTCAGAAATAAAAGTTCTTATACTAAATACATAATTTTAAAAATAATTATAAGGTTTATAAAACATAGACTACATCAAAACACAAATGTATACAACATTGACCATGTATTTTAAATGCTTACTTTGTGAAACCTCTTGAAAACCTTTGGGTTTAAAGGTAAGTTTTGTGCGTTTTCCAAATGCAAATCTAAACTGATGCAGCTGAACGGACAGAAATTAGACGAGAACGTACATAGTATCTGTAAGATAAGCTCTTTCCTTCCTTCAAGCAAATTATCATTTCTAACTCCAAAAAAAAAAAAAAAAAAGGCTTCGTGACCGTGTGACACCCGGAAAGAGCTCAGCACTAGGGCAGCTCCACACTTTGCTACTTCTCAGTGTCAGTTGGTGCATCCCAGAGCGACACAGCTCTGCCTCCTCAGTTCCTCCGTATGGATGCAAATAATTCAAAGAGGAGATTTGTTTGCCTGGATCATTTACGTTGCTGGGAGTTGGTGTAAAGCACAATAATCCTCATTTGCCATCTAAGCTCCTTCTCCGGGGACTCTGCCTATGCAGCAGTGCTGGCAAAGCCCTTGTAGTTTAGAGTGGCCTTTGTAGATACTGCACATCCCAGACAACCCTAAAAATATCACTGTTAAAGTTATAAAGCACTAATAAGTCCCTTTTGGGTAAGATATAGAATAACATCCACATAATTAATGATGTATCTCTTTTGCTTTGTTGTTCTTAAGCTATTTTACCTTACAAAAAGGCATTGGTGATAAAGAAAAAAGACTCAATAGAAGAAGTTACAGTGACCAGTCCATAATCAACTTTCCAAAGATTGCTCACTGAATTTTCTCTGATGTTGTTATTAAGGGCTTCGAAAAAATTTGTGTTCTCCAGAGTGCTTTTGAGATGGGTAGAAAAGGGCCTCTTTAGGTTAAAAGAAGCAGAGTAAGAAATCCTGGGCAAGCAATTCGCAGCCATAATCTGTGGCATTTTTCAGTACTGAAGTTGTAATTATGTTCTCCATTTGCCAAACCATAAAACCACCATGGTTCAGCTTCTCCAAAACTGACAGCCCTCTGTGCCTTTGTTCCTTCTTATTTTTTTTAATATTCAAAAAAGAAGGATGCTAAACCACTGGAAGAGCAGGAGTTGGATTTTTTTACTCAGCTCTGCTTCAGACTTCCTGCCTGGCCTCTGACAAGAACTTAAACTTTTAGAATTTTAATAACAGATCAGATAGTTCTGATAGTTGATTTGACAAAGAAGTTGTGAAATTTAATCATTTAATATTTGCAAGGCAAAAGTAACAATGTTGAAAAAAACCTCAAACACCAACCTATTAACATCAAGAAATATTCAAATGGGGGGGAGAGGAAATGTTATCTTTCAGTAGTCCAGCCCCAAGCTCATAAAAATGGTCTGTGATATCTCCCCTGACTGTATCGCTGTCCTTAGCCAGGACAGACACCCAGGAAATTTCATCTCCAGGACTCCATGCAGCGATGAGGTCTGCACTTGCACAGAGCAGGCAGCTTTTCATCATGAACACACTTGTCAAAGTGAGTCACCTTGATTTCTTTGAAAAAATTGCCCAAAAGGACAGTTTGAGACTGAAAATGCTTTAACAAATGACATCTTTATTCCACCTGTAGAAGGAGTTGAGAAATTTTGGAAACACGTAATAAGGTGAAAAGAAGATACTAAAACACAGACAAAGAAACAACTTCCTAAAAGTGAAGGATACTGGGCTACAGAATATTTTCCTCAGGAAATCTGCTATATTTCACAGCAAAGTAAGAATCATAGAATCATCTGTTTGGAAAAGACCTCTGAGATCATTTGGTCCAGCTGTACCTGTCTCCTTACTAAACCACATCCCTAAGAAGATCACCTACCTATTTCTAAACACCTCCAGGGATGGCGACTCCACCACCTCCCTGGGAGCCTCTGCCAGGGCCTGAGAACCCTTTCAGTGAAGAAATTTTTCCTGATGTCCAGTCTGAATCTCCCCTGATGCAACTTGAGACCATTTCGTCTCATCCTATCACCTGGGAGAAGAGACCAACACCCACCTCACCACAATTTCCCTTCAGGCAGTTGTAGGCAGTGATGAGGTCTCCCCTCAGCCTCCTCCTCTCCAAGCTAAAAGAAACAGTGGAAATCCCAGAGAAGTTTTGCAGGAAGACGGAACAGTGAACTCTATGGGATTTTATTAATGCCCTCTCTGATCGCTGCGATTGTACAAAAACATGTGCAGCAGCAGAACTTGGACTCCTCTGGGCACTCAGTCCACACACAGCTCACTTTTGTTATTTTGTAGTAATCTGGAGTTTTGTGTACAGCTCTGATTCTGTCCTAAGCAAAAGAAAAGGATAAGAAAGTGCATCTCCCTTTCCAGAAAGGATGGGATGCAAGCTTACAGTGTTGGAAAGATAAACCCCTTCCTCTACATACAATAAGCAACTGGAAAGCTTATATTTTGGAGAATTTAGCCATTCTGCCCACAAGAGGACACAAGGTCCCTACGAACACCACATGACACTCATGGGTACGGCAGAGTGTGTTAAGCCTCTGATGAAAACTACATGCAAACCCATTCAGCTCCACCAAGCCTGAACCATCGAGCACATCGGCCCTTCTTCTGCACCTGGGGAGCTCCACGCAGAGGGGAGCCTTGCTTGGGGACACCAGGAGCATTGCCTGGAAATTTGTTCTGCTTTAACATCAGCATTACATTGAGTTTGCTTTCCAGCTCACACTCTACCCAGGGACAATGCAAGAGAGAAAGTTTTAAGGTTATTGGGAAAGCCTGAGCACTCTGCGTCCTTGCTTTGTGTTTTGCAGTCAGAGCAATTATGTTATCTCAGTGCTGTTGGAGGGGGTTGTGCTGTGAAGTGATACAAGTGTCTGCTACGATGGAATCTTCCTAAACATGAATATGGATATCAGCAGCATTTTCACTCACTAAATTACTTTGCAGATGGGCTAATAACCTGGGGTTACAACAACCCCTGTTAACTAAACTATCTCGGGGAATAAAGACACTACTTTTTCTTGGTCAAAAAGATCAAATGATAATAGAATTTGATGCTGGAGATGGAACTGTGATCTGTTTAGATCACAATGTCCTTAATTTAAGATAAAAATAAAGTTATAATCCTATGAATGCTAAAATAAAGTGTTCCAAAAGCATGACCACAAATGATCAAGGCAGCAGCAAAAGATAATGGTTTGGCTACATGGGATGCAAACTTGCATTTTCAGTAATGTCTGTAAACAAGCTCATTTTCTGAATCTCTCCTCTGTGTGCTTTAATTGTTGTGCTCTAACTATTACTACTAATAATACCAGATATTGTGACTGGCTTCACCAGAAAGCTGTGGAATCCAGACTTCTCCATGTAGATCAGTAGGAAAGTTGTTATATACTGAGTCCTACATCTACAACTGTACAAAGGAACAACAAAAACTCCTTTTAGCTATAACTAGTTCTTTGCTTTAGAATTTTATTAAATATTTTGGTAAACAATTTTAAATCACCTCTAAATGTTATTTTATCAGAAAAAGAGGTATGATTGGAAAGCGTTTTCCTGTCCCTCTCTCCTGTTGCCTTTTCTGTGAAATACCATTCCTCTTATGATGCTGTCTTATTCTAAATTTTCACCTCGTGTACAGTACTTAATAATTAATGAATTAATATCTTTATAATACAAAGGAGCTTTAATCTTTTTGTTAAGTCACATTATTTTATTGCTAACAATAAAACCACTTTGTTATAAGTCATACTATCGTGAATGAACATTGCCTTTATTACATTATTTAATTAATGGTTGAGTTGCCCTCTTTCCAAAGTAAACTACATCTGGGAAAAAAAAAATCAGTAAACAACTGATTTCTAATGAAGCCTTTTTGTATTATTTCCTTTCCACTATCAAAATTATATCTGGTTAAATGGTTTACAAAGGGAATAAACACTGAATTTGCTTTATCAGATGAGATCAACATGCCAGTTTAGCTTTTTTTTGATGTGTGAAATTTGGGGTTAGGAAATTGGGTTGTAAGACTTTGAATACTGACAGCTCTTGGGTTTTTTTTAAGTGTTATCCAATTTGTTTATCCTCCATTGCATAAAACTCATATGCAATAGGCAGAAAATGTGAATTCAACAGCTCTTTCTCACCTAGTAAACTTTGAGTTCACAGCCACAGCGTTCAGATCCAGCATGAAATAAAAAATCCCACTTTTATTTTTTTCCCCCCATATGAGCAAAATATGGGCTCAATACCTCTGTGCTCTCCCTAACACAGGAGGTGGCAGATGTTATCTCACCAATAGGGAGCACTGGTGCTGACTGAGACTTCAGGGAAAGGGACTTAAAGGCACATCTTAATTGTTTAAGTAGATTGAGATCTGAGCCAGAGACCATTCTCCAGGCAGGTCAGTTTTAGTATCTAAATCCTTAAAGAGCTAATGTGGATTTTCACCATGTGGAGGAGTCCCAGAGCAAAATCAAGTCTCCTCTGTCCATTTATCTTCTGGAATCTGTGTGAGGGCTTGCAAAGAGAGAGGAGAAGAGGTAGCAAGAAGAAGTGTAAGACAGCTGGTAAATTATAAGGGTAGTTCTAATAAATTCTCCCAAGGTTTTTCTAATGTATAAAATCTAATTCACCTTTAAGGAAAAGAGAATAATACAAAAAATGTTCTGAAAAAATATTAATCCAGGCTATAGTGTTTTCATGGCTTCAGAAAAATAGTATTTTCCAGCTGTACTGGCACAAACACGAGCAGAAAGTGCCAGATTTCATCCTTCACTGATTTTCACTCTTTCATCTATTATTTTTATTTTTGCTACAACCCTCACCTTCTTTCCAAAAAAAAAGCAAGGCCTGAAAAAGCTGATTTTATGGCAGGTGGCTTTGGTAGATCAAGTATATCTAAAAGAAAAGGTTTGTTTCACCTGCCACAGGAAAATAGCTTATTGTTCATGACTCCTGCCAAAGAGAGCACCTTTATGACCACCCATCATGCCAATGAGATTTGGCAGGTTTCATCAGGCCTTGAGAGCCTTTCACAACAGGGCTTTGTCAAACCTGTCCCTTCACTGCCCACAGTGTCACACGTTCACCAAGTCCCCCTTTTTCTTGTCCACGTCCAGGTTCAGAGGCTCAAAGTCTGCAGTAACGAGCACTGAAGGGATCAGCGCCGTTATTGCTTGCGCAACAGAGCTGTCACATCTCTGAAGAGCAAGATCAGTGGTCTTTCCTTGGGGCACAATAAAAAGGTACTGCAAATTTCACTTTGTAGTAACTAGGGGCTACAGGAATTGCATTAGCTGCATTAGATGGAGTCACAGAAATATTCAGGGAGGTTGGCCAGACGTGGTAGATGTCACATTTATACGACGATAAAAAATCACTTTGCTAACTTATAATGTTTTCTGCTTTGGTTACACCCTATATTAAGGTGCCATTTATAAATAATTTATTATTATTTATTAATGTATAAGCCACTTTATAGGATGGTAGATAACAACTTAAATTCATGTATTAAAGATGCACATACATGGTTTAATACAATTTACGCCTCACAATATCCTTTGCAACAGATTCTCATCGCATCATCTGTTAAGCATTTATTACTAATGCATTTTATAACATACTTTATAATACATTATTTGAGGAAGTAGCTGCATTTAGTGATCATTTTCATAAATAAGAATAAAGCATTTATAAATGGCACCTTAATTTAAAGTGGTACCTTCATATTACTGGATAGTCACTTGCCATTTGTCTCACTTTGCAATTATTCTCAAAATGTACCTCTTAATAAAGGACATGCTAAAGTCTTATTTCTTCTCACACACCACATCTGATTAAAAGTTTATCAAGGCATTTACCTTCAGCTTCTCTCAGATCTCTCAAGGTTCCCAGCTCAGACAGAGTTTGTCTTACCTAAACACCAAACTTTTTATACTGAAGTAATAACTACAAGGAAGCTGAATATATTGGATGCTGATTGCTTACCAGGTTGGCCAGTGCTGGCTGCTTGGATTCTTTGTAGAATTCGATTTTCCGAGAAGTGAGAACAATCCAGGATGTGGACCAGTTTTTCCTTAAAAACAAAAGAAAAGTCAGCAAAGTATGCAAGCAGGAGGTAAAAGATGCTCCATTTGTAGAGATCTGTTTTTATTATTTCATATCAGAAACAAAAATGGTCTAAAGTTAATATCACCAGTGCACTTCCACCAATATTGGTGGAGTTGCACCATCCTAATAAAACCTGAATGAGGCCAAACAAAGTTCAAAGGTTGCCTTTCTCCTCATTCATGTTCACACATACTGACAGGACTCCAATAGCTGGTGCCTTACTGGTAACCAATATTTAAAATAAAACTGAGAAGGAAAAGTAAAAATAATTTTGATCTTTGCTTGAGCTCAGCAAAGAGTCTATTTTGAAAGTATTTGGGACCTTTTCCCTTACCCTACATTACGAATTTACAGGACAGCAAGAGATAAAAATGGTATCTGAGATATGCTTAAGTAACCATTAAACATCAGTGGTTCTTCTCTAAAAAGTTGGCAAACTGCTGGGGACAGTCAAAACACACATAGATATGTGAAACAGCATCCTCTGACACAGAGCAACATGATAAGAAATGGAGAAGAAATGCTATCACAGGTGTTACATATAAGGCGATGTTTCAAACGACTTTGTAATCATAAACAAATGGATCTGATCTGAGAGAATATTTTTAGATGGAAATCTCATGTTTGAGCTTCTTATTTGAGGGTCATAAATTGACATTTACAAAAATACTCATAAACCCACTGATTTTTAATGTGAATTCAAATAACAGATCTTAATATTTTAGCATAAACTTGAAAATACATGTGAAAAAGGCTGTTTCACAAGTATCTTGCAATCCATTAAGAGGGAAGGAGTTGCCTCTAAGGACACCATGGGCTTAGGGAGGAGCTATTAGAAACAATTTTTCCTTTCTCCTCCCTAATCCCCTTGAGGTTTTTTTCTATTTAGGTATTCCTAAGTAACTCAAACACCCAGTCTTTTTTCTAACAAAACCTGGCTTTGTTGAGTTTCGAAATCCTCTTTTTATTACCTCAATGAGTACTCAATATCTCATCAAACTGCACATCAGGCGTAACAGCAGTTTTTCTATTAATGTCTTTCTTATTCAACATGTTTCAGTCATCAGCTTAGAGAGCATAAACAATACTTCCAAGGAAGCCCTAACACCACTGCCATTATCAGATGAACTTCCACTTGTTTCAATGTGGGCAGGATTCCATCCAGCATCATCTAACAGTCAACCCTAAAACATGGCCAAAAAGAGGCAACAGCGAAAGTGTCTGTGAAGGTTATTGATACTTTGAAAAAAATGACTGCATTTTTATGCCATGATAGCAGGGAAATAATGAAGAGAAAGAGATGGAGAAACAGAAATAGTGAGGTTTTAGAAAAGTGCTTGACCATCACTGGCAAACTTCCCACAAAAAGATCAGTGTTTGTATGTCACATTGAAATTTTCAGCTGAAGTTCTTACCACTATAAAGCTGTGCCCTTAGCTAATGTGAACTATGGTCACACTTGTGGACCATACATATTTTTATTAAGATCAGTTCAAACTGGACTAACTTGTTTTTAAAGTATCTTTAGGACAGCTGAGAATCACCATCAAGGTACTGAATGTAGGTTGTCTATTGATAATTACAAATTCAGTTCTTTTTAGTTTTCTTCAGGTTTTTACTACTCAGAAAAAGTGCACAGAGGAGTAAGTGGCCAAGCACATTCTGTGTTGTATAAACAGATTTTCCTATGACTTGGATTTCCTGGATTACCAAAGGATTAAAACTCCTGGGATACAGCTTAGATTCAGTACCCAGTTTATATCAAATTCTTGACATTAGCTATGGAGAGAAATATTTCAGTCACGTCACTTCCACTGGCCAGAGTGGTGCTTACTCCAGATATTGGTGGGGCAAGTTTTTCTAGCTGAGAAATACAGATCAGTAACAGTGTTTTCAGGTCCCAGAATTGTGTGAAATCTTCTCAAAAAAAAAAAAAATAAATCAATTTTCTAACCAAAATAATTGTGAAACATGCCAAGATTTAACAACCTTTCTATGACATTTGACAGGCTGAGGGAGTTGAGCTTGTTCAGCCTGGAGAAGAGAAGGCTCCACAAAGACATCATAACAGCCTTCCAGGACTGAAAGGGGACTGCAGAAAAGCTGAGGAGGGGCTCTTGATCAGGATGAGGGGGAATGGTTTTAAGTTGAAAGAGCAGAGATTTAGGTTAGAAAGAAGTGTTCTCCTATGATGGTGGGGAAGCTCTGGCAGAGGTTGCCCAGAAAAGCAGTGGTTGCACCGTCCCTGGAGGTGTTCAAGGCCAGGTTGGATGGGGTTTTGAGCCCCCTGATCCAGTGGGAGGTGTCCCTGCCCGTGGCAGGCTGTTGGAACAGGATGATCTTGAAAGTCCCTTCCAGCCCAAATCATTCCATGATTCATTTTGACTTGGATGGTATAAAAAAAAATAAAAAAAAGGCCATTTCTGTTTATGGTTTTGAAATAAGAAGTCAACAACAAAGAACTAAAAAGTCATACTGTAAGACAGACTTGTATTTATCAAATAAGATATTTTATCTAAGTTTCCTTCTGAATTTTAAGGAAAGAATGCTTTAATTCCATGAGAAAATTTAGTGGTTTTGCAAGGGTTTACAAGAATTATAAAAGCTAGGAGAATGTAACTGAATTTCAGCATATTATTTGAAAAAAAATATTTTCCCCCTAGATTTAATTTACCCTGTAGTTTTATTCTACACTTTTTTCATTTAAAAAGGGAAATTTTAAAATAAAAATGTCATTACTTTTGTGGCCAAAAGATAAAAGGTTTATAAACAAGATAACCACTTTATGAGATTGTTTATAAAGTCATCCATGGGAGTTTAAAAAAAATAAATACTAAAAGAAGGTCTCTGTACAGATAAGCACACATCTCATTCCATGGGGTGCACGCAGCCACCTAGGGGCTTTTAAAGCTCCTTAGAGAAGTCAGTTCACAATATTCTGTTTTTTGCCTTGCAGAATTCATTTCCAGCAGATGAAGTTTAGTTAAGTGAAAGGAGGAGTCGGGGAAGGAGTAGGCAGAGTAGAGGAAATGCCCACCTACCCACGCTGTGCCTGCACAAAGAGCCGTAAGCATCCCCCTGCAGCGCGGACCCCGCCAGAATTAACAAGGGCGCGGGGTGAACTCCCCGCTGGCTGCGGAGGAGCTGCGGGCTCCGCGGATGGCTTTGCATTCTGTCAAACCGACACCGGATGGCAGCACGTTATAGCGCCAGGGATGCTCGGCGGCGGCTGGAGAGCCCGAGGCTGCCCGGGGCTACGAGGGGCAGAGCCTCACCGCCTCAGCCCTGTGCCCCCCGCCGAGCCGCGGGGATGCTGAGGATGTTCAGTGCGCCGGGAAGGTACAACTCCCTCCATCCGGGGGTGATGCCCGACCTGTGCACGCATGGCAGGAGCTTCTGCCGGTGCCCGAAGAGGGGGACAGGGTACCACCAGCTTCAGAGGCTTCTCCTGCATCGCCCGCTGCACCGGTTTCGGATGGGACTCGGATGCAGCAGGCTTGGCCAAGGGTTGACCTCGAGTCCTGGGTGCACTTAGGGGCACCACAGTATAAAAAAAGGACTTCAGACTACTGGAGAGTGTCCACAAAGCTGGGGAAGGGTCTGGAGGAGAAGTCGTATGAGGAGAGGCTGAGGTCACTTGGTCTGTTCAGCCTGGAGGAGACTGAGAGGGGCTCTCAGAGCTGTTTGTGCCTTCTCACAAGGGAGGGAGGGGAAACAGGGGCTGAGCTCTGCTCTCTGGTGACCTGTGATAGGACCAGAGGGAATGGCAGAAGATGTGCCAGGGGAGGGTCAGATTGGATCTCAGGAAGAGGTTCTTCCCCAGCGGGTGGTGGAGCACTGGAACAGCTCCCCAGGGAAGCAGCCCCAGCACCCACTCTGCCAGCATTCCAGAAGCACTTGGACACTGCCCTCAGCCACACGGGGTGAGTGTGGGAGTGTCCAGTGCAGGGACAGGAGTTGGACTGGATTGTCCTTTTGGGTCCCTTCCAGTTCGAGTGATTCTATGATTGACAGTGCTCTTTCTTCAAGTGAGAGGCTAAGCCAAGTGACATCAAAACTACCTTTTCAATGAGTGTTTCTAGGATCCTTATGGTTTAGCACTATAGAGGTATGAGAACTTATCACTTTGCTCCTTTCACCAGGCAGAAAACGTAATATTTCACTTTACTCTCTCATTCTTGTTGTTAACATACAGTGCTGGCAATATCCATGATATTTCTTTACAGGCATTTAAATATAGCAAACCCCTCCACGGAAGGCAGCATTAATATCCACATTACTTTCAACAAAAACAGCGATAAGTTAGTAAGTGCTGGCCACTTTTGATCGTCTTGCCTTTGCATCCCTGTGACATCATCACATGGTGGGTTCTTATGTCCCAACCTTGACCCAACAAAAACACACTCAGCACCAAAAATTTGCCCATAGGAAAATATCTTAGCGGTTCTCCTGGTGCCTTGAGGTTGTCCTTAATATGTGTCTAATATATGTAATATAGAAGCTAAAATTGACTCATACTCATTGCATGCAATGAGCCCATTGGCTGCTGTCACTTGGTGCCTGGGACTGTAATCATACATTTGCTTAATACTGAAAGAATGGGAATTTAACTGTTAGCAGCAATAGTAAATATATGTACTTAAATATGCATCAGCTCTTATTTTTGCAACTAAGTTCAGTAATATTCAGATACGATACCTTAATTTCTTGCCACCATCTGCTATTTTAGCTTTTAGAAGATATCCTTCTTTCTCCACTACCTACAAGGAAAAAAAAAAACAGAGACATTATAACTATATCATTTTTTCAGATTATTGAATCCACTTAGTACACACATAAGAGTCTTCATATATTTAATCTAGCGTCAGGGCATTTTATCACTAATTCTCTGTTTCATCACCCCTTTTTCAATACAGTCTGTTCTTTTGAAAATTTGCAAACAACATTTGTAGTCAATGAGTACATAGAATTAACCCCCCAAAGCCCCAGTAATATTCTATTCATCTATTTAGAAGAAGCTTATTGTAATGTAAGCAAAGTTTCTAGCTATAAGTAAAAAATCAATTGAAAATATATAGCAAGTAAACTATGTCAAGGTATCGTTTCATATATCGAGTTCCAGGAGTTGACATTTCATTCATAACTGTGAAGGACACATCATACTTCTGTAAAAGACTTGCTTCTTATGTTCTGAAGAGTCTCATGTTTAGTAGTAATCAACATCAGAGCAATTAACGTGTACAACAAGAAAAGTCACAGTGCATTCACTTTGCCTTCATAGGTGTCAGTTTTTCTTGGAGTTAGCATTGAATTAAGGCTCATGCAAGATGCCAAAAGGCATTATGCTTTTAAGTGGTGCTTTTGGATGAGCTCTGGTATTGAGACCCTCACCTCTCACAGCCCTTAACAGGTCACACTTCACTGGAATGTGTGCAAGGAAAACTTGTCCTCAAGTTTGCAGCTGAACTAAATTATCGTAGAATGGATTGGGTTGGAAGCGACATTAAAGATCATCCAGTTCCAACCCCCCTGCCACGGGCAGGGACACCTCCCACTGGATCAGGAGGATCAAAGCCCCATCCAACCTGGCCTTGAACACCTCCAGGAATGGGGCAGCCACAGCTTCTCTGGGCAACCTGTGCCAGGGCCTCAACAGCCTCAGCGTGAAGAATCTCTTCCTAATGTCTAACCTAAATCTCCCCCTTCCAGTTTAAAGCCATTCCCCCTCATCATATCACTCCAAGCCCTTGTAAAAAGTTGCTCCCCAGCTTTCCTGTAGCCCCTTCAGCTACTGGAAGGCCACTATAGGGTCCCCCTGAAGACTTCTCCAGTCTAAACAACTCCAACTCTCTCAGCCTGTCCTCACAGCAGAGGTGCTCCAGGCCTTTGATCATCTTCGTAGCCTCCTCTGGATCTGCTCCAGCAGTTCCATCTCCTTCTTAAGTTGGAGATTCTGGAACTGGACACAATACTCCAGGTGGGGTCTCAACTCACCGTATTATATTATCATCTCATAATATGGTGCAGAAAACCAAACGGAGCAGTTCTGTCAATTCTCAATGTGCAATCTGAGATAAGAATTATAAACAAGGAAAAGCAGAGTCATGTTGTTCCTTTCTTTTTTTTTTTTCCAGAACACACCCGAAAAAGGCAAAGCCCTTGGCTGGCACCTATAAGAAGCTCTACATGATATCAACAACCTGATACCACCTTTGTAGATCCTGTGCTATGGCTGTTACTTAAACCTGGTGCCTTTTCTGTGGTGTTAGAACAGGCCAAGAACTCCGCAGGTGTGCACGAGGCTGCCACACCTGGTTGTAGGGTCCCAACATTGTGTTTGAATCTTGGCATATTAGGAACAACTCCTAGGCTTGCTCTTTTGTTTTCATTTCTGCCTCTTAATTTGTGTTCCTCCATGTCTCTAAACACACTTTTCCTTAAGCCAGAGGCCCTTGCAGGCACTTGGTTCTATAGGAACTACTGAAACATCCCTCATACAGCCACAATATATGATTTGGGGCAGGGTTTGTTTATTTGTTGGTTGGTTTTTTTTTGCATATGTAAATTTGTATTTAAAAATTTTAAAACAAACAAACAAAACAAGATAACTGGTCTTCTGCCAAACCCATTGACCTGCCATCTCATCAGAGCTAATTAGCTAAGGATGTCCCAACTGTGTCACTAATGGGAAAAGAAACAAAATTGTGATTCAGAGTGGGTCTGGTTTGCCTTTCAAACACTACTGAGTCAGTGCCTGACCTGGATATTAGTGACCCCACGTGGTCTTTACAGCAAATTGTGTCAAAAGGTCATTTTGTAACAATTTCAAATAGAATTTTGCCGTATGCAAAGCCACTAGATAGCAAAAAAAACCCCATGTTTTAACATGCAACATAAGGATTTTTAAAGCAAACATATCCATTGTTTTGATTATAAAAAATACTGTTAATATCAACAGTATTTCCATGGGTTTTTTCTGTTGCTGATATACAGAACATAATGCAGTATATATTGAGCACACAGCTGTTTGTACCTATGGGGAGGGCTGTGGACAATGATGTAGGTACCATCCTCAGGTGGTTACATGAGGATTAGGGTGTGCAGTTTCTATAATTTGTACTCATCTTATGCAAATTCCTGTCATGCACATCATTGCCATAAAAAAACAGAGAGAAAGTATGTAGGGATTATTGTGCAGAGTCTTGTCACTATTTATCTAGTGATGGATGGGTGAATTATTACAGATAAAATAAGACTTAATCCTCATCTCCACCTACTTTCTTTTAAATTATTTTTTTAAAAAAATCAAACAAATTTTACATCTTTTGATATCTTTCTTCCCCTTTTAACCCTCCATTTTTGTAGCATCGAACTTCTGGTGCTTGGCCAGGGCCAAAGCTGCCAAATAACATACGAGAAAGGTTATTCTTTTTAATATTTCTATATCCATCTGGAAACAGGCATTGGGAGGAGCACTGGCCAGCCATTCAAGCTCTTGATTGCTCCTCTGAATCAGACCCAAAACCTCATGCTTTCAAAGTTTACCAACGGCCCTTCTCAAACTGTTATTTTAACTGATTCAAAAATAAAGGCAAATCAGATTTTCATCATCAGATCTGAATCATCTCTATTCTCACTTTTCAAGGAGTTAAAAAAATCAGATGTTCTCCCAGATGAACATGTTGCTGCTCAGTCATATTTTCCTTGCAATTGTCTTGAGCTAAAACATTGAAACCACTAACAAATGTCAGCTGAGTAAATTATCCTGATTTAAATTATATAACCCAAATCCATTTATTTTAAATTAAATAGCTCAAAATTAAGCAACTCAAAAATAAAAGGTCTTCAGTAAATATGAGACCTGTAAATGCTAAGCAAAGTAACTTCCATATATATTTCTTTAATTGAATTAATACAGGTGCTGTCTTTTAAAAAAATTATTATGGTCATTAACTGCATCAATTAATTGCATGTTACTACAGTTTTATCTATTATTGTAAAGAACATTTATGGAATTAAAAAACAATTGAACCACAAAGACAAATAAAAACGTTTCTAAGATGAGCCTGAAATTTTTAGAACCTCTTTGGGCCCCTTGTTTGACATTTGTTAATCTCATTTTCTATTCTATGTGTCTTCAAGAAAATACTTCCAAGACAGCTCAAATCAACTCACAACACTACTGCAAATGGGTGATTCTAGATTTAAAAGAATACTAAATATATCTTAATGATATGCTCTGCTGTTCCTGTCTCAATAAATATCATCATTGGTTGTTAAGATGCTGCCCTTCCTGTACCTTTGCAACATATGGAAGGTTGAGAAAATGACCCCAAATGCCCTGAAGAATCAGCACAGAAAGAAGAATATGGGATTGTTCTGTAGGGGTTTGTGTTTGGTTTTTATTTTATTTTATTATTATTATTATTTGCTTTTTAGAAGACTGAGAATACACGTGTAAATATTTCAGTTTCTAAGTGATAAAAATCTCTCATGAAGTCACAGTATTTTAAACTGTGAGGAAGAGTAATTATTGCTATGTCACATATAATTTATATTATCTTTTTTTTAATTAGAAGAATTCAGATCTTCTGAAACCACTTAATCATCAAGTTTGTATAGGTAAAAGTACTACTGATACCAATAGTTCATTAATGAATCTGTATTTGCATTTATTGTATTATATTAATAGATGATATATTTTTTATATTTTTAATATATAGATGTATTATTATAAATCTACATTTCTCATTCCTCCATCATTCTTTTATTGTCAAGGAAATTTGTGTTAAACTTCGTGACCACGTCTGCTTAGAAAAATTAGTATTACAAGCACCTTAATATGGACAAAGACTACACAAAAACATGGTCACATTCCTTTATACCAAGCACTGACACTAATAAAACAACAGTCTAGCACGACCAAATTACCAGATATAGAAATCACTTTGTATCTTCTAAAATTATGATTTTTATTGATTAAAGTACCTCAAATCCCTTCACATCGAGGCATCCAAAACCTCATGCATTTATTCTTTAGTAAAGTGTGTGCAACATTTACATTATAAAATTTTAAATATTATTTTACTAGTTATTATAATTAAGTTATTTATCAGTTCTATGGAACAATTGCTTACCGTGTGGTCTTGAGTGCTGATGATGTCTGCAAGAGTTAAGTTATGTTGGGAATGGTTTCTTCTATGACGATTTACCTAAAAAAAAAAGAATTAAAGGGTTTAAATTCAGGAAGGATTCAAGTACATGCAGGTAAAAATGGACCTAATTTAATTCCTGGGCATGTGTTGCACATTGTTTTTGGCAACCTGGCTTTGTTGACTACTGCATTTCTGTGAGAACTGGTGTTCCCCTGAGCCCTGGGGATTTGAAATGTTCCCCTACTAAACTCTAAACATCTCTGGTAGGAAAGTGTTTCTTTGTGATGTCATATTGGCAATTTTGCTTAAAAATTAACAAATAATAATTCTATATCATGACTTTTCCATTAGGAATCTCAAAAATTGCTTATCTGCTTAGGTGCTCTTAAACCCATTTCTCAGAAAATATTAATTACAAACTCAAGGCCACAAAACAAATCAATGGAAAAACCAGAAAATATGGGGGAAAATCAGTATGTTTAACCTTATCTTAATGTTATTTGTAAACTCTTCATGACTGGAAGGCTACAGTAGTACTGGAGTCTGATTCTACAGCTGTTCCCAAAGATAAGTCCTTTATTTCTTCCAGTTCCCTCTTTTCCAGAAAGAAAAGAATATAACTATCTGTGACTTAACTCTGGGAAATTATTAGATTATATTAAACCATAAATTATTAAGGCTAAATAAAAGTTTCATCATGAATCAAGGGTTTGGCAGAGCTGAACAGCTTTTTACTTCCTTACATATCTGCAACAAACAAAGAACAGGTCGTCCAAATGCATGCATGTATATATTTAAACAAAATTAAAAATACCCTTCTACTGTTTAAATTTGATGTCAGTCAAGAATAATATATTTTGGATATGGAATCCTGTAAAATTCAGTGATTGTCTCCTCTTTTAACTGAAGCCAGGAAACGAAAAAACCCCAATAAAACACAGTCTCAACTAGTTTTCACTGTATTCATCATAATGCATTCTCTTTTTCCCTATTAAAACAGAGTTAACTGGAAGTCATAATGTATTCTGTTTATATTTAAGTGTCTGAATATAGAAAATGTTCTTAATTAATCCAGAGGGCCATGCTCAAAAAACAGTTAAACACATTATGATCCCATATTTTTCCCCCACACATTGCTTTCATGTTTATTTGTAAGCACTAACATTTTTAAGCCTCGAAATCTATATCCTAGATACTGCTCTGCTCTCCTAGTCAGAGCTAATGAGCTTAATGAATTACCAGTTCTAAATTCAATACAAACATTTCAAAGAAAGAGATAAAACATTCTTTACAATTCAAAAAGTTTCTCTGACCTATTTATGAAGAATATCACTTAACAATTTCATTAAGGGTGAGTAACAGCTGGTGACACGGCTGTGTCCTAAAGTGTTTTTCTCTCTTAATATTCTGCATCTTAAGCAATCGAGCTTTCATAAGAAATACTTTAGTTAGTGGCAGTGCCTCCTTTGGGGAGAAAAAAAATGTCAGACCACATTTTCTGTATTTTGCAATCTTGTTTTCAAGAGTGTCATGTTCCTGTTTTATTAGCATGGAGGGTAAACAAGAATGATTTGCTGATGCTATTGAGAGAACTTCTAAGATTGCAGTCTTTCTATTTAGATTTTGGATGGAACTTAATATTAATGCAGGCAGAGGCAAGTATATAGATTCAAAATAAATTAATTCAATTTATCTTTACTGTGCAACAACTCTGAAGTTTCTGTAGTGCTCAAGATACATAACTAAACTATTTAGGTCTAGATCATAGAAAGCCTTTCTTACCCAGATCACCCATTCTAATCATTCCTTAAAATATAGCAGAGTCCATTGCCCAGCAAGGCTTTCTAAAATGTATCCTTCACTCATCCAAACTAAATAACAAGGCTCACCACCACTCCACAGAATCTATTTTAACATTCAGCTGCTCTCCCCAGGAATCATAGGCGCCTGGTGGGGGCCCTACTTGCAACTTTGTGGAGTTTGCAGCACTGATGGGGGCTTTCGGTCTGGTCTTTGGTTCAGCAATCAGAGCTTTAACGGGAGAGATGCTCCTATTTGATACAGGCTGAAAAGAGTATCTCACAAGCACTAAATCCATTCATAACCAAATGAAGAAAGGAGATTGTAAATAGTACTTGTTTAGTAGCAAATTATTGGTAGCAGTGTGATAAAAAGAAAATAGTTAGATTTCCAGAAAATATGAAAGGAGAAAAAAAACACTAAGTTCTATTTATGGATGTTATTATGTGTTTTAAAACCATCTTCACAGTATGCAAAGGAGAAATAAGAAGGAAAACCACATGTGTACAAGGAGAACAGATCCACCTAATTAATGTTACACTTCTGCTAAAAAGGTGTTTCAAAAATAAATAAATATTTAAAAGCAAAAATCAATTACATTAATGTCTAGCTTAGCAATGAACAATCTCATGCAAGTAAGTCCTGAAGCTTCAAAGTCTGATTCTAGTTACAGAAATTCAACCCAAATCCACAGTTATGTAAGCCAAGATTAAGCTCTTCTAGAAAAACACCCCAAATATTTGGCTTCCAAATGGAATTAACACAAACTTCAAAGTTCTTCCTCATTTCTACCAGTCTTCTGTTTCAGACACAGCTTTAAAAACAATGAAACAAAACTAAATCAAAAACCCAGCAATTACAGAGGTAATATATTCTTTTAAGACTGATTTTATAAAATTCCAGCAGGCCTTATACAAATTTGGTCTTAAGCATATTTTATAAATGCTGCTGAATGAATTGGTCATCACTTCCTTTACGACCTACTCAGTTCAATGTTGAAATGTTCTTAGCAGAACCTGGCTGACAGTAGTCAATACACTCCTGTTCCAATATACTCACATTTTCTGTGGTGTACCAAAATATTCACAGGGAAGTGTAGGCTCAATTATTTCCATTCTTTTTAATAGAATGTTTTTAATAGACAGACCATGAAGACGTTGTTATGATGTTTTTTTCTCTATAGTTCTGTTTGATTACCCTAATAAACCAAAGAGAAACCTAAATAATATCTGTCACAAGTCCTCTACCTCACCTCCCAGGGTATGATGAAAGGCAAAGATTTACAGGAGAAGTTCGTGAGATCCTTTTTTGGGAAAGGCAGCTTATCAGCAGTTTTCTGATTTGATGAACATTCTTCAGTCAGCAACAATGTCACCTGCAGCACTAAAAATCCACTCTGTGAGCGCTTGCAAGTCTGTGGGCAAGTCTGGTTTTGTTAAATTCAGCCTCAGCAGCCCCCCCCTTCCCTTAGCTAAAGGGTATCCATCTCCTACCAGAGTTATTCCAGCATCGAAGCACTAATCCATCATCATCCTTTCTACAAAGCCTCCATTACATCCGCCTGGTATCGCAGCGTGGACAACCATCTGACAACTGCTGTTTTAACACTGACAAAGTAAAATACAATAACCTGATGTTTAATTTCATTTCTTCCTGTGTTCCCATTTGTTCTTTAAATTCTCCCTCTTTTTTGTGTGCATTCATCATCACTAACTCATTGCCAATCTCTTCAAGTAGCACGACGGTGATTTAAAAAGAGACTTAGAGGACTGATTTGGAGTTTATTCCCCATTAGAAGCATATTTCTGACCTAATTAATCCAGTCAACGAGAAGCTGCATACTACTATTGCAACCTAACCTAAGAAAACCAACCAGCATTTCTGAAAAGGCCCAGACAGGCTTCTCCAGTGCAAAGGGGTGAAACACCATTCTGAATTCGCTTATATTACCAAATAACCAACATGATTTTAAGACATTACTAAGTGGTGGTTTCCACTATTATCTAATAAGTTATTTGCCACAGGTTATTTATACACAAATATCACCTACAGTCAACCTAGGAAAACCATGATTTGTTCAAACAAGCAGCACCTGGTACAGCACAGTTCTGCTTAGGATGAGAAACCCTGGGCTGGCATCTCCCTGCTACTTTTTCCATCAGTCACTGTACTGATCAACTGTGATGGTTCTCATGGATTATTTGTTGTATTTCTACCAAAAGGTACCACTGTGTTCATGTTTTGACCTTTCTTTTAGGGGTCTAAGTATTGTTTTGTTTCAGCCTACCCACACTGCAATTTTGTGCGTGGAGATTCACTTACTGACATCCCAAAAAGAGAGAGAAAGCCCCTACTGTTGAGAGGTTGTTCCTGCCTGTTGCTCCACTCTGGACCTGATCCAGCAAAGCACTCTCCAATGGGTTTAAGTGTTTTTCTGGATCAGGGCCAGAACACTCCATACTTTATAGGATCGAACTTACTGGTGGCAGCTTGAGAGTTTGCAATAAAATTACAAACTAGCCACATAAACTTTTGTGAAAACCATTCCCTCACCAGAGAAGGAGGGGTGATACCTGATTTAGTGATGCCTATGGTTTAGTTTATTCCCAGTCACTCCCATGCTGCAGTGACAGCTCATAATTGCTTAGATAATCTTAGCAAAAATGTATTGCAGCATCTCTTAATGGCCCAATCCCTTGAAAGGCACCTAGGCAATGGCAAGAGAAAGGAAAACCCTGTAACATTTCACTCATTGCTGTGCTCACAGTGATTTGGTTTGTCTTGGGTAGATGGGCAAGCCCATAGTTATCTACAGAAATTCTTTGGAAACAGCTCTGCTGTGTTTTCTCTCCTGCTGTGAAAGGCACTGAGGAAATCCCACAGGTCTCCCCACTCAGAGATGCTCCTTTTTCATCTTGGCAGATAAGGGGTTTTGGTCCATCCTCAAGAAGTGGAGGCTGTCAAGAAAGAGCAGGAGCAATACCCTTCACCTCTGCCCCATTGCTGTGGATGCTCTTGGTGCATTAGAGCTGTGCAACAGCTCAGCCCAAGACCCCATTCAGTCTTGGGAATAGCTCCTGCATCCCAGCAGGCTCCTTGCCCCCAGTTGTGGTCACTGGTGCTCCTGACTTGCTCTGAAACCCTCCTAAAACAATCCTCTAGAGGGTTATGTTAGAACAACAGGCTTGGGGTTTTTTCCCCATCTGATTAGAATCATAGAATGATCTGGTTGAAAAAGACCTCCGAGATCACCGAGTCCAACCGTATCTGTCCACTACTAAGCCATGTCCCCAAGAAATTCATCCACCCATATTCTAAGCACCTCCAGGGATGGCAAGTCCACCACCTTCCTGGGCAACCTCTGCCAGGGCCTGAGAACCCTTTCAGTGAAGAAATTTTTCCTGATGTCCAATCTGAACCTCCCTGGCACAACTTAAGGCCATTTCCTCTTGAATCCTGAAGTGATTCTTCAGAAGAAAAAGGCAAAAGGCAGTGGAGAGTGTAAGGCAACATAACGTGACATTAGCTCACTCTGTTTTGCTTTTCTAAGGCTTGTGGGGAGAGAGAGGCACGAAGTGCAGTTTCAGTCCTGCCCCTACCAGCCCACATTTGTTCTCCATCCCCAAAACCTCATTACTACAGAGGTTCCTTTGCTAGGGAATAAGAACTTGCATGGATGGTGCTTTTGTGCGCTGCCTACAGACCAGATAATCTCTCCATGCATCATTTAATAAGAAAACCACTTCATAGTCCTTACAGGCTTGAGTTTGTTACATATGACATCCTCTCAGCAGAATTTGCACACTGAACTTAGCGGTGGGAAATAAAGAAAGCAGGGTTGTGTTACATTCCCCCTCCATGTCTCCCTTTGAGACACTGCCCACTATATTCAGTTCAGATCTCCAGAGTCTGGGAAAATAATGATAATGGTTTTACTTCCCTTGACCTCTTGCTCCCTTATAAATCAGAATCCTATATACATTTCCCACAGTGCGAGGGTCTTGCTTCTTATTCGAGCCTGAGAGGGCAGGTATTTTATATCAAGGCAATTTAATCACATGGGTGTGCTTCCTGGCTTCAGGACTTGATGTAGACAAGCACAGTGGTGCTTTTACTGTGGGATTATCTCAATTTATTCAGCCACTTCATTCATGAAATAAGAGCAAAATAATTATTCAGATCCTATTTAAAATTTCAGCCAGTGTTAAAATGAGCTGGTTCTCTATGATCGGAGGATTAATAATCATGGGTTTGTTTTCAAAGCATGGTCTGTTTGAAACTAAGTCACCTCCTCTCCCAAAATCGTTGGAGGTATGCTTCAAATTTGAGATATCCACTTTGGGCTAATATTTAAGCCTACATCAGGCACTAGGTACTTTTCTCCATTAATGGCTTGTTGTTTCCCAGGAGCAGATTTTCCCTAAAGTGGGAGCCCTTTTGTTACTCTCTGGCTACTCGAACGGACTTTGAAATTTGTCCAATTGATCCTTGCTTTGAGAGAGTCCCAGCTGATGTAGTTGGCTTCATTTTTAGCCTTTTCAGGAGTAGGAGATCTGCCAAAACCAGCGTGGAAGAGGAGTCAACCACAAAAGGTTTTTACCACCCATACAAGTTCGAGAAATCCTAAGGCTGCTCTGAATTTGACTGCAGATTCCCGTACCTGGGAATCAAACAGTCCCAAGGGGACCAACAGCCGCGTTGCCTCTAATCCTCAGGGTTTCCAACTGGAAATCAAAGTGGAACCTGGTCTCAAAGCTTCAATATGCTTTAATTGTATTAAATATAACACTCACTGACTCAAGAAAAGAACATTTAAAGTGAGGCTTTTTCTACATTTGTACTAGCTTTGTCTGTTACAGCCTGTAATATGTAACAAAATACAGCAACACACAAAAACTGGGAGAGTATTCATCTACCCATACATAAAAATACATGTTATGAAATAAAATATTTTGATAGGTTTCCTATTCAGATTTTTCTATTCATAATGCAGTTGTTCACCACGATATTAGAAAATATTCATTTTAACAACTGCGTATGCTTTGGTAAAATTACAGATGAGTAGTGCACCAGTGATAGAGAAAATAAAGAGTAAAACCAGCAGGAACAAAAATGCAGCAGACATCAATAATTCTGTGTTCTTTGCCTCTGACATCTATGCCTGCAAAAATGTGCTCTTTGATGTCATGTCTATAAAAGGTAAATATAAATGTTAATACAGGGAGGGTAATGATAGATTATCTTTTCATGTCCCCTTTGGATCTTAGAAAAATAAAGACAATAAATGTGAAAACTCAGCTATGACAGCAAACTCTGTCAGCAACTCAGCCCTGAAACTGCACCCTAGAACAGTGTTCTCAGGGTATGGGGCAAGGAAAAAAAATAATTAAAAAAAATTAAAACTCAGTAAGTAAATGTGCAAAAAAAAAATCCTAAAGAACTGCCTTTACAAATTAAATCCAGCACATGCACTAAAATCAAAATGCACTCAAAAGCTCGGTCTCTCCTGAAAGGATTGTCTTAACAGAAAGAGCATAATTAACATTGATGTCACACTCCTGCAAGTCATCAGTTGCTGTAAACCACACAAATACCCTTGCACAGAATATAGTTAATATTCCTAAACAAATGCTCAGCCCTTTTAATGGACTCTACGTTAGCACATCTTTTTCATCCTGCCTACCTAATCCTTTCTTTCGGATCCAAACAAGCCAAAAACTCACCTTATGCTACAGCAGAAGCAATTTTTATTTTTGAAGGTTAATCCAACTCAGCAGGATTTAGGGATGGCACTTTTGCTTGGTCGTAGGCATGTTGGCTCAGTCCAGACAGCTGTTTGGACATTCTCCACTGGGAATCTTGCCCTCAACACCCACAGTTGATGCACATACATGGTCTACTGGCTGCCTACTTCCATGCCCATCTGTTCAGATGGCACAGTGCCCACTCACAAGTTCGCTGGATCCTTGCCCTTAGTGTGGAGATGCCAGGCAATGATGAGCTTAGATGGGCAGCCTGCAAAATGCTAAAAGTGATCATTTTTTTTCCTGTAGGAAGTCCTTCCTCTGCGATAGCACTGAAGCATGGACACCACATGCTACCCTGCACTTAATAACACCTGTGGACATGTGTGTGCCAGAAGTACAGAGGGAGGGGGGGGACGTACTGGGGGGGAAAGTGCACAACGGAACGATACGAGGGAAGTGCAATAATCTGTCAGATTAAGCTCTACACTGTCAACGGCAGTGGAAGGAGACCTGGGCTAACTTGAAACCACCTGGCTTAAGCATCAGAGCATGGTCATGGCCACAGGAACCACAGCACAGCCTAATTTATTCCACCTCCCAGGCTTGCCTGCTTCTGATCCCATCTGAGCTTAAACTACCTGGGGCACTGCACATCACTCAGTGACCATAATGTATAAAAATCAAAGGCAGATCACACCAAAACCAGTGTGAACCAAATCCAGACCTGTCTAAAATTGTTTCCCTTCAATTCACATTCCACATATACCGTACTGCAGAAAATATTCCATGGGAAACAATGGCACAAGTAAAGGTACTGAATATGGAAGTTATTTTAACAAATATTCATTTTGATTTGTGTCACTGACCTTTGAAATATTGACTGAGAAAACCCTATTTGTTAACAAGGGACCTTCTTTATTAAAATTAATATAGAAGAAAAGCTTCCGTTGCTTGTTTTTGAGTCCAAAAGCAAACTTTATTGCAGCTATTTTAGGCCAAAGCAGTAATGCTAAAATTAAAATACCATTTTCTTCCCAAATGTAGCTTGATGAACATCAAATTGACACATAATAATTTTATTATTTAAAACTATAAGCTATATTTTAACTGAATTTATGTGAACAACTTCATATGTGCATATAAATCACCCAGTATTTTTATACACCATTCCTAGTCCTTCATAAGCTGTACGGGAACCATTAGAAAAGTTATGAGTTATAGCTTTTTCTCTTTAATTAGACAACTGAAACTTTTAGAAGAAGAAGGGCAAGGAAAATCAAAGACATCTCTGCAGCAGAGAATATTTACAACAGAGACTTCCAGGACTCCTCCTTTCTACCAATGCTCTGGTGAACAAACTATCACCCTTGCAAATACTCATGGAAAATTAATAAAATGAATTGTGAGTACCCATGAAACACTCAAAATTATTCTAACACATGTTTCTTCTCTTTTTGCTCCCCCTTCCCCTTGCTGAGAGCACCTCAATGCTGTTCTAATTATTACAGATATTTTCTAGCAGGCCAAAAAGAGATATAAAACTACAGCACGGCTGGATCTGTAGGCTGGCTTGGGGCTCTTATTTAAGTCAGCAGTGGAAACCTGTGCTCAAAGGCACATTTAAGCTGTGTCTAACTTACTGTTTACTCTGGGGTGACTGGATTTGAGCGTGCTGTCCCTACCCTAGAGATTTGTTCACTGCGTGGAGGCATCAGTCTTGTCTTTGAGCATGATCTGCCGAGTCACTCATGTGTGACTGCTTGATCTGGTTTTGGTCTGGATATATTGTCAAATCCTTGTGTCCAAGTTTCACAGGAGCGGTGCCGAAAACGTCCTGGCTCCAGCACAAAATTAGATTTATAAGGAACATGAGCCAAAAAAGTCACTATGAACGTCCAGTGACAAAAGTCAAAGAGCCTGGATAAAACCCACTTTGCTCTGACTTCCAAGCTTAGTTCAGCTTCTTTGACCTGAAGGCAAAAAAAACACTGAGACTAACTCCTTTCTAACTTTTAGGTTGCAGATTCCAGACAATGCAGAGGTAAAACACTGTCTTTTGCAATGGGAAGTCCTTTGTATTTGTCACTACAGGAATATTCAAAGCACATTTTTAACGTGATTGGAAGGAATATCTTCTAACAAGGGTCATGGCTGGCAACTCCAGAGCTAAATCTTATTAAAAACTATTCAGAGACCAAAATGAGAGACTGTAATACAGAACCACTTGGATACCTGTCAGATTGATAATATCTAGATGGCCATCTAACTTGCCACCTGCTCTCCCTTCCCTTTGCACTAATAACCTGAGTCAGCTTATGAATGTTTTTTTTTTTCCCCAGCCCTGTTGGCTCACATTAAGTCTCTCACATCACTGAGAACTGTAATCTCTTCAAAAAATCAGTATTGCTTATTAGCAGTGTTCAGAGGGCCAAAGTACATGTGCAGCAGAAGAACAAATGCAGCAAAGTTTGCAAATGGGTTTTCCCAGGTGCCGTTATAAACACTAACATGAAAGAAACAGAGTAATCAAGATAATAACAGATTTACTTCAAGTAGCTTTTTAAGCAAATGGGTGATTTTGCAAAGGTCAATTTGCAGGATGACTCCTTCCTATTCTATTTGACATCACGATATTGAGCTAGGAAAGGAATGAAAACATTTAAAAGCTTAACTTTTCTTCCCTCTTCCTTTGAGATTTCTCAGTTTTATACTTAATCACAACCTTGCAGCAAACCAGGTAGGACAACAGGGATTTCTAATACTGTTATCCAGCTCTGGGATTCTCCATTTGCAGTTTGGCTTCAACTCATGTGAAATTAATATCCTAGCATTTTTACCAAAACCTGCTGACACAGTAAAAGCACTGTAATGTAAAGGTTACGGTTTCTTTGGGTTTAAATATCAAAATTAGTTCTTTGAATTTGTGCTGGGCATCAGAGTTCTTGATTGGATTCTTTGTCACACAGGTTAAAAAGAAAAAATATAGAAAAAATGTCATCCATTAATGTTTTGGCAAAGTAAGAACAACTGCAAAATGCTATTGTCCATATTGCTTAATTATTATTAAATTCTTTTTCCTTCATAGACAAAGAAATATTTCAATTAATGACACACCCTTTTGTGCTCACTCCACAAATTGGCCCACGTGCTGAAGACAACGTGAAGGAGAGGGAAATGCATATTTCTAAACCAAGTACATTGAACCACATTCTGGTGGTGTTACATTGACAGCAAACTACGTGGCCTTAATACAGCAGATAAAGAGAAAAAGAAAGGGAATTATCCTGTTGGAAAGTTCTGAAGTGTCTGCACAGGTTTGAAATTGCTCCTGATTTGGTTTTGCTCATTCTGTCCTAATAGAGAAGCCACCTACCTTACATATAGTGTAAAAACCTCAACAAAAGAAAACAAGACCCATCCACAGCCATCCAAAATACGGGCAGGGTATAAAGGCAGTGCTTACTCTGTGTGCACTGCCAGAAAAGTCATCATCTTATTTAAAACAAATGAATTTAATTCGAAATATGGTTTAAAATAATATTAAGAAAAAAAGCGGGGGAAAAGGCACCTAAAGAAAACAAATGAGACAAATGTTATTAGAAACTTTGGTGGTACATGAAAACAGAGCTTTGATTATATATTTTAGTGCATTTACATCGTGCCCTACATCCCTATATCCCATACTGTCAGTGGTCACAAACACACATCACAATGGAGGGAAAAAGGCTTTGATTTATCACTTATGTGCTGGGATTTTTTTTCTCTTTTGTCCCCACTCCAATGAAGGCTTTAAAACAGCACTTGCCACTGGATCTTTTCCTCCCCACCCCTTGACATGGATGAGGAACCAAGATGCCACCGTTTATAAAAGCGTTTATATAAATATTTTATCCAGTCTGTGCTGGACTTCGCCGAGGAAGGGATCCATTTCTTATTTGAAGGCATGAAAAAATGATGAATTTCTCAAACCTCTTGATAGTTTCCAACCAGTCTTAGCAAAATATACTGTAGCTCATTTCATTTTGGGGGGCTTCCAACTTCCAGACTTTTCCTCTCCTATTGCCATTTTTCTGCTACACTAAAGAACCACTTGGTGCCCAATGTTGTCTCTTAATGTAGGTAAGAATGAAATCAATTACCTTTCAATTTCTTTGGGATAATTTAAACATGTTAAGGCTTGTAGGTCCTTCATCAGCAAGACAATTTTCCTAACCTGTAACACTTCAAATTTTTTTGCCTCTGACTTGCACAATCTTCATTATTTTAACACCACCATCACGGTTACCTTTTCAACAGTGCCACTGAAAAACTTCATTATCACTCACAAGGGTAACCTCAAACTTTTTGACACCAAAACACCTATAGGAGCTACTTTTGGAGAAAAATTTCAGAATACATTTCCTAGTTCTCAGAACAGCGTGGACAGCGTTTCCTACATCTACATATATTTGGGTAAACTAAAATGCACTTTCAGCCATTGAGTAATCCAGATCTATGTCCACAAATGCCTTTACCCAGACCTATTTGCCACTCCACCAATTTTTGCTTTGTTTTAAAATGTTATTACAACTGTTCTATTTACCTCCCTATCATGGATTAAAAAAAAAGAGTGATTAGTGTCAAGATTAGCACTCGTCCCTGGAGAGCAACTCTAATAATTCACCCAGTTGATGATGATTCCCCAGGGACTACTTTCCAAAACGCGTAAATTAATCAGTTCTTAATCCATTTAACGTGTGCTTCACTGACATAACACACTGCTAATATTTAATCAGAATGTCACATACTAGTAAGTGAAGTGACTTAAAAACTTTCACTATACTTAACAAATATGGTGGTCTTTTTCAACAAGACTTGCACCAAATAATAAAGTTGCTTCGATGGGTTTTCTTAAATTTGTTTTTCACTTGTTTGTGATGATTGACAGAAAAAAATATTCTTTTTTTTATTAAATCCCATGACACTTTTATCAATTAGTTGAAACAATACTCTGTCAAGTTAATCCACCCACAAAATTTGGAGTCGTGCCATTTTTACCTTTTTGAGCATGGGTACAACGATTACCAGTTATGAACCTTTTTTAATTTCCATGACAGACCAGTATTTTTTTTTAAGATTGAAATCAACAGGCAAGGACCACTTCAGAAAAACCCCTAAGACACTAGCATGACATTTATTTACATTTCCTAAAATTTTGCCAGATTTTGCTAATTTTTCTAAAGTCAACACCACTAGAAGATGCCATTAAACATGTTTATTAGTCATTAACAGTATGGAATATTCATCAAGGGTTTCTTCTAAGCAAAGCCCTTCTGATTTTAAAATAAACAAAGAAAACCCCAGAAATATTTATTGACTGTTCCTATCTTTCATGCATCCCTATTAACAGCTGCATCACCTTAGCAGTGTGCCTGGAAAAGTGCTGGCATTAAGCTCTTAAAATCAGAGATAAAACAAGATTCTAGAAATTATTCCAGTGCACAGAGTTCAGAACTTGAAGAATGCGGAAAACTCCAGGACAGAGTAAAAGCATCAGTTTGGTCCAGCACTGCAGGATTCCCCTCAGCAATGCAATATCCAGTGTGAACTGTATTACAGGGAAAAATTTGTACACTGTTTTGGCTGCTTTTTACTGTATAAAGTGTCTGCCCATAATGGGTGCTATTACAAAAGACAGTCAATTAGTCAATATGTCTCACTTTGTCACTACCTACATTCAGTGACTATAGATTTATAAAATGATGAATGCACATCACAATGTCTTACAGAAAGAACAAAACTACCTGGAATCCGCAATTTGCACCTGCTAAAATAATGAAATTGATTTTTCAGTGCACTCCATTTTATACAAGCACATTTTTATCTGTAAGAAAAGTCACCAAGTCAAAAACAGGATAATTTGTCTCATTTATACATTCAGAAAGGCAGAGGCAAGATGTAATACTGCATCATGCTGGCTTTTAAAATATCTGCTTATATCTTCTTGCAAGTTTAAGCATGGGTGTGGGTTAAAGTTGAAAACATGGAAGATAAATCCCCCTAAATTATATAAATTATTATAAATTCCTCCAGTGATTTATTACACATCATCATAGAAACTAATTTGCAAAATATTTCCTGTATAGCTCTAGAAATATCAAATATAAACAATACTCAATGAAAATCTTAAAATATTCCAACATAAGTGTACAAAGGTCTCTTCCCACCTCAAATATCCGAAATGCTGTAAATGGAGACTGACCTAAAAAAAAATCCTACTCCAGATTTGAAGATCACCAGACCTATTACACAAACACATTTGGGTACAGATACAGCGTTGGCTGTAAATGCTGAGAAAAACTAGCATAAGGGCACAAGTAACTCTAATATGTGCTGAACTATAACCAGTGGGAAGCAGAAATGGTTATTTGCGTATATACTACTGCGAGAATTCATCTATTTATGGTGTAAATGAAGACAAAATGTGTGATAGTGATTATTTTCCATAAAATTTATTCTTTTAATAATTACTAAAAGATTAAGAGGTAGTCAAATGGTACAGATTGACTTTTCTTTCCTTAAAATTGCTTGCATATACTTTGTAAGTGATATTTTTCTGAGCCTAACACCCCCTGTTTTGTAGGTCATACGGATATCTACAGACTAAAGGCGCTTGTCCTTTAGCCTTCTGCCTCACCACATGATCGAGCATCCATATACCTTACAACCATACACCCTGTCGAGTGTTATTCTCTTACATATCACAATTTACCTCGCTTTCTCCACTCAAACATGCAACCAAGCTGAGCAACAAGCTGCTTCAGCTGCCATGTCATTTCAGTTTTTACACATCTTCTCTTTTTATGTGTGCTCTACATCTCCGTGATGTCTCATCTCCCCGTTCCACTGCCATAGGCTACAAGTCAGGAACAAAGCTCAGGCTCAATGTCAAACAGAGTGAAAATGGGAAAATATCATAGAAGGGAAAACTAATGGGCACAAACACAGCTCGAAAACTTCCATCCTTGTGGTCTCTGCAACTTTCCCTCATTTCTTGACAAAACCTGAAGTAGGAGAGTAACAGTGTTTGTGTAGAAAATGCCTTAAATAGATATTTATCTAAGGAAAATGCAAGGCCAGAAAATTCAAGGTGGAAGAATTTTGCCTGCACATTAAGAAATAAATAAACCCATGAAATGTGCAAACATTCCTCTTCTATCTGAAAAATTAACTGTTTTCCACTCTCCATCATTTCCCTATCTTCTCCATTCCTTGCCTGACCATCATAGCCTTGGGATGTTCATAGTTCCAAAAGCACCTCAGCAATGGATAATCCTGACTCTAAGACACCGAGATGGACTCCAAGGGTGAAATCACAGTTACTCTGTCTGAACCGAGACCTTTCATTTCAGTCAGGGAAAATTCAGGGTGAAACACACAAGAAATCCCTTTTGACAACAGGTTTTCCAGTTATATCTTTAAAAAAAAATGCTACATTTCATCTTATCTTATTGATGTTTTTCTGTAATAAACATTTTTGTTTTTCTAAGGAAATTAAGATGATTGCAACCTACATTTGGGAAAAAAAAAATATTAAAAACCCCAAAGCAAAAGCCAATACTTTAAAAATGGTTGAACCAACCCCTACCAGCATGGACATCAAAAGTACATTTCTATCGTGTGGAATCATGGTCATCAGCCATACAGTTACTGTGAAATATAACTCATGGCCTATGACTTTTTATAAAATAGGGATTTCATATTTCTCTAAAAAAGTAGAGATCCCAGAACACACAATATGTAAGGAAATGTGGTTACTTTGTTTTTTTCCTCACACTTTATAATAATTTTGTTCTAGAAACCATAATCTTGTTCAGAGCCCTCTGATTCTCTCTAAATGAATACATTTTTCAAAAAATAGCACTCCTCTTTTTGTAGATCCCCTAAATCAAGCAAAAGAGTAAATACTAAAATGCCAAATACTACCACTGGCATTTTGTTGGGATCCAGATACTTTTTTATCAGCTAAGATAATTATTCAGGAGGCAACAACATACTTCATGCCACCCTTATTGTGTATAAACCTTACCTGAACATAGTTTATATAACCATAATAAACTCCTATTTTAAATTTCAGTATTTCTTTGTTTTTCAATATTTGATGCATATAATTTACATTTTTGAACTAACATGCTGTAACTGAGCTTAATCCAAATGATATACATATTTTTAACATCGTTCAGATGACCAAACCAGAGCTGAAAAATGGTATGTCTCTTTTTGGGGGTGCATACATTCATGATGCATTTTCAGTCTGTTTATTAAGTAATCATATCTAGGTACAAGTGTCAACACAATTTACGTTTTGAATAATGTGAAGCAGATAACCTCAATTAAAAAGTAATTAGAGTCATTTTCCTATTAAGCAGTTTCCCTAATTGTTTTTGAAACCTGGAACTAAAAATTGTAACAAATAGTAAGCAGCCAAAACATGTCCCTTGCATTAGCTTAATCCAGGCTTTTCCACTGGAGCCTGGGAAAATCGCAGCAGAAATAATGGCTGAATATACACAAAATATTGAGAGAGTAAGAAAATGTTTTGTAGCTGCTCACCTCTGCCCTTTCCTATTGTTTTGAGGGTACTTTTCCCTCAACACAATTGTCTTTCCTTTCCCTTCCTGATCTGTTCTCACTGCTCTGATTTTTTGCAGCAACATTTAATGTAAGAAGTATTTGACTTAATGATTACTGTGGATTGACCGGAGCTCATCAGGGAAAAGCCATTGGTATTGTCTGTGTTTAGCTATGATTTATAGCAGCAGCAATTAATTTGATGCCTTAGATTCTGCCTTGCCAGCCTGGGTTTACAGAACTTTTACAGGTCATCCAGTTCAACCCTCCCAAAGGAGCAGGGACATCTTCAACTCGATCAGGTTGCTCAAAGCCGCATCCAACCTGACCTTGGATGTTTCCAGGGACGAGGCCTCCAGTGCCTCCTTGGGCAACCTGGGCCAGTGTTTCACCACCCTCATTGTCAAAAATTTCTTCTTTATTTCTAGTGTAGATCTATCCTCTTTCAGCTGAAGACCATTCCCCTTAATGCCATCTCTGCACTCCCTGATCAAGAGCCCCTCCCCAGCTTTCCTGGAGCCCCTTTCAGTCCTGGGAGGCTGCTCTAAGGTCTCCCCAGAGCCTTCTCTTCTCCAGGCTGAACAACCCCAGCCCTCTCGGGCTGCTCTCATTTGTGAGATGCTCCAGGCCTCTGATTACTTTCGTGGCCTCCTCTGGACCCACTTGTTGTGTAAAATAATAAATATGACCCGATTTTCCCAAATAAGAACAATTTAGGGCCTTGATGCTTCTCATAAAAAAAAAAATAATAATCCTTCCCTTTGCAATCACTCTTTAAATAGATTTATCACATATCAAGTATGATAAATAAGCTCTGAAAACATCAAAATTTCATGTGTATTTCTCTGCTTACACTACAGGATATCATGGAAAACACCTATGTTGCACCCTGTCTGCCATAGCCAAAATGGGGAAAATAACAAACCCAGTTAAACACAAAAATAAATGCAGCAGCTGCTCCTCACCCTAAGCCAAAACAAACAAGCAAAGTAAAAACTAACAGAAAACCTACCCAAAAGTCCCAGGAGAAAAAAAGCAAGTGCAATGATATTCTTGTCACCCATAAACTCCTATCTGAGTCAAAGCCCCCCGTCTTGCAGACACCCTCATCACGATTGCAGCTGGAGGGCTGCACTGGCAGGATGTGCCCTTTTCCCCTGAAGATAGGGGACAGGAAAGATTTCTTACAGTCCATGAAGGAACCAAAGTACTGCTGAAAGAGGCTCTTAGTAACAAGGCTGCTCTCCTGCCCCACAAACAGACACTTCCCTGTTGTCTCTATATCTACAGAGAATTTTGCCATCTTTGGAAGAGTCCAGGACTTACTTTTTCTTGATATTTAAAATTTCCAATAAGGTAATAAGTCAGCCTTAGACCCCTGAAAATAATAAAGTGCAAACCCTAGGGAGATACCCAGAGAAATTCCAAGAAAACCTCTGGCAGCTACAGGAGGACATGAGCTGCTCAGAAGGAATACAAACATTTAAATAATATATCTTGCTGGAAATTAGGCTTTGTGAGAAATCCCATTGATTTCTTTTAAGCCATTTTATTAAAAGGTCTATTAATGCTTGGCTTGCACTTTGTGGCTATGAGAGATGTTGGAATGAAGAGCTATCAAAGGTGGCTATCAAAGTTTTTTTTTTTCTTTTTTTTTCCCATTTAACTTTTTCTAACTATTAAGCTGCTCATTTTGTGGAGACAATCATTAGTGTCTTTAATGTGAAACAAAGCTTCTGGATAAGAGCCGCTAGCTGAAGATCAATATGAAAGATATCACTTCAGTTGCAGCTTTAATAACTGTAACAATAGGGAGCCTGGCATCGCTGGCTTTGTGCATTAATGTAATTTAGAATCTACCAGGTACAAATCTTATCAAACATTAGCAGTGGCTGCGTTGGGATTTTCTAGGTAAGGAAATTGTGTGATGAATGGGAAATATTTTAAAGGTAAGCTTTCATGTAATCAGGCTCATCTGCCATAAAACCATGAAAGAATTTACATGAAGGAAAAAAAAAATTAAGCCCAGAAGAGATTCTTGGAAAACGATGGCAGTTTTTAAGAAGTGGTGGTACATGGGCACGTAATGTGCTCAGAGTATACCAGGGTGTCTCTCTTGTTTAGATCATCATAAAAATCATACAACCCACAAGACTGGAAGATTAGGAGTTTCAGCCAAATTTAGTGCAATTAAAGATTTTCTACAAAACCCCTTTTGTAGGATTTCTCACCTACCTGGACGTGCATTGCCGAGCTTGCAGCTAAACCACAGAATAGATGAGAAGCTTTTTCCCAGGTTGCCAGTAAAGAATCAGCTCTACAGACGAGGAGCGTGACTCTCCTTCCAGCCAGGAACCACAACAACACACAGCTGCAGTAAATTCACCTTTCCCACCCCATTTCCAGCCCACCTGCCTCTAAATCCCTCAGCCCTGTATTTCCTCTGTGCTTCTCACAATCACCAGCCCATTGTCCCAAGCTTTCTCACACTTCTGAGATATTCGTGGTGGTACCATCCTTATTCAACAGTTCACCTACAATCATGGTATTTCTTCACCCAGTTCTTCAATCTCTTGATTGAAAAAAAAAAAAATACACACTCCCCAAAATAAATAAAATCAAGCTTAAAAACATTAAAATACAAATTTTGCATCTCCCCTGCAGTTATTCTTAAAACCTGATACAACCAACTGGCAGTTCTTTAAACAATTTGTTTAACTTGTGTCGAAATGTCTCCAGGTTTTAGTGCTTACAGGTGGCCACTTCAGATTTACACTTTAATTTTGAGAAAGACCTAAACTGGGAACACTGACTTTTCACTTTGTCGGTTGCTGATAAAAAATGGAAAGCTCAAAGTTGAAGAAGCCAACTACTGAAAAGAGTTGGCACCTGGCACTTTAATTTTTAAACATTGGGATTTTTTTTGTGCAATGAGGTTATAAAGTAAGGTCTTGACTTCAGAACCACAACGAAGACGAATGAGCGCTTAAGGATGACAGAACTGCTGATGTGAAGTTCTGTTAGTCCAAAACCCAGGTTTGGTCCAAGAAAACAGACAAAAGTTTGGATGCTCATCTGGGTTTTCTACCTGCCTTGGGGCTAGAGATGTCATGAGAACAGATTCTCTCATCACAGCTGCAGTACTTCCACTTCTGGCCAGGGATGAAATATCCAGGAACACAATCTTTCTTGCAGAGCTCTGGGAGGTGGTGGTGGGAAGTAAGGGAAAATGGGATAGGGTATTACACCATCCTTCAAATCTGATTCCAAAACTGAGGGAAGATTAGAAATTGGAAAAGATAGAACATTTTTGGCTTTATTTGGATTTTGGCTGTTCTCTTAAATGCAACTTTTTCCTGTAACTGTCAGAATGTTTGGCAGCTCAGGTAGTCAGTAATCACAAAAAGACAGAACAGTTTCTAAAGTTTAGGTGTTTCTAATACTGTGCTAAAGCAAAAATATAAAATAGTAGTTCTTGTCTGTGAAACATGTATGTATTTGTTTCCTACAGGCTGCATAATGAAAAATTAAGTTTGTTCTTTTTCTCAAGGTGTAGAGTCTTGAACCCTTTGAAGGGGAAGACTTGAATTCCAGTCTTATCATGGCTGTGAGATGCTTGCACATCCATAAACTCAAAACCACAGATGACCAAGACCTATTTCCATTAAGGATATGAACCTGACCAAACAAGAAACTAAACAGAAAATAAAATATCACCGCGTTAACATGACTGGATCGGATTCTGAAAAAAAAAAAATAGCTGACTTCAAAGGGAATTTGATCTGATTTAGGGCAGGAGAATGCTGCTGTCAACTGTTTGCCTAAGAATAGGCACATTGCTTAACAAGGACACTCCACTATCTGTTTTAAAGCCTCTCCTCAGAGCATTCAACAACATTTCAGTAAGCATGTCCCTGTATTGTGCAATGGCACATGTATTTAGGGCATGCATGGTATAATCTGATCCCCATTTCTCTGCATCAGCAGTGTAATTATTTCACTGCAGTACTGAAACAAACAGAAAAACCCCTGGTTCTTTACCTCTCCTGTCACGTTGCATTGGGTCACTTTGTGTCACATGGTGTGATACAATGCAAGGAGACACATGTCCCTTCTCATTGGAAATGTAAAGAAATGGAGCTTACTTTTCCCCTGTGGGAAACTGTGCAGGTCAGGTGCCCAAGACTAGCCATGGGAAGTCTGATATCATCTCAGTTTCAGTACCTACATATTTCACATCTTATGGCATTTTGAAAGGAAACGTGTTAGATGCCACAATTTAGCCGTAGCACAGTATTTAATAAAGATAGCACAAAAGGAATATAATCCCTCAGCTTATGTTCCTTGTCACGGTGTGCACTGACACATATTGCCAAAGAGGTTCTTTAAAACAATACTTCTAAGCATACTTTTGGAAATACAAAACATGAAAGCCCTCAGAGAAACCTCGTGTCACTAAAAAGCACATGGGTATAGAATCAAGAACTGATTAACGATGAAGCCAAAACAAGACTTTTTTGATTAAAAATAGTGAAACAGTTAAACACAGAAAATATAGATAAGGAAAGCAAACAGGAACTGATGCCAAGTTCCCCTCTCAGTTACACTACCATAATTGTGGAATAATTCTGTTTCAATTAATAGAATTGAATAATATGAAGACAGTAGAATCATTTGTATAATAAACTTGATCGAAACATAAAAGCCAACCCAGGCAGAGCCTGTAAAGTGTGCAAAGGAGATATGCATTGTCCTCAGTCCTGTCTTGCAGTTGGAAAAAGAGAAGGACTCAAAATCTCTTGGCAGGACAATGTCTAATCTGGGACCAAGGGAAACACAGCAAATTCCAGTCCAGCTCTTTCTCCACTTGGTTGCAATAAATAAAATAAATACATCAGAAAGCTATTGTGGAAGCCAAGTGAAATATTATGTACACGAAATACTATCCCTCTGACATCATGGTATGTTGCTATCTCACTCCTGAAGCAGAGGTGCAGCTTTATAGTGCATTGGGACATTTAGCATCAGGGTAGTAAACTTCAGTGTCATTAACATGTCTGTATTTGAGTGACACTGTTTACAAGATGAAATAGCAGAAAAATTAGAAGCCAATTCAGGAGAGATGCAGGAAATAAGTTTTTCCTACTAGCAAAAACCATAAGGATGTGTGGAATGCACTATGAAATAATGAAGATGATACAAGAGGACTGGAATCATTTTGATTTGAATTGCAAATTACAAAAAATAATATTTCAAGGGGTTCTGTTTAGTTAAAACTTCATGTCTAGCTTTTCTTAGCTCAGTTTCCTTACCAGGACAGCTCAAATGCTTCATTTTGTAACGAGCAAATTTTGAGCTACAAGAACTTGATCCAACCCTGTGATTGGTCTCTGGCTTTGAAGAAGGCAAAGGGGAGTTCTTACAATTCACATAATTTGCATCAAGTTTGTCATTTTTGCGCATTTTGGACAAAAAGAACGAACGGAGTGGCGTCTTTTTTTCCCCTTTTTCCTTCTAAAATCATGTCAGTTACACAGCTCCAGCCACTGGTGACCACTGAGAATTGAAAACCTCAGTCAGCACCTGTCCCCTGCTATTGAACAAGATACCACATCCTATACAATGTGCTGAAAAACTGGTATTACCATAAGTTTCCATTGGCATTCCAGAGATTGCGGTAAAACAAATAATTTCAAAAGAAGAAACACATTTACCCCTTGCATTTCCCTGTGTTGTCTGAAGAACTACTAACACTACCCTAGAAGATAAGTTCTGATTGTTTCTTTCTCTTCTTTTCTATCAGTTTGGAAAACCATGGTTTATTTCCCTAAATATTTTCAAAAACAGGGATTCATTTGTGGGAAAAAAAATGCAGTGATATTTTCCTTCTCCAAAGATACTTATTAGGACAAGTGAACAGTAGGAACTGGAAAGAAGAGTGTTCAAGCCACCCTGAACCACAATGTCTGATACTTTCCCTCAAAGGAAAGGACCTCGTTTTAAGGTAACAACCAGCTGGTTCAGCAGAACAAGGTCTGGGCTGGACTGCCTGTCATTGCCATTCCAGCAGGTACCTTTGTGTTGGTGTCACCAAATGAAGGTGGGAACTCTGGCCAGACACAACACAGGGTGAGGATGCCATTCCTGGTTCTGCTCCAAGCTCTCCCACCTGTGGCATCACCCCAAAGCACCAGATCTGATCCCTCAGAAGGGCCAGTGCTGGGATCTGATGTCTGCACAGCTACTGCCAGCGCCAGAGACTAAAAGGGCTGCTAAGGGGCAAGCACAGATGGAAAGAAAATCTGAAACAAAAGAAATAGATCATGTTTTTTAGATGGCAATTTAAATAATATGTGAGGCACTGGCCCAGGTTGCCCAGAGAAGCTGTGGCTGCCCCATCCCTGGAGGTGTTCAAGGCCAGGATGGATGGGGCTTTGAGCAACCTGACCCAGTGTGAGGTGTCCCTGCCCATGGCAGGGGGGTAGATCTGGGTGATCTTTAAGGTCCCTTCTGACATAAGCCAATCTATGATAAATCAAGTTTGCATTTTCTCTCTTCAGGATATTTGTTACAACAGAGAGAAATGTTACATTTTAAGAATAAATAAAAAAATCTTTAATTTTTTTACTTTTTTTAGTTTCTCCTATCAGATTAAACATATCTTTTTTAGACAGCAGCACCATCCTTTCTATGAAACTTAAAGAGATTTGCAGCCTGTGAGGAATGCACTGATTGTGTCTAACCATTCCCAAATTGTAGAGAACTTTATTAATGATAATGCAAATCTTTTCCTTCTTTCACTAGATGCTAGGAAAACAGTGGAGAGATGTTCATAGAGGGGATGCAAACCTTCCTAGCAATGCATTCAGGTAGGAAGTTCTGTCAATATTAAGCATCACTTCAAATAATTATACTTTCAAGCGACGGATGATGGGAAAGCCAACATTTTGGAGTCAGCAGCTCTCCTAGCTTCCATCTCCCCAATTTTTAAAGGGGGAAAAAAATCAACAACAACAACAACAACAACAAAAAAAAAAAGCCAAGCCATTTGGCATCAGCTGTGCTGCTGTAGCATCGGCTGCTTCACCTGTAATCTCTAGTGCTGCTCTGCCCCCTTGTGCTGCTGCAACTGCAGAGCAGCGCCCGCGCCTTTGTGCGGGGACCGCGCGCTGAAAATCCCCCGCTGTCACTTCTCACTTTTCTGGCAAGTTCAAGGTCAGTGCCGAGCTATTTTCAGCTCATCTCTTCTTGATCCATACAGAGAAATGACAAGGTAACGTGATTTGGGGTCAGCTGTATTACAGGAACCGTTACATAAACGGAGAAAGTGGAAATCAATCCCAGCTGACAGTGTCTTCAGGATAATCAGCGCTCACTCCATGCCGCTGTCAGCTCTCCTGCATCAAACACCATGTTACTTCTGTCAGATCCCTTTAACCAAACCCTACTCTCACTTTTGGCAAAGTAAATAAATATTTCACTTGGGCTTGCATTTAATTCATTGTTTGGAGAACTTTAACACTTTGGACTTGCAAAGAATCCCCATTTATACGGGAAAAGACATCTTTGCCTGTCATGTCCCTTGCTGCCTGCAAAGGGCGTTGGCAAAGACACAGTCGGGTCTTATGAAAGATGCTGTTCCTCATATTTTGTGCTTGATTTCCTCATGCAGATCATTGTCCTCCAATTCTCCGTTACGGAGCAGACCTCGGCTTCCCAAAGTGCTTTACCTAACCCACAGTCATCCTCACCCCAGCCCTATCAGGGCTTTTTCCTCTAACGTTTCAGGACATCTTCCTCAATTTGTTTGATTATTATTACTTTATCTGAACCATTTCCTCCCCTAACTAGACATCTTCCCCAACGCAGGATTATGAACATATCATTTCACAAGATGTGCCGCGTTAGCCGCGTCTCGGTGACAGCACATGGTATGTCAGTTTAGGGGAAGAACAGCCATTCTATCCCACCCACCTTGTGCTCCCATGGAACTGCCAAGCCCGTAGCACTCCGCTGAAGAACAATTTACCATAATATTAGTTGTCAGTAAATTCAAAGACGGAACTCCTAAAGCTATAAAATGGATTAGAAGCAATTTAAAAAAGAATTAACAAACTAGAGTAAGAGTATACTGTCAACAAACAAATGCTTCATCATAGCACTGTAATTTGGAATTTTAATTACCCCTCTGCTTCTGTAACAAAACAATGTCTGAACTGGCAGCCATTTGAATCTCTCACAGGTCATTGAGCATTCTAGTTAATTACTCTATGAATAGCCTGTTTTTCTCCCCTCTGGAAACACGTTTCTAATGGCAGTCAAGGTCTGACAAATGTGTCATCTACATAATTAGCTAGGAAGCAACACAAAACATTAAACATGCTTTGTGCCGACAACTATCAAAACATTTCATTTGTTGTCAATTATTCATTACTTTGTAGGTTCTGAAGGGGTTGTTATTATGGAAATAAGTCCAGATGCTAACAAGGTTAGAGTTTTTTATTCAAATTAGTGATCGGAGGACTAACTTTAAAAAATGCATCCCGTGTACGTTTATGGCAGCGTTCAATCAGTATTAAATTATGGAAGAATTTAGTTGAGTTCAAGTTAAAATAGCCATGGCAGAGCACATACACTAATTTGTAGAGTTGCATCTCTCTTTGAAGTTTTAGGATCTAAGCTGAAGTAGCAAACTTTCAGAACCTTTGGCAAGACTAATTTGTGCTTGGTAAATAGAGTAAAGATTTTCACAGCGTGAGATAATGTAAGACTGCAAAAAAAAAAAAAAAACCTGGAGGTTTTTGAACCTTTTTTCTACCCTTCTGTCACACTGAGTAAAAGTCAAAATCAGCAGTTCCGACTCATATAATAACTTGTCTGAACCTCAGTTTGGTTTAACAAGGAAGCTAAACCGGTTACATTCTCCGCTCTCTTAATAGAGCTGAAATGAATTTATCCTCGCTTTTAAGAAGAAATAGGTGCTGGTTATTTCTTTTTTTCTATGATCTCATTATGATGCTGCCTATCAAACTATGCAGCTGAAACAGTACAGTGAAAATGTTTGGAGGAGAAATAAACGAGGAGTTTACCAATAAAATTAACTTCTTCCTTTTTAGCTGAGATTATTTCAGTTGAAGTGCTGCAATACAAACGTACCATAAAGAACACCTTCTCACAGGGCATATACAAGAAAAAAGAAAGGAAAAAAATATTCAGAAAAACAAAAGGCTCGTTCTGAGTCTGGAAAAACACCTGCAAACTAAAGGCTGATCCTGGAAAAGAGTTGGGAGGCAACATGCATTGCTCCACTGAAGAAAATGACTTACTGAAGGTAGATTGAACCCTAAAATATTCTGATGCATTAATATTCTACTTCTGACCTCTAAGTCAAAGAGTTTATGGTGTGGGGGACATAGATGAGCATCGAGGAGCACATCCAGGAGGCAGAGGGCCTCTGCCCTGGGGTCAGAGCAGCTCCTCAGGTGGGGAGAAAGGGACGCGCGTATGAAATGGATGAAAAACTGGAGTCAGTTCGCAAGTACGACACGTACCAGAGAGCAGATCCAGGTTCTGAAAACACAAAGCTGGTTTGGGTACAGCAAGGGGACATATGACACACTTCATTTCTCATTTTCCTGCCCTAGAAAGGACAATGACTAATACCACTCAACAGATATCCACACTCTTCCCCCCCCCCCCCCCACCGCTTTTAATTTCTGGGGATTTTTGGACAGTATTCACGTTCAAGAAGTAAAATTGGACCTTTGTTATGGACTCACTGCCTTTACTAAATCTGTTTCTTTCACACCCACCCTGAAATAATTGGGGTGAGCAAGGTATAAGCTTGCATTTATTAACTTTCCCCACACTTGTCATGGGGAGTTGGTATCTGCATCTGTCCCAGTGCTGTTGTCGGATTTCTGTAACACCTTGAGGGGAACACAGATAATTCCTTACACTGATAAAATAGATTCATCTGTCAAGGACCAGTGTATGACAGCAAAATTTGCAGAGAATAAACGCAGGGCAGTGGCTACTAGAACACAATAAACATACAAATATACAAAACTATGTCTGAAGAAGGTTTTCTGCCTTTAGAAATATTTTGTCGAGATTTTTTTCCTTGTGAACTGTGTAAAAAATAAAAGAAACCCTCAAAAAACTTTGCCTTAATAAACTATGTTGTGAAAGGAGCTCTGATGATCTTTCAGAGATTGAAATAATCCGTTTCCAGCTAAAACTACCCATAGCAATGGCACTGAAAATACTCTAAAAGAGGGCTGGAGTCTGTCTCGTAATTAACATTAAACAGATAACATATTTATGAGGAAGTCAAAATATTTTGGAAGCTGATAATCCTGTAAGCCTTAACATGGTATAAAAACAACAAATAAATGCAAAGTGCTACTGTTACACATGCCTGCCTGATCAATGGTTTTCACATATTGATCTATAAATGGAGTTGACAGTCTGTGTTGGCTGCACATTTTCCAAGCAGCTCTATTTTTGTACAAAACCAATACGGGCAATTACCTTTGTTTGAGATGCCAAGTCTTATCAATTCAATGTGATTTAGTGTCATTTTAATTAAATATCAGGATCTACTTCAGGACAATCTATACAAACAAAGCCTCAAACTTGACTATAAGCTTGATTTCAAGTAAACATCTACAAGCCCTGTAATTTCAAAATATGGCTCAAAAACTCTGCTAAACAGACGGCTTATATTTTTAGCAGTTTTATTTCTGTCTTTTTGGCTAGCCATAACTTTGGCAAGTATTCTATGATTACAAGAGTAAGAAACAAAAGGAGATTGCTTCCAGTTTCCCTGATAATGTATTAGAGAGATAAATAAACCTACCAGTTTGTTTAACCTAATCAGAAAAAAGCTCTAATGCATTAACATTTTGGAATGTCTAAATAGGTTCTAATTCTTAATATAGACACCAATAAAAAAAGACATTTCATTGTTCGAAGTTGTTCTGAATGAAGTAAAATGCACTTCCCTGGGGTTTAGGAGATGAAAATAGCAAATATTCATTTACATCTCTACTTCAGACTCCAACATTAAGCACAGAAAGAGCCCTTGCTTACCACAATCTGTGTCCAGCTTTGTGATTTGCGCTCTTTAAACTCTACATTAATATCAATTTCAACCTTTGCACACAGCTCAAGCGTTTCCAGCGTAAATAAACAACATACCCCCCCCCCCCCCCCCAAGATTCTACATTTAGCTTTTGCATCAGTTAGTTTGTGCATTCCACATTTGCATCTTCACTACTATAAAATGCACAAGTGCATATGGCCCTGCTGGTGGATGATGCAGATCCCTCTTTGTCACATTAGAGAGAATAATCTGCCCACCTTCAAAAGTGTAGCCCCAGGTGTGCTCACAAATATCATAGCAAATGCATGAGAATATAGCAAATCCTTTAAGAAAATTACCTATTTTGTTCTCTGTAAATTACCTGTCATCTTCCTAGTCTTATGCCTGTTTTTTTGTCCTTTTATTGTCCAGTTTTTTTTTTTTCCAAGTGTGTTTTAGGAATACATATTTCTATTTGCTTTTTTAAATGTACCAAAAGCTAATTGCCTTAATCCACTGAAGACAGTGGGTTTTGCATAAGTTGAGTAAAAAGTATTCGACCCATTTATTAACAGAGCATAGATTATAGTGTACATGATGAATACGGGTGGAGAAAGAGTAATGTGAGTCACTTATTCAGCTGATCCTAGTTTTTAAAGAGAAAAATGTCTCTGACAATGCAACAAAAATATTGTTGATGTATAACAGAAAATAATCAGTGGACTCCTTATAGATTATATCTAACACCTAAACAGAGACAGAGTGTTAAAACCAGAAAATCTCCAAATAGAAAAATCAGGATAAAACCCCTTATCTTCCAGCACAAAGTAATTATGTTTGCTTAACATACTGGTAATGGGCATCTTTTAGCAAGGGTCTGTGTGCCTTTAAATTCAAAAGTGAAGGTAGTGTATGTAAATGCACTGAAAAGGTGTGTCACAAATTTTAAAAGAAGTATGTATATATCTTTATATATGTGTATATACACATACATATATAGAGACACCAATAAAAAGGACATTTCATTTTTTAAAGGTGTTCTGAATATAAAATAAAAGGCACTTACTTGGGGTTTAACTGACGAAAATAGCAAATATTAATTTCCATCACTAGTTCAGACACTAATATTAAGCACAGCAAATGATATATATGTGTGTGTGATACATCAGTCAGACCCTGCTTTTTCAGGACATTTGCACTGACAGAGCCTACATCACTTCCCCCCAAATCCTTCACAAGTCACATGCAGATTTGACTGTCACAAATCCGATATGTCACCATGCAATTGATACATGCAATTGATATTTCACTGCTCTTTTAAATTCCTTCTCACTGCATTTAAAGCACGTGTTTGAAAATGTTTGGATCCTTAAGAATTTTTCCTTTAAAGGCAACTTTAAGAGGCTTATTTAAGTAAATACACCAAAACACTTTCAGTCTGTCAATATCTAGTCAGAAAATTCTGCATGGCAAAAAGAGATGAAAAGAATTGAAACAGAAAGGAAATTAGTAGCATGGCAAGCTTTCAGTCTATTATGTCAGAGCCAAGTTTGCTTGGTAGAATGACACATACTCAGTAAAATTCCTCTTTTGTATAATTAGCAACCAAACGTGTAACACAAAGCAACTTTTCAGCTCTCAGCCAATGAACAGATATCGTACCTGCTATGGCTTTTGGAACGTGGCAGTGAATACTGACATCTAATTTAACTTTTTAGAGCCTTTGCTCTCTAGCAGTCCAGCAGACTATCCCCCAAACTAAAGTTATGTAACAAGGTAATATCAACAATGAGAAACTGCATGATAAAATCCTGCCCAAAAGTGAAAAATGCTAATTTTGTCTCATTTAGCAGCTGGATACAGAAATGCTCATTAGTTTTAAGAGGGTTAATCCTTTTAACTTTTGCATATTGATATGCCAATTATGCCTAATTGTACAAGAGGCATCAGTCAAGGTAATAGTGCATAAACACATGAAAGTTATTAAGTACATCCCAACATGTAATAAAGTAGGTGTTAATTGGTAGCTGAGTTCTGCAGGCTATTGAGGTGGATAATTCATTGAGAGATGGATCACTTGTAATTTCTCTACATAATTCCTTTTGCAGTCTCATGCTGTGATGTTTTCATGCTTGTCAAAAACAACTGCAGCCTAGTGCCTTTTGTTAAACACAGCCAATAAAATACGTTAGGCATCATTAAATATACTTAACTTTTAAACTTTTTCAAAGGTACAGTTCTCCCTGATAATACATTACAGTATTCCCAGTAAATTACTACAAGCATCGTTTCAGGTTTGTAATGGAGGAATATTTCACATCAGATAAAAAGGAAGACACATGTAGAGTGTCTCTGAGACAAACAATGCCATTTAAATGGAAGGTAAATGAGTGTCTTATCAGCTGCTGAGATCAAGACAGCTTTTTCTCCCCAGAAATATAAGGTGGAATGAGTTAAACCATACCAGAGCAATTAATGACTAAAATAATGTATTTCTACAAAAGTCTGAAATTTGAATTTGAAGTTCTAGTAAAAAAGGCAAGAAAACACAGCTGGTATTGTAGGTTTTCTCCATTTAATAACTTTGTCAGAAAGCTGAATATTTCATAGGAATCCATTACATCAACAAAACAAAAAAAAATAATGGTTGGCACGGTTATAAGAAGTGACTGAGGCTTGGGACCCTGTCCCCAGCTAACAGAGTTTTTTCTCTCATTTGCATACTCTGAGAACAAAATGGATCTGGAGTCCAAGAAGTGGCTAACATTGCATAAATAATTTTGTAACATCATATGGCCCCAGCTGCAACTTGCCACCATTATGGAAGAAAATTAACCAGGGGAGACTCATACCAATCAGTTTGTTCAGTAGCTCAGAAGGAGTACAGGGGCAGGGATGCAACTGGCAATAGAGTTCATCACTAACTATTTGGTTTCCAAAAAGAAATGGTAGTGGATAAAATATTACTCAACTCTTTCAACTCTGTCGACTATAAAAATCATAGGATACCTTCAGAGTCTGATTTTTACAATTCACTCATTCTTACAGCAAGACTTTTGTTACCAACCAAGTTGTGTTTTATTTAAGGAGTTGTAATTTCAGTTTCTTTTCTTTTGTCTGATTTTAGCATATTCCTTTTGAGAGATCATGGTGTATATCTCATACTGCGAGTACTGCTCTTTACAGCAGCAATATTTAAGTGCTGTGACACTTGGTAGTTGAAATGCTGAGTAGCTGCTCTGATCCCAGCCACCAAAGCCAAATTCCTTCTTTCATTGAAGGAAAATCGGTATTGCAATGCCTAGACATACTCCTAAAAATATATACAGTGCCATTAAGTTCCTCCCTGCAAGGGATGACAATGAAATGAGTAACTTAACCAGACTTAAGAAGATAATTCTGTATTTTTAAAGACTCGGAGACTCAGACAATATTAGGCGTATTTTACTTACAGGCTCAGCGACTTTCACGTTCTCGGACAGAATCATAGATTTGCTTTGGCTCAGTCTGTCATGGTGACTGTTGGCATTTTTGATCCTCATTTGAACAGCCCCTGTGCTGTGGTGGGAAGGATTAGGCTTTTCAGAGGCTGTATCAGAAGTTGTAGACCTTTCCATGGTTACTGGGTTAACCTGAAGAACATAAAATAAGAGTATTAATCTGGGGAACCTTCACACAAGAATGTGTCGATACCAGCTGTATTTTGCAGTAGTCAAGAAGAAGCTGAGTTATCTTGCTGGCAAGATCTTGATCATCTTTGAATACCAGGATAACTATCAGCTGTGTCAGTCTGTAGTTTCATTATTGTCCTTATCACTCACCCATCCATGCTGCCTTGGAAGAGTTAGTTTATGTAAAAGATTATCCTTATCTCCAAAGCCATTCTCCTCTATGGTGTAATCTCCCTGCAAGCCTCTGTCACGTCCAGCTGGCAGCCTCTACACTTTGTCTTTGGCCCTGCTCTCACTACACATTTTAAATCTTGCAAAGGAAAATGACATGCTGTGAACCAATTAACATATCTTACCTCCACGGTTCAATGTGTGCACGTTACAAGAGTTTCGCAGGACCACGCTGCAACCATGGTGGCTTCCTAGATTCAAACTCAGATTTAATAAAATTTCCCTTAATTTGTACAATTCTACCCACAGCATGGATGGGATTTGTGTTTCCCTGTTCATTTTTTAAATTTTGAAATGAGGGAGTGGCTGGGCAAATCAGGTTTCATGCTCTTGGAGAGACAAGGGGAATGTGTATGGAATGATCACCTTCTCCAGCAGTGCTGCTGTTAAACCTCCTGCCTCAGTGGTAGTAGAACCAGAGAAAGCTACAGCTCAACAAACTCCCTTCTAGCTATCCAAATTCCCAAAAACATTGTCCAACAGCACGAATTGCTTTATATTTCCTATACAAAACATCAGGATAGTGATGTACAAAACATCAAGACAGAGTCCAAGTCTTGTTCTATTTTCCTTCCTCTGGCACTCCTATACATAAATTGTGGGTGAAGTAACATGGTAGGAGTCACAAGAAAATTTGCTATTTATATTGCTATGTAACTGTACAAGAAAATGTGTAAGGAAGAGACACTATATAAGCTGAAATTGCTGGTTTCTCTACTACGGAGCCAGGGATGGAAATCCATTTAACTGTTGTTACAATATAAACTGTTGAAAATCAGCATTTTCCAAATGGGTTTGAAAAGAGCAACATTTTCTAGCAATGTCTCCTCTGAAGGCTCTAAAAGATGAAATTCCCTGATTTCAAGGAAGTCTGTTTCTATGAAAGCATCAGAGTAGAGGAAGATACAGTACCAGCATGAAGGTGGGAGAGGGAGATGAGGAGCACATGTCTCTGGGCAGGACTACAGCCATTATGCTGGTGGAAGAACACAGCTGTCATGGCTTCACCCTCTCCCCGCCCTGATAAATCAATTCCTTACAGAGAACTACCTTAGATGTAGAGGACAATAACGAAAGGTCATGCAGTCACAGAATGGTTGACGTTGGAAGAGACCTCTGGAGGTCATCTGGTCCAACCCTCCTGCTCAAGCAGCACCACCAAGATCTGAGTGCCCATGGCCATGTCCAGATGGCTTTTGTGTATCTTCAAAGGGGATTAAAACTCACAGACCAGAGATATGGAAAAGAGAGGAAACATAGCACTCCTGAATACAGAAATGAGAAGGAAGTTCTTCAATATTAGTGATTCATCATTACGTGGCACAATAGAAATAATAAATTTAGTAAAACAGCAGTAAATCCTATAGACATTGGCTGTTCCCTGCATTGAATTAATGGCTCAAGGATCCCTACAGAAGTTTAAACACTGTAGGGAGAGAAGAGAAAAAATTGGCTGAAGGAGTTTCCCACTAGTCAGATGTGTGCACATCTATGTCTGCCAATGAGCTGGTAAATGACAGGAAAAACTCTTTGCCTGGACCTTTGTTCGATGGCACTGCGTGTTTTTTCTCCTTGAGACACTTCCCTCTACCCTTTGGAGCAGTCCTCACTCAAACCCATGGTGCAGGGACACCACCACTTTGGCAGGCAGATCTCCTGCAGCGCTAAGCAGGAAATTATTTTTTCCTCATTCTAAACTTGGAGAGTCAAACCATTTTGTATTTCATGTTGGTATCAAACCAAAATTGCTTCTCAACAGATTTTCAGTAGGCTCCAGGTGGAGAGCTGATCAGACTTGAGAGACGAGAGCAACACTGGCTTTGTCACCAATCCAATGTTTGGCTGGAGCACATCTCTCAGATTTTCTTCTGAAATCTCCCACCTATAAAACTCTGACGTATCTCTGCTTGGGAGCATTATGAGTTTTAATTAGGCAGACTCTGTCTGGTGTTGTCAGTACATGATGTGCTATAAAACAGGTTTTATAGCATGCCAAAGTCATGCCCTGGATCTCAAGCAGGAGCACAATCAGTAAATGACAAGTCTGAAAAGGCTTCTGAAATTTTTTATTCTAATCTCACTGAACCTTAGTTAATTTTCCCCCAAACTGGAACTAATTCACACACACCAGACTCTTACAAGGAGACTTTCTGAGGCATCGAAATTACAGGAACCACCATAAGAGAAAAGATAAAAACCCCTGACCTCAATAGATCCTTCATCAGACTTTTTTTTGTCTCAGTACAGACCACAGGGAGATCCTGCAGAGTATGAAGGAGATCTCACAGAATGTGAAGGGAAAGTCCAAGTTACAAAAATTGCCCCCCTTAAATTTTCCAGGTAGAAATCCTTTGCTGCCCCAACTCCCTTGAGTCCTGACAATGTTATCGGCCTTACATGCCAGTAGATGGCACCCTGAATATGAGCTCCACAAACCCAGCGGTGTCTCATAGCTTCTCTCCCCTCTTTTGCTCTTTTTAAAGAACTTTAAAAAATAACAGTGGGGAAGAGAATCAGGAAATATAAAAAATATTAACAGAAAAACAGCACAAGGATCCTATTGGATGCTTTTATGATTTGATGCTTCCAAACTGTTATTAGCAACATCAGGGTCAAGTTTGTGCCGGTTTTGCAAGGGAGTTCATTTCACTTTGAGAGGCAGAGCTGCTAAGCCCCATGCAACTGCTTGTGAGGCACTCCATGATCATTATGTAATGAGATAATTTGCCTTTTGGAAAATAGTTAGCTTCTGGATAGAAATTTTAGTTTTGAAACCTTCTATGGCTGATTTGCTGGAGAAATGCATTAAGCCAAAACAGACATTTCCCCCCTTCTCCCCTCCCTGTTGTTTATAGGGTTTCTGCAGCAAAGGGGCAGCATAACTTTAAGGCATTCACCTAAGAAAAGGGGAACGAGGGAATACCCTGGAAAATCCTCTTAGAATCTTAGAATCTCCTGGTTGGAAAACACCTCCAAGATCATCAAGTACAATCATACCCATCCCCTTACTCAACCATGTCCCTAAGAAACTCATCAATCTGCCTTCTAAACACTTCCAGGGATGGCAACTCCACCACCTCCCTGGGCAGCCTGTTCCAACTCTTGGAAGTTCCTGTTCTGGGACACTGTGGAATAGGAGTGGCAGGTTGGATAAGGGTGAGGAGAAGTCAGGGAACAGCCTGGGCACGAGAAAAATCCTTGAAGTGGAGTTGGATGGGTGATACAGGAAGAAAATACTGATTCAGAGAGTGGAGAAAGAATGAGAAAAAAGATCATTTCTGGAGAGTGGGAAGATCAGCTCACTTAGGGGGCAAGAAACACCTTTGAGCTGAAGGGACAAAGTAATCTTTCTGACTGGGACAACAAAGTCAATTCAAACCTACTCAGCCACTTCTAGAGAAACCCTCAGGAACTCAACACCCCTCAATTAGAGAAGAAGCAGTTCATAATTCAAATGAAATTTGCAACCTCAGTGAGTCAACCCTTGCAGTCACTTTTCTCACAAATCAGTCCATGTGTTTGGGATGCTCAGAGAGGAGACAAGAATGCTCCAGCAAGCAGCACAGCATCCTCGTAGTGAACTGGGCTGCGCTGGAGCCAGAGCTCAGACACCAACTACAAGTGTGAGCTGGCTGCTAAACAGTCAAGTGACATTTGACATATCTGGTGGATCAACAGTTAAGATCCTAAACCCTTGGTTTCTAAAGGTGCAGTTCACTTTCAAACGTGTGGTGTGGAAGTAATGAGTACTATAGAGATGAAAAACGTAAAGGTTATTGCAGATACAAATCTGTACAAACAGTAAAGTCATTTCTGAGAATCCAGCCCAGGTTAAAAGAGTAGCACAGCAAACTGTGGAGAGCAGATCTCAGCCTTCCTCATACAGTGCTGGGTCTTGGCAAAGCTATTTTAAAGATCATTTTGAGCAACGTTTCCTTTACAAACAGCATTTTCACAAAATCTTTGTGTTTGGTAACTGAAAACGTCTCAACTATTTCTTATTTTCCTTTGATGGGAAAAAATTCTTTTCTGGCTTTTGTCTTCAAAAAGAGAAAGGAGATGATGAAACAAAGTAACATTGTTAACTTCCTGATGGAAAACAAAACAAACCAAAACAAACCTTCATTTTACTATTTATAATTTCTATGAAAAAAAAAAAGACAAAACATATTTCTTTTTAGGTTTTTGTTAAAAAAAAAAAAGAAGGTGAATTGTTCATCTCACAGCCATTCTTATATCTCTTGTAGCTTAATTACGGTTTCTGTCACAAAAGGACAGCAAGTATTCCCCTCCTACAGCAGCTCATGGAGATAGAGGAAGCTTCATTCTGAATTTATTGGGTTTTTTATCCATTTTGACATGTTACTTTGTCCAGAAATTGATCTTGTAATAAGTGGACTGACTGGTAATACCCAAGAACATTATTTCATGAGTTTTGGTATAGTATAGGTAAATTTATTATATAGGTTTCCACCAAGCAAAGCACAGTGTTAGTTCTTCAAGAAACAAGAGGATAGCAGTATTTCTAAATTTTGGCTTGAGATATGCCTATGTTCCCTACAACTATGTACAGTGAAAACCAGAATGTAAATGTTATTTTACCAGCAACTTATATCAAGTAGCTATAGCAAGTACTTTTACCCAAGAAAGGAAAAAAATCTACTCATAATTATTATAATACATTGGGCTTCTTTGTTCAGGATTATGAGACTAAACACTGTATATATTTTTCAGTGTTTATCTAAATAAGTTTTTTTTTTTTCCAGCTTTGCTCCTTATAACATACGCATCACTATCAAGTCAGGAACACCCTGGACTTAAAGTGCTCAATGTAGTAATGTGAAAAAACTGCAAAATTAGAGTGTATCTTGTTACATTCATTAATTTCATTCCTCTGCTGAAGACCATACTTTACATGAAGAGCATCCATTGAAACGTAGTGTAACAATATTACAGAAAAATAAAAATCAGCGCTAGTTTCACCACTCCACCAGACCCGTGAGCCTGAAAAACCATAAAAATGGAAGAGGAAGTAAGAGATAACAAAAGAAAAAACAAGCTAATGCCACACACATGCCACAGTGAGTCAGAGCATTCTTGTAAAGGAGAAAACATATTGCTGTGTCTGTGAAAGAAGTGCTTAAAATCAACACACCTACTTAAATATTTCTGCTGTTGGGTTTTGCTCTTAGCCTTTGCTTCACTGTTTGTTATCTCTGCTGAAGGACAGCTCAGGGGCAGTAAGTGCTTAAACACACAACTGATGGAAATAAAAGGGGACAGATGAAAAAGCTATAGGTAAAGAGAGAGGATAGCAAGTAAAGTGCCACATAGCTTTTTTCAATTATTTTTATCTGCACTCCACTCTGTCCTTATTTTTATTTGCAATACACCCCCACCACGCTGCTCTCACAGCTAACGCATCACACATCTGTGCCCAGGGCATGGACACAGACAGCAAAGGCTGCTGAGGGATATGGTGTCCTGGGCTGGTGCCCAGAAGGGTCCTGAAGCCAGTTTATCCGAGTAGTAGACAAACAGAAAAATCCATTGTAATGAAAATGCAAAGCAGATGTAACATTCCTGTGCCTTCTCCTTTGCAGAAAGATGTCGTTCAACACGGGATAATTTGTACTTGCATTAATTTTGATCAACGGTCATATCTCTAGTCAAAGTAGATCAGAAATGACACTCCACAATTGGCTGGGTCTTTACTCCATTTTTATCCTTTCCTATCAGATAACCAACAAAACAGGATTTTGTGCAGAGTTGAGTCTGCTGTAAAATGGCAAATGTCCTAAACTCAGCAGCACGGGTTCATAGAATCATCTGGTTGGAAAAGACCTTTGAGATCATCCAGTCCAACCATACCTGCCCCCCACTAAACCATGTCCCTAAGAAACCCATCAACCTGCCTTTAAGCACCCCTAGGGATGGCGATTCCACCCCCTCCCTGGGCAGCCTCTGCCAGGGCCTGAGAACCCTTTCAATGAAGAAATTTTTTGTAATATCCAGTCAAAACCTGCCCTGGTGCAACTTGTGGTCATCACCTCTTGTCTTATCAGCTGTCACTTGTGAAAAGAGACTGACACTTCCCTCATGAACCAAACTTGCAAACCAGTGAGTTAGCTGATACATCCTAAGTCCTGCAAAAGCCACACTCATCAATGTTAATTATTGTACCTCCTTTTAATTTCTTTACCTATTGCTGTATTAGGCTTCCAGTGGGTCTCTCAGAACAGACAACGCGCTCAGCAAGGATCATGGAGCTCATCTTACCTCACGTTTCTCAGCTCTGCCTTTCTAATCACTCTTTCCTAGTCCTGTACTGGAGAACTTTCTGTAAATAAAAGCAGAAATGGCCCACAAATTTCTGCAGGCAACTCCAATTTATATGTACAACTACCCATGCTTTCCTGTGGTCAAAAAGAATAGTAAAACATCTTTCCTGTTGTGTTTGTAGCAATATCTCACTGCCCAGCATTTCTCTGTTACTACATGTGCTGTTCAGCACATTTTTCACGATGTTTTTTTGTACTCTTGAGGTATAAAATCCAGTCTCTATGAAGGGTGGACCTAAATGCAAATTTCTTCACACAGCTTGGCCCAAATCATAGCAAACTTCCTAGGCAGTAGCACAATACAAAAAGCAAAACATTTTTCAAGCACTGTTGTTAAAAAACTCTTGTGATAAACAACCTTTTATCCTTGAGATTTTAGCTTGGTCCTGGATATGATGACCATTTCAACACTTTTGGTTCATTCTTTTATATTAAGAGAGGGCTATATTTTGCAATAACTCCTCATTAATAACTACATAATTCTCATGATTGAAATCTCATGTACCAGCTTAACATCCTGCAGGAACAAAATGAGTTATGATGTAAATTAAATTCTTCTATAAGTACAGTAGAGACCACGAGTCCCAGACAGAACTTAAAGGCCTGATCCTGATCTTAGGTTCATAGTGAACCTACTAAAGTGAATGGAACTACAGGGACACAACAGAAACATCAAGCACACCCGAGGAGGAAAGACAAAGCATTGCAGAGCCAAGTGTGGAAATCCACTTCATAACAGACTGCAAAAGGGGAGGACACAGACTTGCACCACTGCGTGTAAACGTGTCGTTTAGTTTTGGTTCTAAGAACATACTCCAAGGTTGTTTCGATGACCGAGTTCCTAAGAATTAAGGAGTTAAAATGCAGTGCTTCATTCCTCCTTCCCAGTATTTACTACACATATGAGGAAGATGTGATTCTCCACTTACAGTGCGTCACACGCCCGCATGGGTGCGGAGTCTGCACCACACAACAGCTTACAGACCGTTAGAGTTTGATGCTTCACTGATTTCCTGCTCGTTGACCGCAGAGCTAAAAATATGAGGAGTGGCTTGCTGCTATGAAGACTGTAGGGGATTTTTCTCTATTTTTTTTCAACTAGCAAGAGCACTTTACACAATAAAAAATTCAAAAGAATAAAAATAAAATAAATAAAATAAAATAAAATAAAATAAAATAAAATAAAATAAAATAAAATAAAATAAAATAAAATAAAATAAAATAAAACAAAATAAAACAAAACAAAATAAAATAAAACAAAATAAAACAAAACAAAATAAAATAAAACAAAATAAAACAAAACAAAATAAAATAAAACAAAACAAAATAAAACAAAATAAAATAAAATTAAAATAAAATTAAAATAAAATAAAATAAAATAAAATAAAATAAAATAAAATAAAATAAAATAAAATAAAATAAAATAAAATAAAATAAAACAAAATAAAACAAAACAAAATAAAATAAAACAAAATAAAATAAAATAAAACAGAATAAAACAAAATAAAACAAAGTAATAGAAGGTTGATAGTGTCCCACTTTCTAGCACATGGCAGAAAAAGTCTTAACCAAATATAATTTCAGTGGAAATATCCTTAATCTTTACAAATTGTTGCTCGATTTGTTTCAAGAATTGTATGAAGAGAGACATGAAGACAGAAAAATTGAATAGCAGAGTAATGGCTATCAATGAGAATTTAAGCAGGGAGTTAAGGTTCTCTTTTGTGTCAGCCTGAAATTTTGTAGAAGATGATGGTTGTAAGCCCAGGGTCTGTTCCCTGCTATACGTAGACCTTTAAAAGTAGATGATAAAGAAAAACAGGGATCTGGAAAAGCTACTTGTAGCCTATAGGGCAGAGATGTGCTGTCTCTGGAACACTTTCCTATCTGGATAGGGATAGCCAAGAACTGGAAGGAGAAGAGAATGGGAGACAGTTACTATTCCAAAGTTGTTGATACAGTGAGGACCTCTTTGCACCTGTATTTAATGACTACAGATCCAACTCTATAGATCCAGCTCTAGTCCTGTAGTCCTCCATGACCTTCTAGCTAAAAGATTTCCCTGCACAAATAAAATCTTGGTAGAAAATATTGCTAGGATGTTACTGGAAACAACAAAAACATACGCAATAGGGTGAAAGAGCTTCTTCAAGTCAGGAAGTTGACTGCATATGGTCACATCTCTTCTTGCATCACTTAGTTCCTTAATTATATTTCATGTGAAGGTCTCAGGAAAGGTAAAAGTTGTTTCAAAATGTATCATATAGGATAGCATAAAGGAGTCTATTTTCTCCACTCCTGTGTCAATTTAATATCTTTGTTTCAAGTGGAAATTGAAGATAAAAGTATCCTTTGTGTACAGTTTGGCCTGCATATGTTCTGGGAACAACCGTCCATAGTAGAAATTCAGTTGAATATGGAAAAGAACATGCCTGGCAAAAATTGTTACTTCTAGGTCTTCTTGCTGGCAGCACATTTCATTTCTTTCTGGAGTGCATCTGATCTGCAACACCTGCCTCTGTTTTCCATGCTGTGCAAGCTAGACTACAGTCCTTCAAATGATGGATATTGGTCATAGATGTACAATACTAAAAACCAAACTATGACTATTGTTTGATATGTACCAAACCTGATCCATCCTACAAGACCAGATAGCAGAACAAGCATGGTTTAGTCATTAGACAAACGACAACAAAATAGTGCCCAGCATCACGGAAGTTCATATCAATTTAATTGCTTTAACACCAAATGAGACCTGAGAAGTGCTAGAGAAGAATGCTTGGTTACTGCCAACCTGCCTTCATCCATCCGGTGAGGAAAATCCAATTTCCTTGTCCACTTTCCCTTCTGCTGTTCATTCATAGACTGCAGATAAATACAGAAGAGTCATGGCTTTCCAACCACCACACACAAGACTGACCACCTCTAAACTCATTTTACACCTGTGTATGATGCTTGTTACATGATAACTTTTTAGTTTAAGGCTGTCTAATTCTGAATTTAAAAAAATCCAATGTTTTCTCTAGGAAGATCACATAAGAATCACAAATTTTCTCCGGTGCTTGAAAGAAATCTGTTCCTATAGCCTAAATGTTCAGAAAAGTGTTGTTACTTCTAATGTTGCCAGATCTGAAGTGATGAGATACTATGGGAAAGGTTATTCTTGCAGTATTTACAGATACAAGCAGAAGCAGAAGTGACAGAAATTTGTAAGTCTGCTTGAAATACTTCCAGCTCAATTTTGCAGAACCTCTCCTCACAGAGATTCAGATATTCATCCAAACTTTCTGTGCTTACCTGAACTAGCCATGTGGTGATGGTAATTTTGGAACAGCCCAAGCTCTCTGGAGAAGTGGAAGAGTTAGTATTGCAAGACAAACTGATGCATTAGAAAAATATTTCTTAAATGCCTGAAAGCTTGCTGCAAAGAGCTAAAGAAACAAACTTCCTATAAGTTCTAACTTTCACAGCTTTGCCAACAGAAATTTCAGTTTCAATTTGACAGTGGCTCCATAAACAAGGCCAGCTCAGCTAGAACATTAGAGCTCATTCATGACCTGAACCATGTTCATTTCCATGCACATGTTCTGCTGATGGATGCAGTGGAGGCACCACCTTATGTTCATCACTGAGTAAGACTATACAGAAGTTTAATCCCACTCTTCTCTAAACCAGTTACATACCATTGAACACTTGGAGTAGCTGTAAGTCATCCCCTTCACTAGAAAAAAATGCCTTTTTGAACTCTCTTAAGCAGTGGCACTTGTTTTAACCTTTTAGAGCACCTTAGAGTCCTTCAACTTACTAGCTTAAATGCACATTTACCATGTCTTAATCCATTTTGCAGCTCCATATGCCCATCATCCTCCAGAAGACGTCTGTCAAACTGAGATACAGGGAGTTATTGAATAGGAAAGGCTTTAAAGGGTCTCAGGCTTTAAATTTAAAAATAAAACTTAGAACAAAGCTATTTCTTTCTGGCATTACCTACCCCAGTGGTGTCTACAACAAGAGGCTTGTCCCTTATTTGGACAGTAAGACCCTCTGCTTTCCAGCTCCCCAGGGTAATGTTTGATTCCTCATGCTTTACACATGAAACAGTCCCTCCTACCCTCACAATTTTCCTCCAAATGTATCTGCAGCAGTTTTTCTGCTGTGATCCTGCAGCTGCTCCCTTACTTCTTCTCACTGCTCCCACTTCCCATCTGAGGGGGGAAAAAAAAGCTCCAGACACTTTTAATCTGTTCCCACACTCCATCTTCACTTTCCTATGCAGAACTCCTGGCTCTTGTAAGAGAGGTTGCTGTGAAACACAGCAGAGACAGCACCTACAATTTTAGGAGGAAACTTTTAAGCTACAACAGGAACTAGAAAGGGAAATTCTTCGTGGCTTGAGTCGAGCAAGACCCTCTTCTGCATTTCATGGGGCTCCAGCTGGCTCTGCTGTAGCCCAGAGTAGAGCAGAAGGTGGCAGGAGATCCTGCCCCACCGTGCTGCTCTTCAGTACCACGTGGCAAAGCGGGGCCAAGACAAAGCCGATTGTTTTCTGTGGTAGTATCTGATATCAGATTGTGTAGCTAAGACGTCTTCTTCCAGCAAAGATGAAATATCAGAAATATCATGATGTCAAAAATATAATTTCTTTGATTATGCAAGAAGTTTGAGCATAGGCTCTGTTAATTATATCTAAAATTTTTAGTGCAAGTAAGTGGACATTGTTTTGTGAGGGACCAATGAAAACTTAATTTCACTAAGGAGGTTGAAGATGACTCTGGAAACCCTATATGTATAGTTCCTGCAGGCCAGAGCCTACCTGCACCACCAGTCCCACCACAGACTTGGTAGGAGCAGCCACAGTCAAGAGCAACAGCAGGAGAAGTGTGATGGTGCCAGATCCATGTGCAAACACCAACAGTCACAGGGAGAAGAGAGGCAGCCATTCATCTGCCCCCAGCACACTTAGGAGCAAAAATACTTGACAAGTATTACATCTGCTGTCCACTGTGGGCCATGATAACATGCAGAGTCCATGGACTCCTGAAACTCCTTTTTGGTTGTAATTGCTGCACCCAACACAAATGAACCTTTGCAGCCCTAAGTACCTGAATTCAAAGGTCCTTACAGTGCATCAAGGTTATTCCCTAAATATCTGTATCTTGGCACACGGTACAAGTCTGGTAAAAAATCTGACAGATCTGTATTTCAACATATCATGTAATCGTTTGGATTATAAAGGACCTCTGCATTTAAATTTATTCACTTTTATTTTACAGTTTTTGCTCCACATCTTAATAGATTCCTTCTCTTCACTTACTCATAGTCTAGGAAATATTTTATAAAAAGATTCAAACTTCAGATGAAAATTCAAACTAGAAAAGAAATTTTCCAATTGAAATCTCTGTGTAGCAATTCTGAATGTCTCGGGTCTGTATGACTGCCAACTGCTCAATCCAGAGCTGGTGCTACACTGTCCAAAGGAAATTCAAGAACAAGTTGAAGAGACCATTTTTTTCTAAGCTTCTGCTAAGACTGGGAACACTTCTGGTCTTTGCCAGGGCCTGATATTAATGAATGAGGAGGAACTGAGGTGCTTTTACTTGGGCTGCTTCCACTTCTTTGCCACTCCAGCAACAGTGGGTGGTTAATGCCTTGTCCTAGTTCAAAAGTCACCACAAGAATTTGATTACCCTTTACTACTGGTTACTATGCTTTCCTGTTCTTACTAATAAAGTAACCAAGCATGCAATGTACTGCTGATAAAAGAAATTTTAATCTTTCTAGATCAAACCTCCACACTGCTGAGCCTAAAGCACAAAAGGCAGCACATGTCAGAGCAGGTCAGCCAGTTGGAAAGTCTGATGTAAGACCTTCCTAGTGGAAAATGTTGGTTCATTTGTAGCAAAGCCATTCTCTAGAAACGCTTTTTTTGTTTGAGAGAGCCCAGGGAGGTTCCTGCTGTGGATGTCCATGGTGTTACCATCAGGCTCTCCTGCACTGTGTGTGGGAGCTTGGCTGTGGCCAACATCGCCATGTAGGCCGGGATCCTCCAACCAGTGGGACATACTGCCATCGTTAGGTCCCTTCCCCCACCACGGACTGCTGAGTTCCTCCAACTCCCCTGTCCCAAGCAGGCATTTGGCTAGGTAGGCAGCAGCTGCTTCCTGAGCCACAGCTGCAGCAGAAACATCCTGACATCCAGCAAATTGGTGACACCAGCATCTCGTTCATTAAGACTCACCAGCCACAGAGGTGACTCTCTTGGAGACCGAGTTCCAGATCTTCAATTGTCTTCACAAAATATCTGTGTCACTTCCCTCCTCACCCACAAAGGAAGAGAATTTAGTAACATCCTGAGCAGCAGACAAACAACTACAGGTTCTGAGCACTATGCCTTGCCTAGGAACTTTGGTATCTGCTTCAGATACCAAGGTGTCTCTTTCAGCACCAAATACAGTGGTGGCTTTGGTCAGGGTGTGGCAGGAAAAAAAATAAGAAACAAAAGAGCTAGTGCATGCTAAAACACATCTCTTCAGCTCTCAGCCACATTCACTTCTGTTATTCCTTCCTCCTTTTCTCCCCCTATCCTCTCATCATGTTACAATTGTGCTGGAAACTGGTGGATGACTTGGAGAATGAAGCAGAAGTCACTTTAAGTTCCTTTGCCCAAGGATTGTCCCTGTTTAGTACATCAGGCACAGGCTTTGGAAGAAATGCCCATGAAAAAACACAGTACAAACCCACAAAACACAGTTTAACTACAAGTGAATGATTTAATAGCTGTCAGTCTCATACGGCAGGAAGTGTTATGTTGCGTCTTAAACAACCTTAAGCTATTAGCCACAGAATAATAAAACTTGCTTAGTTAATTTACTGAAGGAATGCTTCAGTAGGTGTGTGTGAACTGTCTGAGTTAGTATTTTACTATGTAACTTACACGTAGGCCCAGAATTTTCAAAACTAATTTGGAGAACACCGATATTTCTTATATAATCGTATCTTTCCTACCTAATTCCCCCAAAAAATTCCTTCTTATGCTAAGAAAAGCAAATGAAAATATGGAGAAATTAAGACAAAAAGGCCAAAATTTACAAGCATGTGTGTTTTTCAGGTTCTTGGTTTCTGCCAAACAGCGCTCGCTTTTAAACATACCAAGCCTCAATACTTCCAGTTGACTTCAGCATAAGCCACGTAATGCACTCAAAAGCTGCTACAGCAAGACCTGGCTGCATCCTCAGACTGAGATCTGGCATGAGATAGGTTTGCCTCACGGCCACTTTGCAGCACCCAAATATCTTGAGTCCACAAAATGCCTGGTTTTCCCATTCAGATAACTTCTTTAAAATAAATATCCAATGATGTGTCCTTTGCTCCTGTTTCAGCCAGCCTGGAAATCTGCACTACCAAGGTAATGCAAGTTACAACAAAGATGATGGGAATCCACAGCCTCTGTGATAAGAGGTCTCAGCCTTAACATAAGAATAGATCTGCAGTGAGGAAGTCCCTGAACAAATGAGGACCTTGCAGTATTTGTTTTGTTGTGAGTCTCCAAAACAACTTTTTGTTGCATTTCTCAAAGAAGGGGAGACTGAAAGAGGTGTATTGAGTGCATGAAGACATAAACCTAGCATTCAGCACAGCAAAAGAACAACCACCTGTGTCCTTCAGATGTTGATAACAGTGAAATTGAGATTTGTTAAGACTGCAGTTTGAGGGAGACCAACTTTATGAGAAGGTTTCAGAGCAGGTAACATCAATGCCTACTGACCTAGATCAAGCTTATAGGTTCTCAAATGTACATCCAACAGGGAAGTGTATCATCATGAGCATTGTAGGCAGCACAGGATTTCAGCCTGCTCTGGGACTAAGAGGACATGACAGCAATGAGTTTGATGATGACAAAAGATGTTGGAGGCTACAACAGGATGGAAAAAGGAGACAGTTCTGCGCAGGTTGTGCCATCAGGTAAGAAAATCTGTTGTCATGCTGTGAATGGCACTTGAATTATCATGGAAGATACACAATCAAAAGATGGGCCAAATTTTTATCTCATCTCACTACTTCAGGGCTTATGCTATCAGCAAAAGAAACAAGAAAAGGTCAAAGCATCTTCATATGGATAATATACACCAGTATCAATTTCTGTCCCTGCATCACTGAGAAAAATCTTTGAAACATCCATGTGGAAGTCTTACTTAAGAGAAAAGTGAAACATGGAAACTTTAGCTGGAGATCAAGTGATGCTTTGTTTAGTGTTTAGAAGAGATCACCCCGAACACTTACATACACAGGATGAGGTACAGTCTGTGTAACTGCTGTGTTTCAGGCCTCTGATTAAGAACACACCTAAGCTTTAATAGACTTTTCCAACATCAAGAGACAGTTTTTAGCCACATGCAGGCTTTAACAACTCATAAAACAGTTAACAACTCACTGATTGAGCTGACACAGCACAGAGGCATCTCAAAAAAAAAAGCCAAGAAAAAAGGCAAGTATCGGAATTACACAGTGAGCCTCAAAAAATTCAGAAGATGCTGCCTATAACCCACTAAGGCCCATGTGGCTCAGTAGAACCAGCCCGTAATACAGCAGTTCTCACTGCTAGAAGTCTGTGGGACTGCTTAGCAGAGAGCAAGGCTGAAGTCTCTGAGCAGCACAGCAAAAGCCACCCTCACTGGAGCACAGGAGATCATGACAGGTGCTCCATCCCTCTTGTATACGAGTTTACTTCTTAGAGCCTGGCCTGGAGCTCACCACTGCAAAGAGGTATCAGAGAATCATAGAATCATCTGTTTGAAAAGACCTCTGAGATCATCAAGCCCAACCACACCTGTCCCCTAAGCCATGTCCCTCAGAAACTCATCTACCTGCCTCCCTGGATGACGACTCAGTCTCCTCCCTGGGAGCCACTGACAGGGCCTCAGAACCCTTTCAGTGAAATAATTTTTCCTAATATGCACCTGCCCTGGTGCAACTTGAGGCCATTTCCTCTCATCCCATCGCCTGTCACTTGGGAGAAGAGCTCAGCACCCACCTCAACACAGCCTCCTTTCAGGCAGCCATAGACAGTGATGAGGTCTCCCCTCAGCCTCCTCTTCTCTAGGCTAAACAACCCCAGCTCCCTCAACCTCTCCTCACAGGACTTGTTCTCCAGCCCTTCCCCAGCCTCGTTCCCTTCTCTGGACGCTCTCCAGCCCCTCAATGTCCTTCTTGTGCTGAGGGGCCCAGAACTGACCCCAGCACTCGAGGGGTGGCCTTACCAGTGCTGAGCACAGGGGCACAATCCCTGCCCTGCTCCTGCTGCCCACGCTGTGTGTGACACAGCCCAAGATGCCATTGGCCCTCTTGGCCACCTGGGCCACTGCTGGCTCATGTTCAGCCACTGCCAACCAACACCCCCAGGGCCTTCTCCTCCAGGCAGCTCTCCAACCAGGCTTCCCCAAGCCTGTAACACTGCATGGGGTTGTTCTAGGATCAGAAACAGTAATCCAAACCAGAGCTGTGTACAGTTGTTTCAGTTGAAATAGCACCACATTGGAGGCTGTGGTTTGGCATCATCCAAGCTTCAGGAGAAGACTCAAAATGTGTCTCTGTCACCATTTCAGTCTCTGGTTCCTGCCTCATTCCAGGTAGGGAGGAACATGCCCGAGATTGTGGTCCCATACAGATTTCTGCTGCCCCAGTGAGAGGGGTTACTAAGGGAGCCACACACTAATGCTTAGTCAGGAGAATATGGACTATCACTAGGTTATGTCTTGTACCAAAGCAAAAAGAAGTTTCTACAAAAGATGCTGACAAAAAAAAAGACAAAGTTCTTTTGTAATTCAATAATAGTTTACAGCAGGAGCTCTAGAATACAGAGTGTGCTTCTGCTGTTCACTCTATTTGGAAAAGAAAATGAATAAATGTATGTTACAGATGTAATTGGATTGAAAGGTAAAGCGAACAAGAGATGCGGATTTTAAATGAATTTCCTCTGCACACAAAGAGGAAAGTTGCAGTGAAGGGAGAAAATAAAGAAAAATAACTGAGGATTCAAACTGCTTTACTAAATCTCGCAGCTCTGTGGAAAATGCATTTCAAATGACTCTAAGACATTGCAGCAGCAACATAAAGACTACTACAAACCTACAAACACAGCCCAGGAAGAGAACATGTTCTTTTTATACAGTTTCCCTGTCTGTGCTGATTTGTGTATGCAGGAAGGACAGCTTTTTTTCCTCCAAAAACTACAAAAAAATTGAAATGCAACCGTACACCACTATGCTAAAATCTGTCTCTGATTAGCATGCACAATTTGAAAATGAGCTTCAAGTCACGTGTGATATCATTCAACTCTGACCCATATTTCCAAAAGAAAAACAAGTTGCTTCTTATGATAAGGCTATCAGTTCCAAACATGAGTACATGTCACAAAGTTTGCAGCACACTGCACGTTACCAGGAAAACAAATCTTCACCATAAAACAAATCTTGCTAATTCTGAGTCTCCTTTATGTGGGCCATAATCAAAGCATTTTATAATGTTATTTGAACATCTTCTTAACTTACTATTTCCATGTAGGGCTCTGAAGGCCAGAAAGCAGTGTTTGCTCCCCGACAGTAAAGCAAAGCAATCTTTTCTGGTAGAAAGTTTTGAGTGAGATGGGGACTCAGAACAGACAACCCTTTTCTGGCCAGTTCCAAAGCAGAGGAGGAATTAGTCTGGATCTAAACAGCCTCATGCAGGAAACATTCTACCATGACATCTCCATAGAACAGTTCCACCAGGAATAGCATTGAGAGTGCACATAGACCAGCCAGGATATTTTTTAATGTCTCTTGTGCTTCCCTGTTTCTTATTCCTATTGATACCACTGATGAATAGGAGAGTGATGCCAAACTTTTTTCATCCCAAACAGGGCAACAGATCCCTCTAGAAATACCTTCCTTCTTTAATGATAGTGTCAACTACATACCCACTCTTGCCACTCACTAACCCTTAGGATATCCACTGCTATTGATCATCCTCCTCGTGGTCACCAGCAGGGAAGCCAGTTAATCAACAGTGCTAAAATGCACTTGGCAAAGGGATAGTGCTGAGAAACATGATTTTATCGAATTTTCCAGATGCCACCAGCCTTCTCAACCTTTTGGGGATAACTAGTTAGCATCAGCAGAGATAAGAGAAGTGGTTAGTGGTCTGGGATCCTAGACAGGATCAGATATAGTTGCAGAGGATGAAACATTTGTTAGATTCTTAACACTAATTTTGCCTTTTAAAATATCATTTCACACCTGTTGCCCCTATTTTGTTGCTCATTGCTTTCAAATCCACAAATGCCAATAGAAATAAATTAATCACTTAACAAACATAATCCATATTGAACACATATGAAATAAATGCAGGTACAATTATTTTAAGTCTTTAGCAACAGCTTTCTTAAACTGCATTAAGATGAATTTAAGGCTCCTTACCTACAGGCTCACATACGTCGCTGTCTCATCTCAAACTGCCATCAACCAGCAACAGTTTTAACTATTTCAAAAAACGGAAAACATGTAGGTCACATGTCTATAGACAGCACTTGGGTTAATCTCTCACAGCTCATAGAGATAGAAAGAAAGCAGGAAAAAAAAGTAAAATGAAACCACTTCCTGCAAGAGCAGAAGCCAACCATCTCACCAGTGAGTGACTTACACCCAGGTTTAGTGGAAAATTCTTCCAGATCGGATTAAACACTAAATATTAAAGTATGAAAGCAGCTTCTCTATTTAAATTGCAGCAAATAAGGAAGGTTGGTTTTTGCAGAAGGTAAACATGAGGTTTAAAAGGAAATGCTGAAACGAATTATGATTCTAAGCCTCAAGACAACTTCCCTTTTCTTACCTTCAATGAAGCCCTTTGAGTACTGAAATAAATAGCTTGCAACAAATCAGCTTTGCTCCTTTGAACTGTAGCTTTAGTGAACGTGAGAGCATACTGCTACTTTAGATTTGTAAAGTGGCAAATTCTGGCCAATCGGCAAATTTGTTACTAATAAAGGAAAAAAATATGATTTGTACTATTGCTTCATGAAGGTCTTCTGAGCAAAAGCTTCTGTTTCTTTGATTTTCTGTTTTAACACTTCTCCATGAAGCAGCCCTCGGAGCAGGCACAGGCAGCTGCTGCCCTGCTTCACTTCCTGCAGCATCTCGCATGCTAACAGTCCCTTCTCAGGGGTAACCCAGAGAACCAACAGGTTCAGATGCACCTCTGCATATTTAGGGCCCTGGAAAAGCCCCTTGCTTACGTCTTCACTGGCATTTTTCCCTGTGGCCTTCTTTTCAGTGAGGAATAATAATATTTCCCCTTATTTGTAGCTCAACTTACAAAGTGATTGTTCATCTCCCAGTTGCAGCGAGGATTCCCTTACAGGACAGCGTGGTTATGCTTCATATGCAAGGACCACTACCGTGCTGGTCAGGCTGCAGAGCCCTCTGTTGATGCTTTGGCAGAATAGGGGGACCTTTTTTAATTATCTTCTTCAATAAAATGAAGACCTACCGGACAACCTGAGAAAATCAAGGCCATTCTGGAGTTTAAGGATTTGTCCCAACAGTGTAGCAAAATTAATCCTAATGATAGAGGTTGCCAGTGAAGCTCCTTGAGTAGACATGCTCCAGCTGTGCAGATGTCCAGCAAGAAATTCCTCTAGTGCCCTAAAGGAGGATCACAGAGAACATTCCAGTCTTTGAGGCAAATTATCTGTTAGTTAGATTTCGGCAGAATATTACGTTGCCAGCTTGATGTCAGTGGGAAGAGAGTGAGAAGGTACTGGGCTGGATCAACAGTACAGGCTTCAGGGCATAGCCCACAGGTACTTATTTTTCTTCTATTTTTATCTTTCTCTTCCCACTACTTTTCATACAGACCTCAACATTTGTCACCCACTCGTTCCCCATTTTCTCCTCTGCTCGTTCTGGTTCTTTCTGTCGCCATCTCCTTCTCTCTTTATAGAAAACTGAGAGAATGTCCATGTTAACTGAAAATAAAAAAGACAGACATGAAGTGCCCAAAAATGGGGTGACTGAAAATTATCCTCAGCTTACACTTTCTGTCAGCACATTGGTAATTCTCCTACCATTGAATCATAGAATCATCTGGTTGGAAAAGACCTCCGAGACTATTGAGTCTTACCACATCCACCCACTAACTCAACCATATTCCTCAGAAACTCATCTACCCATCTTTTAAATACCTCCAGGGATGGCAACTCAGCCACCTCCCTGGGCAGCCTCTGCCAGGACCTGAGAACCCTTTCAGTGAAGAAAATTCTTGTAATGTCTAATCTGAACCTGCCCTGGCACAACTTGCAGCCATCCTATGCTGAGATGGCCTTTCTAAAGTTGAAGGGAAGAAGTTTGAAGTGAAAAGCTAAATGCTTTTAAATGAAGCCTTTTGGATACGAAGGTGTATGTTGAATGGCATTAAGAGGAAGGGCAGAGATAATTAAGAAGTGAGGGCTGGGGCTGAGGCTGGAGTCGAGCTCGGGAAGAACTATCAAGGGGTTGTGACAAATTTTACAAGGCTGCAAAGAAAAAACTGATTTGCAGGCAGATCATTCCATATTGCAGAAAAAAATATACCCAAGAAAATTCCTGTAGAGAACAGCTTTAGTACTTCGTGCATTGAGCTTCAGGGACTCAACAAGAACATCAGGAAAAAAAAAAGAGGGTAACATAGCTGTGCTGAAGGAGCAGCAGAGCCAGCAGGGTACAGAGCAACACTTACATTATTATTATTGATTTTGTAGCAACTTCTTCAACTTTCATTTCATGGCCAAAGGCCCAATTATGCAAAAGATCATACAAAGTCAGTCCTTGTTCCCAAGTGCTTACAGTGTATGCTAAAAGGTAACACATACACACGTACAGACAGGAGAGGGAATTGCGCAGCATGACAGCTGGTCTTTACTGTTCTCAACTAAAATATCATTTCTCTGTAGGCACTACATTTTAGGGATGTTTTTTTAAAGATGGACTTTTGGAACAAAAATTGGATGTTGCCTACGACTGGTGATGAGGTGTTTCTGCCAGGTATGAGGAGGTGAGAAAGCAATACTGTGCTTTCCTTGAATCTAACAACTGCTAGTGCTTGAAGAACCTGCAGCATCAAATTTAATTGCTAGCTCTTTTAAAAACAGCATATATATTTAATTAATTTTGTCACATGGAATAACTTTTAGAGAACAACTAACTGAAAATCTATTGTAACCATCTTAAGATTTTCCTCAAATCCATCAAAAGCATTTTTACAAGTAGAAAATATTTGTGAACAGCGTGGACTATAAAAATTCATCACTAAAATGTGCCAAAATAAATCAGTAAACCTGTAAAATACTGCAGCAGATCTTCTCTGCGTTACCTGTTCCAAACCCTAGATTACCAGGGACATGACATTTTTCATGGAAATGTCTTTCACTATACACCTAACATTTCAAGACAAGTTGCATTCTCCATCTGATTTCCTTCACATCCATTTGACAGTATGTCAGCAGTGACAAAATTCTATAAAAGGATGGCAGCTTTACATACTGCTTTAACTTATGCAGCACAAGCTTCCTGTGTGATCTCTCAAAGACTGAAAATACTTTAGATGTGAAAAAAAAAAAATTTAGCAAAATCTAAGAGGACGTTTAATCTAAGTAAAACTAAACAGGAAACAGAAACTGCATAGTTATTACCTGGAGCAGATTGTTGCTCAATAGGTTGGTCTTTGCCTGTTTGCTGTGCAAGTTAAAGAAGGAGCATCATTTCTGAAGCTCGGCTTTCTTGTCCCTGTTTCAGGGATTCATTGGTTCTGAGACGTGTCATCAAGCTGGGGAACATCCAGTTTTCCACATCTCATAATTGAGAGCACAGAGCATTAAGGCTAAAGCTGCAGTTTTAAAAATCACTATTGATTGAGACTGCTGAACTCCCAGCAGCTGTCACCAACTCAGCTCTAATAAATTCAGGAAGTATCCTAAGTTTTATCAGGTGCTTGAACAGTGATTCAAAGACTTTTTTTCTGGATGCACAGCCTCTTGATGGGGATTTTTTTTTTCTCTTTTTGCCTAGTTCAGCCTTTTTACTCTGTTGGGATGACTGACAGACAGCCCATAGTCTGGCTTGTACAGGCACCCAGTGACAAATCTATTTCAGTGGATAAATCAAGTCATAATAGACAATATGAACCTGGACAGCATGCAGACTCAAGCCTGGAAGAACAACTCTGCATGCATTGGCTGGTTCCAGAATACAACAAATTTCTATTAATGAAAATGGATACAATTCCAAAACTTTACAATTCCCTGGGAAAAACTCTTGAAAACTAGTACACTATGTGATAATGAAGAAATAACACAGTATTTCCCACATTCTTCACCAGAGAAATGATATTTTTTATATTTGGAGTAGGTTTCAAAATATTTAAACTAAAAAGGAGACCAAAGGATTTTGTCTGTGTGGACAGTAATTCATATTCTTGCTCTGTTTGCTCAGACAGCTGATGTCCATCCAGTAGCCATTATTTTTTTGCTATGAGAGCTTTGAATATTTAATATCAGCAAAAACACTTTTAGGAGCACTTTCTTGTGTATTGAGACGGGTTTGCACGTGGCCATGCAACAGCTCCAATAGTTTACAGCCCAAGTTATCAGCAGCCACTAATATTATCTACTTGGCCAATAAATGCTTATTATGCAGGAACTTGTATATAAAAGTCAATGTAAATACACAGTAATGGTTAAAGTCACACAATGTTTTCAACCGTAACATGCATTATAATCATTTTGGTATCATCTTCCAAAACCTTTAAAGCTGAGCTGATTTTTCCCCTAAAACATACATTTTACTTACTGCTGTCTTAAAAGTACAAAGGTGCTTTTTTAAAAAATTGTCAGAGTTGGTAGGAAAGAGTCTTTAGAGATTGTCCAGCAGTTGACTATATGGAAGAAACACATACACTGTGACTTGAGGTCTAAAGCCCACAATATTCAAATTTGAGGAGACAAATGAAATCCCATTAAAACATCACTTAATACCTGATCTGCTAAAGTTTTAATAACAGGTATCATTTACAAAGCAGCAGAGAGGTTTAGTATAGACTTCTCTGGACGTTTGCTTCCTAATAAAGATCATAAAATGGTTTAGGTTAGATGGGGCCTTAAAGATCATCCAGTTCCAATCCCCCTGCCATAGGCAAGGGACACCTCCAACTGGATCAGGTTGTTCCCAGCCTCACCCAATTTGGTCTTGAACACCTCCAAATACAGGGCACGTTCAAAGAGCATTCTGCCTTAGAATGATGTTTTGATTAAGAAATATTCATAATTAAGGAAATAACAAATTTCTTTATTTTTACACTTCTTGTCCAAGCCTGCCTAAGGTAATATTTCAGTTTCAAAAGGAAAAGAAAAATCAGGACACTGAAGTTAACAAAACCTACTAGTTAAAAAAAGTTCTATGTAAATCCAACTGGTCCTTTTTTCGCTCTTTCCCAGGTGTTTTAGGGATATTGGCACTTTTTTTAAAGACCAGTCTTTTCTAAGGCTATTTTTAATAACTTAGAAAAGCCAACCCAAACCGTTGTAAAGCTATACTGTACTAAAAAAAAAAAAAGACAAAACCCCAGCATATGTTGATGCATTATGTAAAGACATTCCTTGACAGGATTTAGTTACATTCAAGCTTTAAATGCAGTGTAAATGCATTTTCTGGAGTGTTAGGCCTCCGAGTGGTAAAAGCGCTACGATATCCAACTGCCAAAAAGGTAGTGTTACATCACATGATAACGGACTTTAAAAAGAGAAACGAGTCATGCACTTTGGGTGACAATACCAAGTGATCAAGTCAGAATTAAAAAATGGGGCTAGAAAAGTCATCCTGAAAGCCCTTCTCTTCTCCTTGGTTTTCACCACTGTCTTCAGGTGCGACCTACATTCTCCACACCAATAACTTGTGTGCTGAAGATATTCCAGAAACTGTCAATGTTTTCACAGTAAAGGAAGTGTGAACTGGCTGCCCTTGATATAAAACTGATACTCCAGCCTGTACTGTTTCTATCTCCATTAATAAAATATTCAGCTACTAGGTGAATAACAGTGGGAAAGTGTCAGGCCCTGTGAAATCCCATGCTGAGCGTAAGTGCAGAAGAAAGCTGAGATGTTCTGGGATATTCTCTTCTTTTCCTTCAGCCTTTAAGGATGAAGAGGCTTATTTCTAGAGTATCAAATTCTACATTTGCAAAAAGCTAAACATAAGCATACAACAATGCAAATATTCAAAATAACATGGCCCCCATTAAATCTACTGAAAATAAGAATTCTGAAGTAATTTCTTGTCTCCTCCTAATACAGCTTTTATTCATGTGGTAGGCTCTGTTCTCACTTTGCTCCCTCCCATACTGTCATCTGCCCAAGTAGTTCGAGAAGAAAGAAGCCAACAAACAACAAGAGAAAGTCAGATGCAGGAAGTAAAACTCCCCTGTGGACAGATGATTGTCCAGAAGTTTCAGGGGAGACTCTACTGCCTGCAGTGGGCCTGGAAACAAACAAAAAATCCATCAAGGACTTGAAGTTAGTTGAACAAAACTTTTCCATATGTCAGTTCAAATCACTTCCTATGATTCTATTTGCCCACATAACATAAGGATATTGTAGCTCTTGTACCTATCTGCACTCCATTGCCCTTTCCCCTAGCTCCCTCCTTCTGACAGATAATCACTATTGTACATTCTTATATGATGTGGGGGGTGTCTGGAAATGTTACTGGTTGTTTTTAATGGGAGTATCCAGATTTGGGGGAAGGTTTAAAAAAAAAAAAAAAGACAGAAAAAATTAAAGGCATCTCCAAGTGCAACCAGTAACCACCAGGCAGAGGGTCAGGTGTGGTGGCTGTTTGCACTTCTTGGAAGATTTCTTCACAGCAGCAATCGACAGAAAATAAGGAGGTCTTTACTCATACCACTCCCACACGACCAAACAAATACTTTTTAATTTCAACTTACTTCAAACAGGCAAAAAGAGATAACTGATAGTCTTCATTCTACAGCTTTTGAGACTGTTCCAGTCTTTAAGTTTCTTCTAATCTCTGTAGTCTGCGGTCTCTCAAGTCACATCCTTACTTCTCCCTTGTTTCTCAAGACCACTCTGTCATTCCTTTTCCTCTGGATCATGCTTGCAATATGGATTTGTGAGCCCCTTTTCATTCTGTATCTGCCAAAGTTGATATGCACGCTCCTAAAGCAAATACACCACATTATCATAGAATCATCTGGTTGGAAAAGACCATTGCGTTCAAACATAACTGTCTCTAAGCAGCCCATCAACCCACCTTTTAAACATCTCCAGAGATAGTGACTCCACTCCCTCCCTGGGCAGCCTCTGCCAGGGACTGAGAACCCTTTCAGTGAAGAAAGTTTTCCTGATGTCCAGTATGAACCTGCCCTGGCACAACTTGTGGCCATTTCTTGTCACCTGTCACTTGGGAGAAGAGCCCAGCACCCACCTCAACACAGCCTCCTTTCAGGCAGCCATAGACAGTGATGAGGTCTCCCCTCAGCCTCCTCTTCTCCAGGCTAAACAACCCCAGCTCCCTCAGCTGTTTCTCACAGGACTTGTTCTCCAGCCCTTCCCCAGCCTCGTTCCCTTCTCTGGATGCTCTCCAGCCCCTCCATGTCCCTCTTGTGCTGAGGGGCCCAGAACTGACCCCAGCACTCGAGGTGTGGCCTCACCAGTGCTGAGCACAGGGGCACAATCCCTGCCCTGCTCCTGCTGCCCACGCTGTGTCTGACACAGCCCAAGATGCCATTGGCCCTCTTGGCCACCTGGGCCACTGCTGGCTCATGTTCAGCCATTGTCAACCAACACCCCCAGGGCCTTCTCCAGGCAGCTCTCCAGCCACTCTTCCCCAAGCCTGTAATGCTGCATGGGTTCTATCATGTTCTGATACTGCAGTTACCTACGTAGGTTATCATAGCAGAATCACCTTTACACAGTGGGTTCCTAGTTCCTAGTTTAGCAAAAAACATTACAATGCTGGTTTCTTATCAGCCAAAACCATACCTTCTGAGCTGTGAAAAGCATCCATTGCTTCTATTAGTCCAGACAAGATCTACAATAGGAAAATGTATCATTAGCTGTTCAAAAGGTAAATGATATTTAGGGAATATTTTTAGGCTTTTGGGAGCATTTTGAATTTAGGGAAAAGGGAGAGGAGAAGTTTAAGATGTTAGTTGAGGCACTTCGAGGAAGAAACCTCCATTCCTTGGTCCTGCATATGGACACAAGTGTCAGCAGGACCACATCTCTGCTGCAATCTCTGTGTGTTTATAAAGACCCAATTATAGTCCCTTTAGGCCATCTCCCCACCTGCTTTATATTTTCACCTTTATTTCAAGGTTCAATTATCATGACCCTTCTAGTTCTTCTCAGGAAAAAAGCAATGAATGTTAGGCCTGTTGGAAAAAATATTCACAAGACTTTTTAATCCTGGTTTATTCTTCCCTTGGAACAGGGTCTGCAAAATCAACTTGGACTCCATACTCATTTCTTCAGAGCCAAGAGGTTTTTCTGATAACCTTTAACAGCGACAGTGGTCTGGAGGCACCAGCCCTTCTTCCCTCGTGTACAAGTTTGCAAATCTAAAATAAGTCTTAATGAAAAATAATTTAAACATTATAACTCTGCAGTGTATGACATTATGATATATGAATGCAAAGCAGCTGCTTCTAACAGATTTGGCGTATAACAGGGGTAACGTAATTTTACACAAATCATTATGTTCATTATATTAAATTAATAGATTAAAGTTAGTCAATGACTTTTTTTAATACCATGTTACAAATAGATCCCTTTATCTTTATATTCTAAGGGTTTGGGTTTTTTCTCCTCAATACTCTGTTGAAGAGAAAACATAAATATCACTAGAAGCATAAACCCCCAAGTTCATGGATGTTGAGCCTCTTCCATTTTAAGCATCAGAAAGAAAGGTGCTTAAGGGAAATAGAAAATTGCATTTTTTTTCCTGATCTTTAAAAGAATGAATGACTTTTTTTTCTTCCCCCATCCTACAGGAACAGATTCTGGACAAATTTTTCCTACTAAATTTTTTTAAGTCTGAAATTCATCAAACATCTTGTTCTCAGAGACAATGTCATCCAAGTTCAAAGGATCTACAGCCCTCCAAAACTGCTGTCTTATTTCGGAGCTAATGTCTTTATTTTCATGGAGTCTTTGATTTCACCAGATTAAACTACTTCTTACCCTTCCTATAAATGTGAAAAGCAATGGAAGACAGAACCAAACCTCTTGATTCTCTGAAGAAAAACATATATATATTTATACACATACAGTTCCAAATGTATATAATATACATTCAACTGGTATGTTTTTCTGTCCAAGATTTTTCCAGGATAGATTTATTGTAGATTATGGGGTTTTTCAGATGTCTTTTGAAGAGCTTTTGAATTGAAAATCGTAGTCTTTCAAGGCATTTGTTTTAATGAACATCATTATAATTAAGAGCAAGCTTTTCATAACTAAATATAAAAAGGATTTTTTTCAAGTAAAGTCTGGTTCTGATTACTAACGGAGGAACTTCAAGATCTTTTTTTGCTAAGCATTTCAATATTCATTCAGAAAAATGTCATGATAAACGACTTTAACATGTAATTTTGGTGACTCATACTTTTTCTGGTATTTTATCACTTCAGGTTTAATATCCAGTAGAAGCAAGAAGGTTTGAATAAAATAAGAATACAAATGGAAATGAAGCAGTCATATCTACGTCCACACTCCCATAGAATTTAGGATATTCCAAAAAATGATGTATAGCATTATCTTTCATCCCAATCTGATAAACAGCAATAGTCTATGATTTATAAGATAAATTTGAGAAACTGAAAGTTCTTTCTAAAATTCAGTGTACTTGTCACTCATTTTAGTCCCCAAAAAGTATGTACTCAAGTTCTTTCAACAACAGATGCTATAAAAAGGATTATATATCCATTAAATTAATCTGCCACCAAATAATCTTCAAACCAGAAGTCACAATTGTAATTAATGGGATTTTCACATATATTTAAGAGTCAACATGTTTTTAAATATGTCACTATACATGTTGTATGCCATTATCTTAATAAGTCATTTTTTCACAACTGTATATTTTATAGGATACAATCTAGGAAAATCAGGAAGCATAACCAACCACTAGATTCTAGAAAGCAATCGTGAGGTCTCAAAATTCGCTTTAGTACAATTCATAATCAGTAAAACTGAAATACCTGACACCAGCATGGTGACCACAGAAATCAGCTTGAGGTTCTCTGCTGAGTAAAGAGGAGGTGAGACACCCCAAAGGCAGGTTTCACCACCAGCAGAAGGAACCAAGCTTCAGCAGGACTTTCCATAGTCCCTGCACTCCGTATAGTTACCCTGAATTTAGCCATGAAAAATGCCTCTAACCTTTTTGCCAGCTCCTGCTGGGCTCGATGGCTCTGGCACTCTTGGTGGTGACACCTCTACAGGCTGAAACTCGCACATAACCTGCCCCTCATCCCTCACCAGGCCTCTACACAGTTGCATCTCTTGGTTAGCTTCTATTTATAAAAATGGCCAAACATGGACTTCCTTCCCTCAGGCCGTCAAAGGCTTAATATGCAGAGACCTCCCTCCCAGGATTGTGTTCCCACTAAGTGAGCTTATCTCAGTATGGCTGATGGGTCCACCACGTGCTTTTCTACCAGAATAACTATCGTTACTCTACTTGCTGTTGGGTTTTACCTGGTCAGGGTGTGTTGGGGGTCTTTTCGCAATACTTGCTTTGACCGGGCTGTTCAGGAGACCAAAGCTCTGCTTTGGTCCTGGATAATGAAGGGTCAACCCTTCAATCCACCATTTTAGTGAGTGAAACCTTTTTCCAAGACAATATGCTGAAGAACTTTTAAGAGAGCCTCTTGTAAAGAAATTAATCATAGAATCATCTGGTTGGAAAAGACCTCTGAGATTGTCCAGTCCAACCGTACCTGTCCCCTGACTAAACCCTGTCCCTAAGAAGCTCATCAACCTGCCTTTTAAATACCTCCAGGGGTGGCAACTCCACCACCTCCCTGGGCAGCCTCTGCCAGGCTCTGACCACCCTTTCAGTGAAGGTTTTTTTGTTCATGTCTAGTCTGGCCCTCCCCTGGTGCATTCATCATTACATTTACACCTCACACTTGTAAAATTCAAACTCCTTAAGTGATGAAATACAGTAAAGGTTACTGAAATTTTTAGATACTAAAGAACAATAAAAGAAAGGATAGTAAAGGGTAATCAGAGCTGTTTCTAAAATTATACTATCTAATGTAAATGGCATCTGTTGTGGGCAGAGACTGGAAGAATACCACTGATACTGCTCTCATCTTACCTGCCAAATCAGTTGATAGAGGCCTTTTATTTCTTAAGCTGAAATTTTCATTTCTCTTTCTCCATACATAACCAAAGGACCTCACACTCATAGATTCCGAAGATTCTATCAAAACCATTTTTACATTCTTGGTGATACGGAAACTCAGCTGTGGAACGAGGAAAAATAATCCTTTCAGAAGCAATTAAGAGAACTTGGAGGCAGGTGAATCTGGACTTTCACTCACAGGCAATTTCACTAACAAGACCTTCACGGTACTTTTCTGTGTAGGAAGCAGCCACACAGGAAAGCCTTGAAGTATCCTTAAGTCCACACATTTGCAGACTACCCAGTTGCAAGGAGTTGTTCTGTCAAAGAAGGTAAGAATTGGCAGAATCTCTTCTCTCTCTTGACCATACTGGATTAAATTCAATATTGAACACAAGAGCATCTGGGCACTTTGCATAAAGTTTCAGCTAAGACATTAAAGCTGCCTTTATGTGCTGTCTGAAGGATGAATATTTCTGAAAATTTCCTTTCACCTCCCAGACAGAAATTTAAATAAGATGCTTGCTAAAAAAACCCGCAGTCTCAATATGCATGAGATATGTCAGACACACCTCACTGCTAAAATACAAAATATATTACAGGCCTGTTTCTGTTGACATTTATTAATGTCATTTTAATAGCTCCCACTTTGTAATATCTTGTGCTTAAGAATCAGTGTGAACTTTGCAGTTCTCCTGCAGATAGTGCTGTAACAACCACCTCACATGGTGCTCTCTCCCAGGCAGTATATTGAGGCACCAGAGAAATTTGTGAAGTTGCAATTTAGACCCATGAAGTTGCAACTTAGACCCGTGAGGCTCGATTCATACCCCATTACCATAAAAATATGCTAACACCTCTTCCACTAAAGACAGTCTCTCCAGCAGCAGAGAACTGGATCTGTGCTGCACCAGGTGAGACCATGAGCTGCGTGCAATCTGCATGGGTACCTACACGATCTATACTGGGCGTGAAGCATCCCAGAAGGCGCAATTCCTTCCAAGTTGCAGAGGTATCTCTAGTGCTCAGCTGCTTTATTCCACTCAGAATGTACTTTGCAATTTAGAATGAATTGGAAAAGTTTCATATCTATCTTTACATTTATTTCTACCCTGCACTGTCACGATAAGACTGCCATTTGTTTGCATTTCCAGTGAAGGGGTTTCATTGCTGGTTGCCTCCACACTCATATCAGAAGCCTGTGTAAATCTTGCCCCACACAGGAGTCATTTTGAACATATTAAATAATGGTATTTCTACATCTCTCCCACTTGGATGTAGCGTCTGAGGAGAAAGAACTATCCTGGATATTGGTCACGTTTTGACAGTTTGACAAAGTCTTCCAATTCCTTCAATAAAATATAAGGTTCTTTTTTAAAAAAAGAACTTCTGCACTTAGTTCAGTTGACAAGAGGCTCTGTCCTCCACAAATTATAGTGTAGCAACTTTGTGCACACATACTTTAAATTCACAATTCATTTCTTATTTTTAATGCTATTTTTTATCATTTGATTAATTGCTTAAAACTGTACACAAAGATAAAGGGAACTTTGAAATTCATACCTTGGAGTATTAATATGTACTCAAGACTAGATGTAAATGTCAGAGAGAAAAAAGATCTAATGAACTCTTTATTGGTGAAATACAGTATTGCAGCTGCCTGGAATTTTAAATGTTTGGTAGTGAGATCCAAAGCAAAATAACTACAGAAGTTTACTTACAGTGGGGACTCACATTCAGCATTTCTAATGTCTTCTTCCAGGGTAGATGGAAGCCATTTGTTCTGCTAGATGTTGCAGCTACTTCATTTTGTTGAAGTTGAGTGGATCCTTTTAACGTTCAAAAATACCCAGGAAAAAAAAAAAAGAAAAAAACCTGCGACTGCAAAAGTATTTTTCTGTCTAGAAAATTACAGGACCATAAGTTTTTCTTTTCCCTTATGTCTCCTCTGCCATAATAATGGTTTCAGGATTTAAATCCTTTGCTGCTATTGTGACTTCAAAGCCTTAAAACTGCAATTGAATGAAGTAGTTCATCTGTCATTATTCAAATATGAAGCAATTATGATGAAATAAAGATAGAATTCCATTGAGAAATACCCCAATCAATTCTCGCTTATATTTAACTAGAAACATAAAATGATGCTTAGAAGAGTAAGTTTAGGTAATAAAAACTTGGAATATAAAAAGTATGAATTACTGATCTATAACTTATTCATTTCTGAATAAGCCTTCTAAATATATTTCACAAATATTGACAACAGTTCAAGATTACAATGCAAAACTGCCTCTCAGCCAGTCGTAAAGAGTAACTGGCTTTTCAGAAACCTGTTTTCATCAGTTTGGATACCAAGAGGTTCAGATGGGAACCTGCTGAGATTTTTAAGGGTCTCTGCTGGTGGGAGGTGTCCCTGCCCATGGCAGAAGGTTGGAACTGGATAATCTTTAAGGTCCCTTCCAACCCAAACCATTCTACAATTCTATGAAATATCTTAAAACGCAACATGTTAATTGCATCTGGAACAAGTGGGTTTTATCTGTGAGTATCTGAAACACCACTCCTGCCTCAGCCAAATCTTCATTTCACTGCTGCCACTGCTTTGATGTCTACACATCCTATAAGGCCCCTTTGTGGATTTAGCCCTAGATGCTTCTTTTCACCATTCCGAACAGAACCAAGGTTTGTCCCTATATCTGGAGCTAGAATTTCGTTCTGAATTCCCACTTTTACTCAGTTGTATTTGGGAATTTGACCATAACAAAAAGTAACAGAGCTTAAAATTGAATTACTTTGTTTCAATATCTTCTATAATATCTATGTCTAGAACTTAAAATACCACGAGGCCAGATCAGGTTGGGGATTTTCTCCCTTTCTTTCTCTTAATACTCTTGCCAATAAAATGGAAGCAAGGTGGATCCTACAATACAGATCAAGGGCTCCAAATCTTTCATACTTTGAGCTCCTCAAATGGGTATGTCCTCTCCATTCTCAGTCATGAAAAAAGCTCAGATGAGAAACTAACTTTACCTTGTCTTTTTTTTTTTTGACTCAGTATTTACTGTTCCTTTGGAAAACAAAAACGCTTTCTGCTTATGGAAGAGGATTATCACCTTGTCTCTAGAATTTTCATGACAAAACAGGGTAAATAAAGCACAAATGAATCCTATTTTCCTCTCATATTTTCAACAGTTGCAGTGAGTTTAAGAGACCTGTACAGTATTAAATTTTGTTGTGCTAAGAAAGATCACAGACAACCAAGGGTCTACATATTCACATTTATCTTCCTTCATTTTATAGGCACTTCATCACTCTACCTGGGTATCAATTTTCTGTCATCTACAGACACTCATGTCTTGCAGTTTAATTTGAAAAATGCAATTTCTTCAGACAATCTCAGACCTAAATGTTATCACAATTAGAAAGCGGTAGCACTTAATAGTGAATTTTAAATCAGAGATGTAACTAGCAAGAAGCATTCGGGCTATATACAATTAATTATTTCACACATAATTATTCCTGATATTACTCTAACTGTGATAACTTAGAGCATTTGAAAAAGCAGACTGTAATATTCTTTTCTATTTTGCACAGAAGCTCTTTCACTTGATATTCTTACACTAAATAATATGTAAAATACTGACACCTAATGTTAACTCTCAGTATTATTCATTTTGCAAAAGTTTGACTACAAGTAGCAAAAGGCCATGTGAAACAGACGCTTCTGCTGCAATTCTGTCTCAGTAAAACCTAATACAACCTTCCCTCACTTTTTGGAAATAAGTTTCTGTATTTATATATATACTTACAAAAGCAAGTATTTTTCATGTTTATCTTCACGACTCTTAAGTAAAAGAGAGAGTAATTCAGAAAAGTTGAAATAAGTGAGGTTTGATGCACTGAATTTAATCAAACCCTTCAAAGGGAACACACATGCTTATTTATAAAATCAGTATTTCCACCTGTGGCCTGAAGTACTACAAAAAGACAGAATACTATTAAACATTTATTAACAATCTTTGATTTTTTTAAAACCCATACTGTATAGATTAAATACTTTACCTGCCTTCTGTGGTTCACTTTCCTCAATCAGAGACAGAAGCTACTGTTTTCACAGTTTGTGAATTTGACACAGATGTGAAATCACGACCTGAAAATTCATTTATCTCCCTGTAACTTCCAAAACAGTTCATCCAAACTTGAGGAGGAGGGTCTATTTAGAAAGATAATGAGGTTATTACTCTTCCTGGGTTTGCCGTGCAATCGAAGTTCAGCTGATACCAAAATAAGGCTTATTATGCTATGACCTAGTGTCACATCTAGATTTTTATTAAGCTTGCCTAACTTTATAGGAAAGAGATAAGTGACCACCAGGCAGAGATGTACAGCAACATCAATGCTTTAAAGGCACTGGCAGTGAACTAAAACCCTTTTCAACATTGTAGAATGTCAGTTTTACATTCAGTGCTTCTTCCATCAACACTCACTTTATGGAAGATGGTCCTTTTTCTAAGATTGTGTCACTTGACAGATAAAAGCAACTGTGCTGCAGAGGAAGAATATAAAAATGAAACCACAGCCACTGCACATAGATTCCTGGTCTGCAATACAGTGATATAGTCTCAGCTGAACTAAAAAGCAATGACGTCAACTTAATCAAGACCTCTTGAGTGAGTCAGAGCTTTCCAACTGGCTAAAACTCCTGTGCTATTCTTTGTAAAAATACTCCAGTTCAAGAAGCTGTTCTTACTCTTCCTAGGTGGTAAAAATACCAACAAATGCTTTATTTGCAGTTCTTTCATCTTTCCCCTACATGTTTTGACCAATGAAAGAAGTATTACTGTAGCAAGATGTTGGAACTAGTCATCACTGAGGAATTTTAGAACACAGTTATACACTGAGAAGGGCCTTGGCCTTCCATGTGCAGCAGGAGATGCTCAAAGAGTGTGAAAATTTAAACCAATAAAAATGCCCTTGAGCCAAAATTGAGTGCTCACTTCTTCCCCAAGTCCTCTCTGACCCTTGAAGCAGGATAAAAACAAATACTATCAGAAGCAATTTTCTAAGTGTGTCACACCAAGAATCAGGCACATTAAATAACATCAGAGATAAAGTTTTAAAGTTTTAGTGGATTCTTGAAAAAGGGTTCAAGCTGAATAGCTACAGACAGGATTTTAGGTGCCATTTATGCTAAGGGGTCATTTATGTCTTAAAAGAACTCCAGGTAAAGTGTTGGTTAAGCGTAAGCAGTTTTTCTTCACTGCTTTAAGCTGTCTAGTACAAATCTCTGTAAAATTTGAGCCACGCTGTAAGTTAACAATGAGATATTTTGCTGCTGCTTAAACAGTTCAGAGTTCGTTTCACCTAATCTGAAATAAGCCTTGTTAAAACCATAATAAATGCTCAAACAGCCCTTGACATTGGCTTACATGAATTTAAAATTGTTCTCAGCTTTCTCAAGCATATCCTCTCCAAGATGACTACCTAGAAAGATCAAGAGTAAACGTTTTGTTTTAGCCAACTGTATGACATTAAAGAAGGTATCTGCAATGTAAATTCATTCTTTAGTTAAATCATTAATTAAACTAGATTTTCAAAAAGTTGAGCTTTTTGAAATGTTCAGTACGCAGCAGTGAACAGTTTTTAAACAACTAATTGTTCAACTTTAACTTTTCAAGTATACCATGTACTTTAAATAGAATTGATAAATTAAAAATGTAAATTGGACTGTATCTTTTAGCTGTTGGTGATTTGTCTATTTTCTACTTTCATTATGCATCTTTTTATAATAAAAAGGGATTCTTTTTTCATTCCTGTTCTAGTTGATAGCAATTCTTCCATGCTTCTCAAAGCTAATGTAATAAAATGTTTAAGAAAAGCCCCATTAAAATATATAAAGCACACTAATTCATGAAGTCAAAGTAAAAGGAGAGTGGAAATATGAGCTTTAATAAAACTATATCTGTTGTAAATAACTATTCAAGCACAGTCATTTTTTTGCAAATTGCATGGGATATAGCACAGCCTACTCGAAGCAAAGAGTCGCTCAGAAGGATAAATGCATCTTAGTCAGAAATAGATTAAAAGATACAGCTGAGCCATCAATAAGAACCAGATAGTGCAGTATTGTTTGCTGTTTCTTTTGAAGATGTAATTGCAGATCCCAGGATTTCAATAAATCTGTGCACGTCATGGAAAGAATTGTAGAGAGGAACTGGGGCAACGCGAAGAGCATTTGGTTCTCGCATGTCACACTGCAAAACAGGAAGGGAATGTTTTGTAAATTCAGGTCACTTCATGTTTATCTGTCAGACTATATTTTTAAATGTCATCCTTGCCTTCAAGGAGTAATGACTGGATCGACTAGGAGACAAGTGTAAAAAACTTTTTGACCCCCTAGAAAATACTGTGAGGAACATTATTGTGAGGAACATAGCAAGAAGAGTAGTGTGTTGACTAAAAAAGGCTCAGGATGGGCAGGAATCTAGCAGTGCCATTGAGGGGCTCCATATCAGCTCTGTATCCCCATAATTTACCCTGACTCCTACAGTAATCTGCAGTGGAAGAGGCACCTAGGTGACAAAAAAGCCACCACAAAACAGAAACATGCCAGTATGATGGAGTGTCTTGTACTACAAGTACAAGGAATGTTGCAGGGGTTGCAGTATTTTACTTCCCCCTCTCTTTGAATTTGGACACTTTGCTGAATAGAATAATCTTTCATATTTGAAGCACATTACTGCACTGTGAAGTAGAGCCTCACGCCTTCTTAAAAGCAGCAGTTCCTGGAATACCCTGGCAGCACCAAAACAGCAGCATGTTCAGCTTAGAGGAGCTGCCCTTTGGGACACAAGTCACCAGCAGAAATAAAACTCATGTATCATTTATATAGCATTACACTCTCAGCCTCACCTCCCAGCATGTCTAAATCACCAGATGTAGAGCCTTAAATTTAGTTTTTACTGGTTTTGAGCAGTGCTCACCAGTAACCGGGCTATTACACGGCACTGCCACTCAGGGGTTTCTTATTTCTGAGTGCTGAAAGACACCTCCAAGCAAATGACACCTTTTTAAATTCTCCACCTCAATGCCTCACAGAAAGCAAGGGGTTGGTCATTTGCAGATCAGAAAAAGGACTGGTGGAGGTTCAGATCTCCTCGTCACCACTGGTCTGAAGGTGTGAGAGTTGAGGCATTGAGGATGGTGAGCACCACCTGAGCCCTGCTCAGCACCCTGGGGTGGCTCAAACCTCCTGTTGGTGGTCTCTGCCCACACACCTGGACTCACGGCAGAGGACCTGGACAAGCACACTGGACAGGAGACACTGCACTGGACAGCTCTGATATATTCATATTTGTGGTTTTCTAGTAATTTGAATTTTTTTCCTTTTTTTTTTTCCTCTTATCCTTCCTGTTCACACCATGAACTTCAGATTCATAATGTTTCCCATCATAATGCACCTGCAAGGCACCTCCATTGTCAGTAGTGACTGCTAGGTGTTACTTACAGAACTACTGGAAATAAATCAATAGAGAAAGGACCAGACCAACATCTACTTCATAAAATAACTGTACTTATCTGATTATTTCCAGAACTGAAGATTGAAGATGCTATGTAAGCAATTTTTATCACTCCCAATCTTTTCTTGGCCTTGTACAAGGCTGTATATGAATAAAAGTTATGGCATATATTCACAGCACATAAGAAGATGAATTTTTATTTACTCACAGCTATTCCTCTCTTCTCCAGCTCTTTAAACACAGATTTGATTGGAAGGGAAAAAGATAGCGTGAGTTGGCATCCTCTTTCCTCAATCTGAGATGGTGTGATTATTTTTACAAAGGGTTTCTCTGGATTTGTTTTGTCCTCCTTGTAGTAATGTTTTATCAGGTATTCCAAGTAACCGGTGAGTAAAACCGACTTCCTTCTCAATGCTTTCATTGTAGTTTGACCAAAAACCTACAATGATTTTGAATCATTAGAATAACAATGCACCACTATGGAAAATAAAAAGGAAGTAAAGAAAACTAAGGCCATTTCTGATCTTTTTAATAATATAAATCTTTTTGGTAATACAGGGACCAAACTTTGTCATTCTTATTTTTCAGGGTAGCAGACATTTCTATACACTTTATCCTTGGAATCAAGACTAATATCAGATAGACATTACAGGTAATGTTTTAGACAATGAAAGACCTTTCTCTCTTACTGTTGAAGTTTTACACACATCCATATTTTCATTAATGAATTTGCACACAAAAACAGTTGAGAGCATTCTTCTGCATATCTGAAGAGGATCCACAAAATCTCTATACATTCAATAAGGCTGCATGAAACTCAAAATCACACACGAGTTTTCCTTGTATGTACCTCAAGCAGCAGAAGCCAAGGGTCAAGATTGAAACTTCATGACTGATCTACAAACCCTGGTCTTTGAAAACACAAAATTTGTACTAACATTTTGACTGCAATATTTTAAGTCCTCTACAGGCAAGGTTGCAGGCTCTGTCTCTGCCAGTCCATAAGAAGAAAAATATTTGAATGATTCTACTTTAATAGCTCTCTGCTCTTACACAGCTAAAAGGATTACTGAGCTGAAGTAAGTCAAAACATCATGAGATACACAAAAATGATTGTTTAAAAAAGGCTGCACTACTTTGCCACACAAAGAAGGACAAACAAAGTGGTAGAAGAGTTTGGGAGCAGGAGAAGGTTCAATGGCTTCTGCTTGTTCTCTGGAAAGGCTTACTTATAGGGAAGAATAGAAAATGTGGTCCCAGAAACCATTTACTCCTGTCTTTCCCAAAATTCCCTTTTCTTTTTCCCATGCAAGCAGCTTCAGGGAAAGGTGACAAGTACCTGCAAGTACCCAAAGGTCACTTCAAATCAGAATCTGGTGCATAAATGCCATAAAGCTGCTGATGGGCTATGATGCCTTCAATGACTGCAACTACAAAATCAAAGAAAAGGCAGAGGTCCTGTATGAAAATCCATGGTCTTCACTCTCAAGAAATCACTGTTCCAGTCTGAAGGAGTAGCACTTTTAAGATTATTTATATCATAAACTGGAACTGTGTCTAAAGAGGTAATTGAAATATTCTACTCAAAATATAGCAAAATCTGGTTTCCAGCTCTTTCTTTTGTAGAATATCCCAATATTACTCTGCCATGCTATCACAACTTCTAGAAGCTGCACGAAACCAAGAGCCCCTACATGCTTTTTCTGAAAAAATGTGGTTACTGTAAGACAGACTTTGCAGAGACAATGCAGTCACAGAAACGAATGTGACAGAGCCACCAGCAGTCAGTACTTGTACAGGTGACCAAAAGTCTGGAGCTGCTTCCCTCACCACACAGGCGAGCAGACCACGCAGGCGACTGTTCAGCACATTACTGGAGGCAAAATGGAAACCTGCCTCCTGTCCCTCGAGGCTTTGCAGCAGTGCAAGGGATGGATCTCCTCAGGCTGCACGCAAAAATCTGTCTGCTCAGGCTTTGTGCAAGGAATATTTGGCCTCCTGGGTGAAATTATTGAAAAAGATCTCTTAAATGTGGCTGTCGAGCGCTCCCCTTTTTTCCATAAAAGGGAGCAGCTTCTGCCATAACAGTCACTTTAAGCATTATTGAGGAATAACATGCATTAACACTTGCAGTTTTCATTGTTTCCATTGGAAACACTGCCTTCTGCTTAATGTGTCCCAGTGAAGGTGGCATGCAATTTCACCAGCCATCTCTTGCCAGACATGAAAACTATTTTGTTTCCTACTGTATTAGAGCAATTAGCACGGGGAAATCCTGGCTGTGCCAAAAGGTAATGCAGGCACAGAAAAGGGAGGCGATGGAAACAGCTCAGCCCTCATTGTTCCAGACTCCCTGCAGTGGGCTAAATGACACCAACCCACACAAACTGGAGCAGTGACAATCTGGGTCAGAGCAGAATAGCTTTTCGCTTATCTCGAAGGTCACATAAAGTTTAAAAAAATGTATTGGATGTTTAAGGACTAACAGAATAAATTGTCAGGCAGAACAAGAAGCGTTGCTCTGCCCTTTGCAGTCCTTCAGCATGGTGAGAGCACAACTGGCAATTTTTCTGACTTTGTTTGCTTAAGATACTGTTTTTCAGTAAATAAAGAGGCACTTTCAGTGTATGGACATTGCTCTTTGTTCCAGCACCAGCTTTGCCATTGCACCAGCAGTAATGAAACACCAGCAGAAACAGATTTCTCTCTTCTACTCTGATGGCAAAATCTTCCTAACCAAGGCTGACTTGAAAATCAGCTTAGGAAAAAATTAATACAGCATCATATGTGGCATATAGGAGGGAAATCAGTGTAAAAAGGCCATTTCCAGCTGTGAGGACCTAGAGCCTTGCATTTCAGGGGTGGACCACCCATAAGAGGCACGCTGCTATGTCTCAATATGAAATGCTGTGAGATGCAAGGTGTTTGGAGAAGCTGCAGGGCTTCAGATGGGGCTAAATTGTGCTCTCCAAGGTGGACCCAGAGGACTTTGAGCACGTGTCACCCTTTCATAGCCAGGAAAGGATTAGCTCTGTAATGCAGGACTGTCCTTTCCACAGCTGCCGCTTCAGTGACTTATAGAGATGCGTCAGAGATGGGGCTGTGCTGCTCTGGCCACCAAAAAATAATGAAGAGAGGCAACAAAATGTAATCCAGAGTTACACCACAGTCATAAATTCCACTTTTAGGAGACGTTCACAGACAGCTTCTGTCTTTTCTGTTTGTAATAAAAGGAACTACAGTGGGGGAGAGGTTCCCAGAGCCACTGATTCAGTTTAAACTCCAGAACACTCAATAACCACATCCATTTTCTGTCACAAAGGATCTACTTTGCTCAGAGAAATATATGTAGAAGCAAATCTGGATGCAACTTTTCAGAGTTATATGATTCCTTCCTAGGCAGATCTCTAAGAGCATTCTTTGCATGAGTTGCACATAAGCAAACTCTGGATATCTCTATGGGGAAAAGCTGCTATTTGTACTGAGCCCCTAAAAACTGAGACAAACACAGTGCTAGCAGTCAGCTTTGGAGATGAAACCTCACATATCCTGGGTCGAACAGTAAAGTCTGTGGGAACAGCGAAGGGATGAGTATATTTATTAAAGGCCTTGGCTTCTCGGTGTTGTGGAGTTATTTTGTTTGTTTTTCATTTCCCCTTCCCTCTTTGCTTTTTAAATATTCAGCAATTTTTTTTTAAGGGAGACAGCAATAATGCATGTATATTCATTTACCATTTTTATACACTTAAATTCAGGCTCAAAGTAAAGCAATTACTTACCTCCAAACTAGCTTGCAAAGCACAGACCAGTAAAATTGGAGGATTCGATAACCGAAATCCATTAATTCCTTCACTTAGTTGTAATTCTGTAAAATGAATAACTTATATTAGTGTTTTTGATTTCTTCTTTTTAAATGGATTGAACCTTATCTTGAAGTCCATCCTGATGCAATAAAATATTTCACTAATGTGGCCTGGAGGAATCGGTCATTAAAAGGAAATGGCAATCTATTCACAGCTAATACTTTTAACTTCGAGAGAAGCCCAATTTTATCCAGTGGAAGACCTCATTAGCAGCTTCATGGGAACTAGAGAACTGCAATTAATTTGTTTAAATGGTGTGTGTTAAAGCCACCTTTACACTTGAATCTCTTTTAACACTGACACAAACCAGAGGAATTCCCAGCCAGCAGAGGCACGCTCGTGCGGAGCCGTGGTGCTGCCACGAGCAGGGAATCGTGTTCCTTAATTTTATTAAACTGACAAGACACGTGGGGGCTGCATATGCAGCTAAGTGTAGCTTCAGGCCACAGAGAGAACTTGCACAGACTTTAGGCTGTGAAATTTCACAAGATCTATTTAATAAATCCATAAAGCTTGGCTGTAACTTCTGTGTCACCATTTATATTTCATGCTCCAGCACCAGAGCAAGAGGGTGATGTGGAGGAAATGCTTTTCGTGCACAGCATTCTGGCTAATTTTATAATGATCTGTGCCCAACTTCTCCCCTATAAACAGCACCTGGAAATGGATAAGCAATGCTTTTCTTCTGAGTATTTCAAGGCAATTTTTGTCTTCTGTTGGCTTTCCAATGCGCTGCTCTCTTATATTTGGTCAGAAAACAAAGAGCAGACCGAGGCTATTAGAGAGGTGTTCTCCAGCCAAAGTCACAGCAACAGGGACTGCCACAGAAAATTAAAAATATATTAAAACCAAACCAAACAATTAAATCAAAAAGCTCTTTTCTCTTCCTGACCCCTCAGGATATTCTCTCTGCCATACTTTAAAATGGAGCTAAACAGTCTGGCTGTCAGATTTGGAAAGGAGTCCTCAGTGCATATTGGGCCAATAAATATTTAGCCCTTTCAGAGCAGGTTTGGTTATGTCTTATAACCCCCCCTTGGCTACTGGAAGGGATTTGGAGATGCTGAAACACTGGTGGTATTTCATGACTTATGTCTGGTTGACTTACCTTAATTTATATAATTTCTCATTAATTCCAGTGGAACTAATCTTAAAGTAAGATATTACCCAGACAAAGGTTAGCAGATCCTCACTTCTCAGACTTACATGTTTCATTCACTTTGAAACTTTCATCCATATTCTACACCTGCATTTTGAAGGTATTTCAGCAAAATATCTAGAAGGAGACAGTCAGACCTATATGCCCAGAAACCAAATTTATTCCCCCTTTTATTTTTACTCCATTGCATTACATATTTGGAGCAAGCTTACCTTAATACATTTAACCTAATTTAGGAAATGCAAAGTTCTATCCTTTCTACTCCTGCTACTATGTAAGTGAAAGTGTTTATATATAAATGCATCAAATAAGGTAAAATTGAAAGTGTAAAAATACATACTGTTTTCCATGAGGAATCGTGTTTTGAAGTTATGACCCCACCAACCAATTAGCCTAAGATTTTGAAAGAAAGCAAATTAACAGCAATCCTTGCATAATACCCTTTAAATTAGATTTGACCGTTAAGAAAGATATAAGTAAGATTAACAAAAAATGTCAATTTCTAAGAATACATTGTATTTCTAACAAAGACATAAAAATGCAATGAATTATACAAATAGCTAGCACTAAGAACTTAATATTACTATCTGGGAATTTCTCTTTAACTGCTGATGATAAAATGTTCTACATATTTCAGTTAACTATTGATTTCTAACAATATCCCTTTTGTCTGAATTAATTTCACAAACGAAGAACAGAACAGAAATATTTCCACTGTTTTATTCCAAGGCATTAAATTAAATCCCTCCTCTAAACTTATTTCTATGACTACTGAAAGCTAAAAAGTGTTATAAAATCTGACTTGGTTTTGCCAAGCAAGGAAGTTGGTGATGCAGAAAGTAAATGGGGCCTCAGAAGAAAGCTTGTGCAGGCATTGCCTTTTCCTTACTGTGAGCCAGCAATGTGAATTCTGAGTAAACTTTTCTTCTGCTGAACTGAACTTATTATTAAAAAAATCTTTCTTTAAAATAATAACCAAACCACTACAATCCAAAAACCAAGTTTCTTAGATCATGTTCAGAAAAAAAAAAAAGAAAATAAATAAAAAGAAATGGAAAAAAATTAAAGATTAATTACTTTGAAAATCATTTTTAAATTAGCATGATATTATATTATCAATAATTTCATATTTGCTATAAAAATACTCTCAAGTATATAGACATAAATAGTTTTTCAAAGTAGCTGGATGATGCACTGGATCACCTACTGCCCAAAGCACTTCACATAAAGTCAATATTGCAAAATGAAGCAGTCTCTGCCCACCTCCACTGGGTTCTGTACTTCTTATCTCAGTGCATAGTAATACTGGTGACTAATAATGTCAGTACTGCTTGAAATTTCCTGTATCAATGCTATTAAATTATTATTACAAAGTCACCACCTTAGATGGTTGGGAAGGAGCCTGTGGTCTCCGAGACTACACATATGGGATAACATTTCTTCCAAGGCTTTGCTCAGTTTTTTCTACACCAGGTAGCAGAGCTGTTTGTTAGGAGTGAATCCTGACAAGTATTCAAAAATTGTAATTATATGAATCCATAAGAGAAACCCCCAGTAGATCCGCCTTTGCGGAAGTAAATTAGGAAAAATGAAAGGCATTGCCCCTCTGTAAAGCAGGAGCTCTTCTTTGCAGCATGCTTAAAAGAGCTTAGCTCTGCAGAATTAAGGCCATATTTGAATTAAGGACTTGTTATATGGATACTATTACACCATGGTTTAAAACAAAGTACTTCCTATTTCTGTATAACAGCCTTGGTTTTATGTTTACTTCTATGAAAAGCTCTGAGCTGCATCCAAACACAGTACATAGAGAAAAGGCTTGCTTTTCTCTTTATTGCTGCATGATGTTTTTATTATTCTAAGACCCTTGAAAATCAACAGTGCAAAATACATTCGTTTCAAATGAGATATTACATTACCAAAATGAATATACCCCAATAAAGTAGAATGTATCTTCTGCCCAAGTGACTGAGTTACTGATGCTTTAAATTGTAATAGATATTCCAGCTATTTAATATGAACTGTATAATATATAGAACATTTTGGTATAAAATCTGAATATTATATGTTACTACAATACACTACTGATGTCAATTCCATCAATTCCAAAGGTTTTAAAGAGAAAAAACATTTGGACTGTTACTCTATAGCAAGTAGTAAACAATACCGTGCTGTACTTGAACTGAATCCTAAATTCAAAGACAAAATAAACATCAACCAGAATATTACCCAGCTAGAGCTTGATGAAAAGCACTCTGGTGATATTCTGAATGCCCAAAAACTTGCTAACTCTGAAGCTACCTTAAAACCAGACCTCTGCTGCAAAGCCACGTTTGCAACTTGGAAACTGAAATTTCGGAAGTTTTCCAAAAATGACAGAATGAAGGATTTTTTAAAGACAGTTTTAGCTGTCTTGCCCTTTCCTACCATAACTTTGACAATTTGTTTTTAATTCTTCTTTTTTTTTTCTTCCTCTTTTTGGCTGTTCTAGAACTTCAGAGGTGTCACTACAGGATGTGCACTTTGAGGCAGCTCTGGTCCTACACTCTCATTGATCTAATGGTCCATATGGATGTCATATTATCTGACATTTAAGTTGACAGGCTTCAAAGTGTGGAAATTAACAAAATCTTTACAAATTAGCAATTTGCTGTTTACAATTTTCTGTGAAAATTTTGAAATGAGGGTTGCCACTGCTATGCCAAATTTCAACCTGTTATGATGGGAAATAGCTAAGGTGTTAAACCTCAAACATAAGGCTTTATAAATGCTCTCTAAAAATAATAGGCAATAAAACTGCACATTAAGATACTGCAGTAAAATTTCCTATTAAAGAGTTGTTACTCTGCATGCAAAATGAGTATTTTGAAATGCAGTCACCATTTTGACTATTCCTGCTTCAAAAACAAAGGCACCAAGATCTAAATTGATTTTGATTTCCAAACCATAATCTTTGCAAAATGCATAATGCGGCGGGCTCTGAAAAGCCTGTTACGATGTGCTCGTGTTTAAAGACACCTTAAACTTGTTAGGAACTGGGCTGTGGAATTATAAATTATATCCTTTTGAGTGTAGATAAAACCCATTTTTGAAGTGTGTTAAAAATCAGTGTGTCAAAAATCTGGAGAGAAAAAGGTCTAATTTTGCAAAGATTCCGCTACAAACCTTTGAGAATAATGTTTTAGTGGTCACTGCCCTTTGCATGTAAATGTATCCAAACTGAGAACTTGTCTTTTTTTAACACAGAACTAATATTTATCCCAGCTATAGCTGGTTTGGAGTGTGTGCTCCGAGTCCCAGGTACCTGCAGACTCCCAGGGCTGCAGAGGTGTTCCTGAAGCACCGTAACAAATAACATCTCTCCATTCAGAAGCAAAAGCAAACATCAAATCCATTGCAATCATGACAAAAAGGAGAGTAACTTAATGCCCAATCAGAGTAACTTAATGCCCAATCAGCTATGGGTTTTGCTGTGAGGTGTGCATGTGCTTACAAACCTCTTTCTATAAGAAAATAGCTTTTAAAATTGATAAATGACATCTTCATACTTTGGTAAGAGACTTTCCCAGTGAATTCTGCAGCTTTCCAGTCTATGCACAGCAGTAGCTTTTTGAATGTGCCACATAACATTGAAGGCAAACCATGAAACAAGTAGGCATAAAATGAAAAATTGCTGAAATGCTTCCAAATTCCTTATTTTCATCCCAAAATAATCTCTTATTTTACAAATCAATGAACAGAGATTTGCTGCATTGGAAAATGGCTCCAGAAATAAATAGTATCCTCTCACCTAATGTCCCATCCCTGGAGGTGTTCAAGACCAGGTTGGATGGGGCTTTGAGCCCCCTGATCCAGTGGGAGGTGTCCCTGCCCCATGGCAGGGGGATGGAACTGGATGGGTGTTGAGGTCCCTTTCAACTCAAACCATTCTGTGATTACATGATTCTACGATCCAGTCATACTTTCTTTGAGCACATTTGCACCAGGGAACAATCCCTCCAATAACTATTTTTACGTAGTTCATTTCCCTCCTTCACATCTGCCTGGGTTAGACTAAAGCACTGGTTGTTCATAACTCGAGTCATCTCATTTGTAGTTGCATTAATGATGCAAGAGTGCAGGATATAATGATCCTGATGTATGTGCAGTGCAAACATCAAAGAAGATCCAGTTAAAAAACACAGAAACTGTAAAAAAATTCCTTTGACCTTTGCTTCGAAGTTAGAGATGATCATGCTACTCATTTATAATTTACAGCCTGTAGCAACATGGGTCTCATTTCCCTTCTCAGCAAGGAAAAAACCTACACTCTTGAGTAGCAGAAAAGAGGGAAATACGTTAATGTGGCCAATGCAGGGCAATGTACTGGAAGAATCCTGTCATTATATTCTGTGGGAAATCATTTCATGTCTGTGAGAAAGCACTGTGAAAAGCCACAACAGGAATGCAGTGTGAAATTAGAAATATTTTATATTACACCAGCCTGCTTCACTGAGCATGGAACAGTTTGTCTTCTCTCTGTTATCAGGTCACAATGCCATCTAGAAATTTCATATTCATTACTTAGATTATATCTGTGTTAGGAGGACATACCAGCACAACAAGTTCACGAAAGCTAAATCATAACACAGGCAGTCTGGGGGCAGACTGTGTCCGTGAGGAGCTGCTGGGTGGCAGCTAAACTCTTCATTCACACTACACTTCATTTTAGCAAAACCATCCAGATGTTGGCAAAGATTTGCTTGAGTTCTCATGCTGCTGTTCCTACCTATGAGTAAGAATCAGCTTTGAGGAGTTAATGAGACATCTTCCTGCTCCTGGAGTTTATTACACAGAGCCGGGACAGATATTGTGTGAAGGCAACCTCATACAGGAAAAGAAGGGCCAACAATAATCATTAGGTTCAATTTCTTGCAGTTCTGTGTGTCCGTGACACAACTGGCTGGTCAAAGAGCACATCCATTCCCTGTTCTTGACATCTCACAACACTTCAAGACCTACAATAAGTAACCAAGGGTGCAGCGCGACTCAAGTTTAGAGATGTTAACTGTCTCCAGTATCACTCCATCATCAGGAAATGTGTTAAATAAACAACCCAGGAAGGCGTTAGACTACAATCAGATGACCTCTCCTGGGTGCAGGAGCCAGCTAAGGACAAACTACATCTGACCTCAGTCACGTTTGGTCATCATCCTGCTGTTTGGAAGAACACGGTGGTACCGCACCACTGGGGTCACTTCCAGAGTCCTCTTCTGCCCAGCTTTCATGTTTCAAAGAGCAGGTTAAACAAACATAATAGCACAGCCAGGTCCCAAAGAACAAAAATATTCCTTAACATGTTTTTCATCCATCTATGAATCTCCAGCTCAACTGAAACATTAATTCCAAACCTTGAAGCACATTTTCCCAGTGTCCTGGGTTCCACACAGCACATTAGAGTAGTGTGGACTCAGGTTTTGAGCAGGAGCATCTCCTAAAGCTGCTGCACTCAGACAAAGGTTAATCACAGAAGCCCAAGTCAGTTTATCACCCCCTCAAAGCCACCTCAATCTCACCCAGATTTACAAGCAGCTCTCCACAAACTCCAAGCACAGATATGATCCCCAGGCTCAACAGCTGGGGCACGCTCTTCTGCATTAATTTTATTGCAGTTTCCTAATTGAAATGTTTTATATGTCTTAATTTAATTTTTATTGCATTAATTTTACTGCAAGCACAGGAGCACAATTGTTCTTCTTTGGATTCCATGCCAAAATTCAGAAGAAACAGCAAGAATAACCACTCCTGCACAAGAAAATAGTAAAAAGAACCCTGTTCATTGCTTGACATGGCATATTTTTGGCTCACTGACTAGAGTTTGAGGAGTTTCAATTTTCTTATCTTTCAGAGACTTGTCTGATCATGGATGAGTCATTTAGTCTTTCCCTGTCTCAAGTCCTCTTCTCTAGAAATGTTGCTCAGTACTGCCCTGGCTCTCCGGTGAGTGGCAAAGATACATTTGTTAAAATATTTTCACATATCTAGTAATGAAGACCACATGTAAATGGAGAAAAAGTATTTCCTTGGAGTAGCTTATACTGGATTTTTTGAAATACAACTAAGGAAAGGGGGTTTGGGGGTAATGGCTCAAGCCGCTGGTTTTTTTTCGTCTCCACTCAGCCTTTCCCCAAATTATCCTCTCAGGCTCAAAAGTTGTTTCCAGTGCTAGGTTTCTGTTGAGTTCAGAATTCAATATTTTTCTTGATCCATGTCACCCAACTGGCACTTACATCAAGAAAAATAAACCAAACAATATTTCTATTTCTTAATTCCAGATGGGGTTTCACAGCTGTGCTGAAACAAAACTGGAGCCCAAGTGGATGGGTAACGCTATTGCACCGCAGCTCCAGCCTCTCCGGACTGGGCACCAGCAAGGTCCAGTTCTGACCTAGTGCTCTCCTGCTGAAAACTCACTGGAAGGGAGAAAAATATTTCATATAATCTTTGCTGTGGTGACAAGGGGTCTGTTTAATCAAAGAATAATTAAGAAGTGACTCCCAGTCAATGAAATGCAGAATTAAAAACTTTTAACCCTCCTGTGTAAATGAAAGTTTGTGACGCTGTCAGTTACGGAATAAACCTCAGTGTGTGTATATATATGAGGTAGGATTTGTGTAGAGGATTAAGAGAGTTAACAGTTAGCCCTTGTTAAAATCTAGCAATATTTGGAAGCCTAACTACCAGCGTCTCCTTCAGAAAACCTTGCCAAGATTGCCAGAAGTTATATTTAAAGCCTCTTTTTTTCCCCCTCCTTTATATCTATTTAGATATCCTTTATCCCAAATGGTAAGATTGGACTTCTTCCATTATTCTCTTCTCTGCAATGTCTGTTCTTAATTTTAAGTAGGATCTGTTGTTAGAGTTTGAAAAGCTTTTGAAGCCCAGGTAATTATTAGCCTCAGACTTCTGTAGTTTTGGACTTGTACGTACTCTGATGCCTTCCTCGCCCTTTCAGCTCATTACAGATGTTTCCTAATTATTAAGCATATGTGACTTGTGAGCAGTGCCATACATTATTAATGGACCAGTCTCTTAGAACTCAGTGGAAAAAAAAAAATAACAACTCCCTGAGAAAAGTTGCTACTGCAAAAGTAGTAACTTTTCATATTTAATACCAATGAGGCTTTACTTTGTCAAAAGACCAAAGTAATACGATTGCATTAGAGGCTAATGGCATGGCATTTTCCTTCTGTTGAGTAGGTTGAATTTTCAGTGCCATCTAAAGGGAGATGAATTTTTCTCCTCTATTTTGGGTTAAAAAAAAATAGCTAAATTCACTTTCTGCCTAGCAGCAAATTTTAACAGCAAGGACCAAAAATTCTGAAAAAAAGTTTCATAATCTAAACAATGACACTTGCTTAAATATGCAACTGCAATGTGTGACATTAAGAAATCTCTACCTTTGAGTAATCATCCTTTTTCCAAAAGCAGCTGGGCAGCCTCAGATACCCAAGCCTTGCTCTTCTTTGAGGTGGGGAATTTAATGCAACTGTTGCCACAATTAGAAGGACTCCTGGGTGAAAAACCTAAGCTGTTTGGTCAATCAAGTGCAAAGTGATTTACAGCTGATAGGTATTTGAAGATAGAGGGTACACACGCTCTTCTTGAATTGATTTCTTTCCTTGTTAGCCTTTCAGACTCAACACAAGTGGGAAAACACCAATTTCAACGCGTCCCTCCATGTTATCCCTCCAGGTCAAAACAAAAGGAGATTGAGTTCACTTTTGTAAGAGGAAACAAGTTGCTGTGATCGGGGCAAGAGAAAGAGAAATGGTTGCAATGCTGCGAATCCAATCACGGCCCCTCAGAGCCACACAGAGCTCTCCAGCAAACCTCTAAGGCACTTCCAATGAGAGATGATAATTTCATTTGCCATGATCAGGCAAAAGCAAGGCATGATCAAGCAGTAGACAGAATTGGAGCCTCAATTAAATCCTGGTAAAAGAGCCCACAAAAATCAGCCCCTTCAAGGCTAATGAAGTTGAATTAAAAACTGTTAAACCCGTTTACGAACAACTATTATCACAAAGTGCTAATAAATCACTTCCACAAGCCAAATATCAGATATATGAAAAGGGGGAATGCAGCCAACAGTATGTTAGCACATTTAGTAAAGGGAAATCGAATATTCTGCCTAACACCAGAAATTAAAAATCAAGCAGGGAGCCAATTTACTCAGAGAGATATTAATAAAGTTCTCAGCGATTTTTATAAAGAGTTGAATAGTTCCCAATTATATTATTGTGATAAAAAAAAAGCATATTAAATTCTTTAAGGATTCAATATTTTTTTCTAGGCTGTTTCAAACAGATTAAATTAAACCAGAAGTGAAAGCAACAAACCCTCCTAGAGCCACTTTTAAACGTGAATTCTGGCTTAAAGGAGACTTGGATAGTTTTGATTACTCTGATGCATTTACTGAACTATACCATCTCCTCAGTCCCTTGGACAAATCTTTGAGGGGATGATATCTAGATAGATTTCTAAATAATACATGTATCTGCACTATAATATAAAAATTTTAAGATGTGGGAAGTTGTGCTTCCTCAAGTCTCTGTTGAGTTTGAATACAGTGATCACAACATTAATTCAAGACTTTTATCATACTAGAATCCTTGTTAGCTAAAATGTAAGAGTTATCACCTCTGCTCTTTGCCTGAAACAAGAGGCAATCCACATTAGATATGGGGTTTTTTTTTAATGACAGTAGCTGGAACTAATTGAATTTCAGGCTTTAACTGTCAGCAACCTTGCCACAGAATCCAGTGGCTGTGTTACAAAACATTTGCTAACACTAAGTGATACTCAAGGAGAAAGGAACTTAAACTGAGTTAATTGTGCTGCAGTTTAAGACATGAAATCACTAGGGAAGAACAACAATGGCATCTTTCAGAGTTATTTTAAAGAGCCCTTCCTCAAAAAAGCTGAAATTTCATCCATGATTAGAGAACATGAGAAAAATGTGACAAAGAGACCTTTCTTTACAGGGAAGCAGTTGCCCTAATTTTCAGAAGCACATAACCCACCAGTATTTTGGGTCCTAAGACATGAGGCCCAACACTGGTCTCAAGTGCACACCAGCTCTTCTCAGTAAGATGCTTAAATCATCTTATTCACGTGTCCCAAGCTAACTGTAACAGCAGCACTGACAGCCAACTGCCAACACACACCAAGCAAATCTCTCTGCACTACCTTACCATGGGCTGATAGAAAGCCAAGTCAGAAAACTGTCAATGAAAACAGAGTGATGCTGAAAAACTAGATTAGGTTAGGAAATTATTGGATTTTTGCTCAGTAAACTGTACACAGCTAAAGAAATTAATGAATATTTCCTCACTTTGAGGAAATATTTTTCATGCCATGAAACAGAAAGAACCTACAACTTTTGATTAGGTTTCTGATGTGATGTCCTGTCAACTGAGAAACGAGGAGGAGGAAGAGGAAGGGATGCAGCATCCCTCCCAGAATCTCACGCAGAACTGCTCTTCAGATGCTTGAGTGAGCACTGATTTCCATGTGGACCCTCACAACCCAAACTGAAACTGATCCTGTAGCTGCTCTTCAGTTTCCACACAGTAGGAAGTGGCAAGAAGCACCTACCAGGCAGTCCTGCCAGCAATTTCAAGGGCAAATGAGGAGTGGGGACTCTGATAACAAGAACTTTCCATCAACAACAAACAGCTGTGAAAATAAATATTTCACAAATGGAAAGCAAGAGGAAGGATGGCTTAAAGCAAGTGGACAAGAAGAAACAATATAAGTCATGAAGGTCTTTAAGAAGCTCATGACCCAAAGATGCATGGAGACGGGCAAGAAAGAAAGAACAGCAGGTTATAGGTTTCCTTTCCTGGACTTGCCAGGAAAGAAATTGTGGCAGCATCAGAAGAAATTACTTAGCTTGCCCACAGCAATGAAGAAGATAAAATAGATTTGACTAAGAGTGCCCAAGGAAAAAGAAAAATAAAAAGTTGACTACTCTGGCGAGACTTTTTCCCCGGCTGAGCACTTCAGAGATGAAGGTTCAGCCAGGAGAGAAGGGGGTATGAGGACCAGAAACCCCATGAACAAGTAGAAATAATAAGCAAAAGTGGTAAACCAAGCAAAAAAGAAAAACCATGCACAATACTCCCCCAGTGCACACACACAGAATACAAATTCTGCACGACATAAAGAAGCTGAAATATTTCCTTAACTTGGGCAATGACCTTCCACCAACCTTATGTTTTGAATCAGGTGGTGGCTGTGATGGGAATCACAATATGCTGTATGCATGGTAGAAACATGGAATGGTTTGGGTTGGAAGGAACCTTAAAGATCACCCAGTTCCAACCCCCCTGTCATGATCCCAGAGCTGTGGCTAAAGCCAAAGGAGTTTTCAGCCAGGACAGGGCCAGGCATGACCGTGTGGTGCAGGAGACCCCACCTGAACCAGTAAATGACAATTCCAGGAATATACTCAAGGGGACATGAATGAGGAGAAAAAGGTAACTCTATTAGTGGCAGAAAAGCATAATGGCTATTGATGGTACTTTCAGCTTAGAGCAATTTCAAGGCACACTGTGATCTGGAAGTACATTCAGTAAGAAAGAATTAGAAACAACTTTCCACTAATGAACAAATACAAAAGCATGAGCAAATTTCAATTTTAAAGGATGTGTGTAAACTACAGGTTTAAATGAGAAGCTTAGGAGGAAAGCTTCATAAAAAGTACCCAAAGTGGGAATATGAAGCAGAAAAAGTGAAAAACGATCAAATACCAACAGTGAGACAACATCTAGCAGAAAATCCCAAATGCAAAATTGCATTAGTTCCAGCACATTTCTGCACAGAGGTAAGGGAGCTCTTAGTGGAAAAGGCAGAAGATACACTTGATTTTTTTTTTTGAAATTAAACATTTTCCTCCCTAAAGGAGAAAGGTTCTGTGAGGTGGAAACAAGAAACACACAGATTGAGATAAGCATAAGAGAGGGTATAACATCTCTTTTTGTGACTTATTAAAAAGGCAGGTAAAGAATGTCTTCTTTCCATTTTTTTAGAGGTGTGTGACACCAGCATCTCTGGAAGTTCATTCAGCAGGAAAGAAACTAACTCACTGCCTTCTCTTATTGGGAAAACTCAAGATATAACAAAGTGTTTTCAAAACTACCTGTCTCAAAGTGGAGAACTGAGGCACAAAGAGCAGGCAGCTAACAACCCACATCCTTTGAAGTGGGGGGAAAAAAAATCACAGCAACCGCAGAGACTCAGAGGAGAGCCCCAGGATCTCTTCCTTGCTAGTTAACAGGGATGCAAGAGTTGCCCCCAGGCTACATTCACCTTTCCATCAGGCTAAGCCTGTTGGGTTCCTTTCATGTGTTCAAGCAGTTGTGTTGTACAACATGTGATGAGAAAAGCTAGAGGCAGCAGGTGGGAAATTGCATCCGCAAGGAACGCAGCCACCTCCGTCTTGTTTCCAAGGCTGGGAGAGGGAAAGGGCCGTGGCAGAGCAGACTAAGTAATGCACATCCCACCAGCACGGTCCAGAAGGGGAGATGTGTGAGGAATTTGAATCTGCTCAGGTCTAACATGTGAACTCACTAGTTTAGTGAATGATTACTGAAGAATGAAAGGCCTATGGCAAGAACTTGATCAGCCTCTGGCTTAAAATAAAAATGATTTTTTAAAAAGGCTGTGATGAGCATCGTGCTTGAAATGACATTTCTTCACATTATTGGTGGAGCTGCGCACAAAAGAAAGAGCAAGTTATTGGGCAAAGACTTGAATTTACATAAAATTCCCAACTCTGCCCCCACTGTATCTGCAGATGTCTGCAGCCAAACACAGTTGTGCTATAAATATTATTTTGGAGAAGATATGACTCATAGAAGTGGAAAGGCTTGTGTTTACTTGTTTATCTCCACTTACCCCAGCGTTCTGTCTTGATAACAGGCATGAAAAGCAGGAATCAGTCCAGCACTGTGCTTTTTAAAAACACTACTTAATATATTTGAAAAATCTTACAGGAATAGCGTCTCTTATTTTCCACGTACTCCATTCTAAGATTTGAGTTTTCAGAACTAAGTGTCCAGGTAGCACAGGAGTACAGACAGGGAATGAAAACAGCCCATTATTTTCACACTCACTCCAGCATTCCTATAGGTGATGCAGGCTCGAAATACAAACACATTTACTCGTACACAGCCCCACGAGTTTACAAGGAGGCATACAGCTCCTCTCTCAAACATCTTAAAATCTAAGCACCACAAAGATGACAAGACATAGGGGAAAACCTTCAGGGAGGAACGAATGAGAAGATTATTTATAATGAGAAAAGAAGCAAGATTGCTTGAAGATACAGCTTAATTACAAGGGAGGATTTGAAGGAAGACAGAGAGAAAACGCTTGACAGAGAACAAGGAGGCAATCATGAGAGCCACATAAAAGGATGTACAGAGTTGAAGAAATGAAAATGGGAATAGATGATGTGAATGCACATTAACCTCTCTCTTTTTTTCACCCAGAGACTCACTGCAAAGTTAAAAAATGCTCTTGGATGTTTGTCATTCAGTTGGTGAATCCGAGAACACACCCCTGCAGGCCCATCATGTGTCTAGATTGGCCTAATAAATCACTTGTCCCAAGACAATGCAATTAAGCCTAATTAGCCAATGCCTTTATTCCTAAACAGCCTCTTCCCAAAGGAGGTTTTAACTTTTGGTTTCTACATTAGCTCAAGGAGCTAAATTGCTCTCATCTGCTCGGCATAGAAACAGTTCATTTCTACCTTAGCACGGGTACTCTGTGCGCTCGGGGGACACGTGTTGTGCTCCATTAATAGTTTATCCATGCATTAGTCCACAATTTGAGTCCTCTAGGATCAGTGGCAAACCCTCCTCTAAATGGCAGCACGGACATTTCCATCTGTGAGCCCTGACTTTCCACCTTGCTGCGTTCAGTGCAGCTCCTGGGAAGCCTCTGCACTGCTTCTCCAGGTCCTCTCCTCGGCCCGGCCTCGGTGCTCTGTTCTGCTAAAACTTCCAGTACTGCCAAGGTATTCAGAATTGATAGATTTCAAGGGTCAGTGAGAACAGGACCATCTTAGTCTGTTATTCCTCAAAGCATTTTGAACAAGAGCAGCTTTAGTTCTTTCCAATACAGTGGATATAAAACAATTTTCCCAAACTTTTTAAGACTGTCCTTTGTTCCCAACTCACATTGCTCTACAGCTACGTTATTTTCAGCAGCTTCACAGAAGATTCAGCTATGTAGTTTGGGGATAATGGGGACTCTAATTCAAAAAGGAATAATGTGGTATTCCCTCACAGATCAAGGAAATAACTAAAGAAAACTCAGTTGCAGCTACCAGCCCTGAAGGGGTTGAGTAACCTCTTGTAAAACAAAAGTTACTGGGCAGAGGGGTTCTGCACTGGAATGGGATGGGGTTCCAGGACGTGGGAAAAAAAAGGGAAAAGGGAAATACAGGGAGCTGGAATAGCATATTTATTTTTTATCTCATGTCAGGGTAAAAGTTCACAGAGGAAAGAGCTGCACAGGTCTCAATAAAGAAGTAGCAAGAAGGCATTTCCATTGGAATGAAGATGCCAAAAATAAAAGTGGTCTAAGAGAAAGGGTTGATATCTCACCTCTGCCTGCAAAGAAATTGTCTGCAGATTCCTTGTGTTTCTCAAAGCTAGTATGAAATACTTTTTGTTTCCTGTACTTTGATGCCTTTTTTTATCCTATAGCAAAAGCTTTTCGGACATCAGCTGCTTCCTGCACACACAGCATTTCTTCGCATCACACAAACTTCTTATTTTTAAACTCTACCTGCTGCTAGGCTGTGCTAAAGCTAAGCCTTGATAAATCCTTTCATTTTAAACACTAGACTGTGTACAATTTTCATTTAATCCTCTGCCAAGGCTTATCTATTATTCTCCTGGCTGCTTTACATACATTTATTTCCCTTTCATCTTTTTAAATTATGCCTTACTTTTTCTTATAGAGGCTCGACTACGACTTTATTCCTTCCCCTATCTCAAGACTCTGTGAGTTTGTCCTCTCCCATCCCTTACATGAGCTGACAGCAGAGCTGAACTCACTGCAAATTTACAGCTGCACATGCTTTGCTGTGAACATGAGTTCTCCTGCAACTTCTATCCCAGGTGCTCACAAACATTCACATTTTGTTATAGCAGAATTTAGTTATCCTTCATTTTACCAATGGAGAAACTGAGAAACACGGGGATAAAAAGAGAAAGATAATAAATTTTCTGAAGCCCAAAATGCTACTCAAGCAAAATTTCAGTATTAGCAGGTCACCTCAGTGCTCTCTGTGCCTTTGAAACCTCCTCTCCACGACATAACTGCATTTATGTGGCAGCTTGGTGGCACTGGACCAGCCTGCATTGACCAAATATTTTCAGTAGTGTTTCATAGCTCTGCTCTGTCCAGGTCTTTTTTTATTTGAAACCTTCCCTTAGAGAAATCACTCTAGCACAACTGGCCAAGAATATATTCCATTATGATATATAGAGCAGGTATTAAAAAAGCTATTTGAGTATTAAAAGAGACTTCAAAGGAGGTGAGATCATGAAAGAATAGGGATATATCGGACCCATATATGTCAGATTGATTCAGTTTTACTGATTTAGGAAGAAAGAAGGGGACTAGCAAAGGGCTACCTGACATAGTCAGGCACAGATGTTAATTAGGATGGTTACAACAATGAACCTTCAAACACATGGCCTTTGCAGTGAATTACAGAGCTATGCCCAGCTAAGCCAGGGAGTGCAGGATGCTATTTGCAGTGACACAGAACAAGCTGGGGGCATGTGGGTCTGTATTTTCCACAGCCTCCATCTGGCAGTAGGGATCAAACCTTGCTCTTGGGCATAAATCCTCTTTCAGGTTGGCAAATTACCAACTTTTAAAATTCTTGTGACAAGTTTGCATATCCATAGCAAAGAAGAGTGGAACTGGTATTGCCTTTTGTCTGCTGGGATGTGACACGGTATTACTGCATAACGCCAGGTTTGGCTTTGGTAGGGTTGCAGTTAGGCTGCCACAACCTTGGTCTTCAGAGCCAAGGCAGAAAGCATGACCCCAGCTGCTGGCAGTAAGGCTATTGAATAAATTAATAACTCTTTCTGAAGCTGCATTTTAAAAGAAAGCAGCAGCAAATAAACATAGAAACATAGAATCGTTACGGTTGGAAAAGACCTCTAAGATCATCCAGTGCAATCATCAGCCCAACACCACAGTGCCTACCAAACCATGTCCCCAGGTGTCACAGCCATGCATTCTTTGAACCTTTCCAGAGATGGAGACTCCACCACTGCCCTGGGTGCCTCTGCCAGTTCCTCACCACTTCTAGAGTAATTTTTCCTAATATCTAATCTAAACCTCCTCCGGCACAACTTAGGGCCATTTCCTCTCCTCCTATCACTTGTTATTTGGGAGAAGAGACCAGCACCCACCGCACCACAACCTCCTTTCAGGGAGACGTAGAGAGCGATGAGGTTTCCCCTCAGCCTCCTCTTCTCCAGGCTAAACAACCCCTGGTCCATCAGAAGTTCCTTATAAGACTTGTTCTCCAAACCCTTCACCAGCCTCCTCGACCTCCTCTGGACACACAAATAAGTACCTTGTTGTCCAGGGATCAGGCTCTGGATGGAGCAGCAACCGTGGGGAGCAGCTGGAGGGGAACCCAGTTTCTGAAACTGTGCTTAACTGCTCGTATCAGCAATACTCTGGGCATGGACGAAAGCATTGGAGGATGTTAAATCAAAAAAGCATTGGAGGATGTTAAACCAAAATACCTAAATGCCTTTGGTGATGGGCAGTAGCTGTTCTTGGGGGTTTAAAACTAAAATTTGGGGTCAAACCATTCAATTTTCACTAAGTACCTAAGGTTTTTCTGCCTCAGCCTCAGGCAGGCAGGCACTTGGCAAACCTTCTGGGTCTGCCTCTCTGAATTATGGTCAGAACATACAGTTTTATATTAAAATACAATACGTTATTTCAGTATAAAAATAACTACCTAGTCAATAGCTTGCAAAAATATGAAGGATGAGAGAAATTAAAGAAATCTATAGAGGCGGGTAAAGAGACTTGAATAATATTGGCCATGAGTTAAAAACAATATTTCAGACAATTTAAATGGCAAAAGGATATCAACAGGATTGAAATTTAATTACCCACTCGTGTGGGCCGAGATGCAAAGAAACAAAGTGTTTAGTCTTTCTGGTTTTGAATTAAGTTGTCTGGCCACTGGGTGTCATCCTTGATTCAGCTGACAGCTGAAGACTTTCTAGATACAACATAAAACCAGCAACTTCCAGAGCAGTTAAATTCCACTCTATTTGATTGTACAACATACAGCAAATTGCTCTGCATTTAAATCAGCTATAAAATTGAATACTTTGACATAGACAAATTCTCCTTTGTCTCACTGCTTTATTTGGAGACCTGAAATGCCTGGTTGATTCAGAAAAGAAAGAAAAGCAGAGCTACTGGGGCACATTAAACTACAAACAATTTGATGAGTGATTATCAAATCTCAGGAAATATTAAATAACTATGATTAAATAATGCAAAGAGCCTATGTAGGAAGTTTGGAATTACATCTTTAATTGGGCCCCAGGCTGAAAAAAAACTACAGGCAGTTGTATTTAAGAAATTCAAGTATCCAGATTCAGTACACAAGTTAATGACTACGTCTGAAGAAGAAGCTGGAAAAACTAATTTAAGTTCTTACCTAAACTACCAAGGTAATACCATCACACAGAAGTTTCAAAATTTCATCAAGGAGGAAAAACTACTCAAAGTCTTTGAGATTTTATTCATTCTTATGGTTATTCTGTGATTTCTGTCTTGCCCACGTTTTTTCACTGCCCAGCATCTTCCCATCTCCCCACAACCAGGGTGCAGAGGTTTGACCATGAGACCAGTGCCTCCACCTGGCTAATGGGGAAGCAGAAAAATACTTTCCAGAAGAAAGAAATATCTAGATATTCAGACTATTTTGCCAGTGTTCACATATGAGTATCGAAACAGCTCAAAACAGGTCGTATGTCATCCTAATGAGATTTCTGCCATGGGTGACCGAGAAGAACTTATCAGTGTTACTTTCTTATCTCCTGGGAGTCTAGACAGTCTGAAACCAGCACACAGTGCAGCGAAGCTGCTTATTATAATATTATTTCTCTCTCAAACCTGATTTAGTTTGCCTTCTTCAAGCTAAAGTAAAAGCAAGTGCCAGCAACTTCTCCAAGCATTATAGCCAGAAAGAAATATTTACGTTTGTCAGAGCATTAAAAGTATTAATCCTACTGTTCTTAATATACATACATAGTGTACAGTCATATAATATTTTGAATAACAGGGCTTTTTTCTTTTTTAGCACAGCTAACCTCAATTGATAGCACAGCTTTTCATGGATTATACACTCTTTGAGAACACAGATCTCCATGTAATACTTCCTAGCTTTACAAGTGGATATAATTTTAATGAAAACATGCCAGTATTAAAGAGCTATTAGACACAGAGTTGAAATAGTCTTTGATTTTGTTCTCCAACCAAAAACTTCAGTGATTTAAAAAATTCCATTTTTAAAAGAAGATGTTAAATATTCTCTTTACATTAAAGAGTCTCAGGCATGATTTAGGTTAATTGTTTTTATTGTTATGAGCTTTCTCTTTTATGATGACATTTGATTTAGACCTCAGAAGACTTCAAGGAGGAAACGAGTTTAAGATGCGAACATGTTCATTAGTAACTTCAAGATTTACTAAAATTAATATCATTGATGCAATAAGTCAGTAACAAGTGTTGGCCCAATGAGTTTTTTTTGCAACAGGGAATTTATTCTGCATCTGTACCTACGTCCAAACACATCTCCATAGATGCACATATCCATAGTCTATGACTGGGAATCTATAGACTCTCTCAATTTCAATTCTCAACTCAGAGGAAAGGCATTTTCCCAACTGAACTTCACAGCACCTTTTATTTTTGTATAGCAACGTACTTACGCTGGTTTAATACTCAGGGAATGCTTCTCATGAATGAAAGCAGCAGCGAGGCCTCCTGCTCCGGAATTTAAATACTGCAAAGAATAAATAATAGAGATATTGATAAATAATATAAATAATGAACATGTGTCGTGTTCATTATCTATAAAGTACAGCTTTTCTTCCCTCGCCCTGCTTTACAAAACAGACCAATTTTAACATTTCGAGCCGTTTCTAACTGGAGATCTTAGCGTTTGTCTTGAAGTGCTGATGAAAGCAAAAGTAGATATATGTTTTTCAGATTAGTTCTAAAATTATCTTTCTTGGCTTACATATGATATTATAAGACAAAAGGCTAGAAAATTAAAGCCATACTTCATAGTACATATAGCAAAGTCACCAAACTACTCATCTGACTGTATCTGTCAATTTTTAATCTCAAGAGAGGCCAAAGGAACTAAAGACATCTTGTTCCATGATCTGAAATTATTTAAGTTTAGGCAAGTGTATACTCTTATTTAGGGACCATTTAAGAAAATTGTATGGCTGCAAGACCTTCTCAGTGTGAGAAACAAGAGAGGAGACTCCGACACGATGACCACAGAGCAGCCTGTGCTTGAGAAGTTTATCCACCACCAGCATCCACCTCACACCCACAAGACCTTGAGAGTCATTGCCACTGCTACCTTTTGGAACCTCTCGTAACAAAGACACCACTAAAGTCAGTGTCCATCTCCTCATTGTGGCTGGTTTAAAGATGCATCCAAGTCTTGGTCAACAGTTCAGGTGCAGTTCTTACTCATCTGACCCATCATGTAAGTGACATTATGGAAAACAGCCTCAAACAATGAATCTGTTTTACCTTGTAGGAGCACCAGCAGGCAAAATCTACTCCCCAGTCATGCAAATGAAGCTCTACATTCCCAACAGCATGAGCCAGGTCAAATCCAACAAAACAACCCTACAGAAAAGAGATAATCAATGTACTTTCAACCAAGATATACATCACTATACAATTATTTTGAAAAAACATCATCAGAGCTTTATTTGCTCTCTGTCTAGGCATGCTATCAAGTCTCATCTGTTTTAAACTATTACTGGAAACAAGTTTTCTACACATGTAGAAATCATTAATTTTTTTGTAGGCTTGTCCTCAAGGACCCTTGGATAAGGTTTATATTCCTCTGTTTTTTCTCACGCAGGAAACTCAAATCAATTGCAATAAGTATTCAGAATGATTGCATCATTTCAAACTTTTGCATGGTGTGACAAACTCTGGGCAGAGACAAAACATTAATATATTTAATGATGCCAGTCACTCATGAACAATTACATTCCATTTATATTTAACGTCTCCCTGATATTTAAACTATGAAGATCCTGCTCTCTGGGAATCCAAATGGGTGAGGTAGCAGCCTTCTGTAATTTCTCTGTGAAAAAAATGTTGTATTTGTCATAACCACAATTTGCACAGGGCACCAGGAGAGGGAAGAATACAAGGAGCACCAATGTATAGATCAAAGAGAAGCAGTTTTACACACAAAACCACTGGATGGCAGCATTTTTAAACTAATAAGTTCTTCCAAGCTTTGCTATTTAGTTAAGGGCAGAGAACTAAAGCTGCCTTTTGTGCGTGGACTACAAATTAAATCCTATTTTGCATTTTGCTTTTAAAACACAAACAGCCTGCATGCAGGCAGCATGGTAGGAATAAGAGCGAGAGCACAGGCTTCAGAAAAATCAACATCCAACAATAAAACAAAGATAATTTTTTTAAGAATCTCTTGCTGTTCATTGCACGAAGGGAGCCTTAGCTAAATTATTTAAACAGCACTTTGGTATATTTAATCTTCTGTATAAACTAGATAACAATTTGAAGGAAGCAGCATTTTAAGAAGATGTGACATTAATTCTAATGGAAGCATTAATGAATTATCAGTTTGAGAAGTCCCTCTGAAAGGATGGGAAGAAAACTCACTGCTGGAGCATTTGTGCAATCTGAACATTTGCTCTTAATCAGAAGCAAAATTCAAATAAACAGTCCAGCCTTCACTCCCTTGGTTGCTTGTCTTTACAGGGGCTCTCACAAGTTAGTTACAACAAATCAACTGAAATGGTGAAGCTAAGACAGAGAAGCTGAAGCCTACTGAATGTCCATGGGAACAATCTCCTTCAGAGATAAAATGGTCTTGGTTCAGATAAATAAGCTACAGCAAACTAAAGCAAATCTAGTATGGAACAAGAAGGTTTTCACAGGGTTTTTAAGGCATTAACTTCAAAACTTCAGTTGACTGGATTTAAACATTTATAGGTATCCCTTCATACACACTTCTCACACAAACTTTTTTGAGGATCTGCTATGAGAAACCAGGTATAACATTATACGTTGAGTCTTATGTGTATTGGGGTACATTAATAGCAGTAAAACTCTTTAAAAAGCCTGTAAAAATTTAGTTCCAAAAGTCTTGTGTTAAAATCATTTGTCCTTTCCCTGTCAGTAAATGAAAAAGTCTGGAAGAAAGTATGTTCAAGCACAAGACAATGAATGAAGAAAACACAGTAGAAGGGAGGTAGGATGGGAGGATATCAGCAAGTTGGAAGAGCTCACATTCAAATGAGTGTAAAGAGGTTCCATAACCACATCTATACCTGTAAATTCAACCTGCACAAACATCCTTGGGCATTGACACTGATGGGAATAGACCAGCTTTTATCAACAATGTGGGCTTGTAGCCTGCAAAAAGGATGGTCACCAACATGCCTTCCATGGATTGTCTTCCTGAACTGCTTTAACCTCTCCCCAACACTTTGAAACTGGTTGGTAAATCCTGCTGTGATGAGGGGAGACCTCATCACTGTCTACAGGAGGTTGTGGTAAGGTGGGTGTTGGGCTCTTCTCCTAGGTGACAGGTGATGGGACGAGAGGAAATGGCCTCAAGTTGCATCAGGGCAGGTTCAGACTGCACATCAGGAAAAATTTCTTCACTGAAAGGGTGGTCAAGCCTGGCAGAGGCTGCCCAGGGAGGTGGTGGAGTCACCATACTTGGAGGTGTTTAAAAGGTGGGTTGATGAGTTTCTTAGGGACATGGTTTAGTAAGAGGACAGGTATGGTTGGACTGGATGATCTCAGAGGTCTTTTCCACCCTGATGATTCCATGGTTCTGTGATTCTACTAATGAGGCACAGCCTGAGAATCTGGGTTCTGTGCTGGCTGGTTTCCTACATCATCGCGGAAACGCCCACTCATACCATTTTGTACGAGTCGTCATCTGCAAGATGGGTGGTGCTGGTTTGCTTTCCCAGGGAGTGTCTGGCACTCGAGTCGCACAAACAGCCAATGTTTAGCCACACAGATTGCATGGAGAAAGTAAAACAAACTGAAACAGCTCTCCCTGCACAAGCCACGCAGAATAAGGACTGTGTGGGAACGTCGCTTCCCCAGACTGGGAGGAAAACAGAGCTCTCCATCTGCTCTGGGCAAAGAAGAGGACATGTGCTCTCCCCTGCCTCTTACGTTTTATTCCAACATCTAAAAGTCATTTCTGCAAAGTGTCTGGGTAGCTGCTGATAACCAGCAGGTAACAACTCAGCATGGACAATGACATTTGGAAAGAGGGAGAGAAATGACAGCTTCACACCATCAAAGCTGGGACATTTAGAAAGAGAGACAGGAAAAGAAATGAAGATGAAGGATCTTAAAGCTCTTCCTACTGGGACTCAAGAGATTAAAATACTTTACATATGGTACCGAGTCAGTGGAAAGATCAATATAACTTATGAAATGAAAATTGTATTTGAAAGCTAGAGTCTCCTAAAAGTCAGCCATTTCTTCACCTGGAGAAGAACAAAACAACTCAACCCCCTCCATCCTCTAGAGCAAGCTCAAAAGTATGAAACAAGGAAAAATGCTACATCCTCTTCAGCCTGCTGATGAGTCTCTTGCACAATACGTAGTAATTTTGATTTATTTGAGAGACCCAAGATGGAAAAATAGCCTGAGGTAATTTTTCAAGCTTAATTTAGTTCATTTAATATTTAATGACTTAATGAAGCTGTCTATGTGCAGAGCTTTCACTCTGGGAGGAATCTTAACGTACGTAGAGAACTTGGCTTAAAAAATATAAAAGGAAATCAGTAACTTAATTCATAAATGATTGACCTCAAGAATCTGAGGACATTTTCCAGACCTCCTGAGCTTGCAGCTGAAATCTCTAGCCAAGCCCAGATATGGCACAACACTGACAGATTTTATTTCAATTGTACATTAAAAGAATTATTAAGACCATCTGTGCAGGACTTTTCTCTCCGCTACACTGGCTGAGAAGTGATTTTTTTTTTTCCCCTCCTCTTCTCAAATTACACTTCCACCTTGAATTTTCTCCTTCAAACTTTCTTGATTGCCAACTCTCCCCAGTCTATTTTCTGTTCAGGTGGATGGGGTAATTCACTACTCTGCAACATCATGAAAGCAACCCTTGCATTTTTGCTATGAACGTGACTTCTTAGGCTTATTAATACACAATTTAAAGGAATTCCAGCCTTTCTGTGATAATACACAATGTACAAGACAATTGTTCTATCCATTACTGGTTTCATCAGGTCCAGAAGCTTTGAGGGAGTTGGGTCTTTAAATCCACATGCTTCGTGTCCTGAAAGCCTATCAGCCTGGGCACAGGGACTTGTTGGATGCCACCAGACAGAAATCAAGACCAAACACAACACATAGATGCTGTCGACTGTGGTTCAGCAGTTGTTTTCTTGTTCTCCACTATCCCAACTCATCCTAATATTAGTTCTGACCTGAGAAAGAGGAGAGAAGCTGATTGCTTTTGAAGGTGCAACATCTTGGGTGTTTGGTACCCAGAAGCCCTGAGACTAGGAGAAGCAGTAAAATGTAGGACTACCTCTTACCAATATGAAGACAGCAAATTCTTCATAAATCATTAATTTCATAGCTGTTCAGGTAAATATTTGCCATATGCAGATGTTTAAGTGTGATGATACAGTATGTTACACGGTGGCTTTGCATAAACATCTAAATATCTCTCAACCCAGGGGGCAGAACCCATCAGGTCATTGAGCTGAGTGTATTTGACAGTAGGGAAATAAAACCAGGGATGGCTCATGCTTTTCAAGCCTTATGGGTTCTCAAGCAGTCCTTCAGGCTGAATTGCTACTTCTTTTTAAACACACTCATGACATTTTAGGTCATGAATGTACACCTGGATCCCAATCCTACTCTCTCTAACCACAAAGAAGTTGGTAATTTTTTTTTTCCTTCCTTTTGAAAAAAATCTCTGAAAGAAGAGATTCACTTCTACATTATGGCATTTCTAACAGGCTCACGAGGTGGAAATGGGCCCTTGACGTCTGTCTGTGTCTGCTGAAGCACCAAACTGCTGTCAGAAATTGCTCTCCTTCTCAGCAACAGGATAAAGTCTCTAAAATACACAGTGTTTTTCTGTATATCCACCCGAGTTAATAGTATTATTTGCACTGCCCTATAGAACCTTATGCTCTCCCATCAAGTCCTGGATATCTCCTCAGATAATATAAACATTAAATCTATTTTCACTCCATTTAATGAACTATCAGTGTCTGCTTTTCCCTGGAACACATGTTCTCACTCATTTGGGGTAGTTTGTAGCTTTTCAGTGAAACTGCATCACTTCCACTTGTCCAAGCGAGTGTCCTCCCGTCCAGAGAGCATCCTCAGAGATGCAGTAAAGTGACAGGCTTTTCCTAGGCTGCTCATATTTACAGAAGTGAAGAAAGATTTCTCTCTCAGACACCTTTCAGACACATCCCAGAGCAGATTTTGGGGAGCGTAGGAGGCTGAATGAGAGCTTTCCTGTCACCAGGAGTGAGAGCAAGCAGAGCAGTGGGTGATATCAATCCTATTAATAACTCAACCTCACTTTCAAACATTTCAGCGTAGCATTTTGATTATTTGTGGTCATCAAAGTAGTGGAACACCCCCATGGAAGACATAAAGGTGTTGCTTTCAGAGCTTTGTGGAGCTAATACACAGGCTCCTTTCCACTTGTAGCTGACTGTCCTTATTTCTTTCCTCCTTGGCTTTCTGCATCTATGCTGGAAATGAGTCTTGTTTTGTACTGTGTTCAGCACTAATTTTGGCACCAGGTGCTGCTCTGTGAGAACATTCCCTTTTTATATCCTACGGGCCCCACCCTACCTCTCGCACCTGCTGTGCTCTCCCAGGGGAGACTTTACCATCACTTTCCAGCAGCAGAACTTACTTCCCGGTCTCCAGAAATGTTTCAACTGCCAAACCTACAGCAACAGAGCATGAACAGCTTTTTGTGAGCCAGGAACCTCTCCAGAGAGTTAAAACATCAAATCATTAGCTGGTTTGCTAAAATCCGGTGATACTAAATAAGTTTATACTTGAGTGGTTTAATCTTACATGAGATAAGGTTCATCCAGTAAAAGGCTGTCCCTACAGAAAGTCTGGTGACCTCCTGTTGATAAGACTTCATTAAAAACTACTTTCTCCTGGATTCCTGAAGCAATCGAGGTGGTTAAAGAAGTTTTACAGCTATGCCTGCAGAGTACACTGCCCGAAAGCTCCAAAGGCTGAGTCATCACTAAAATACAGTCCTCTTGTGGTGTTGACGTGCTTCACATTGTGCCTGTCTCCAGAAAACTGATCAGCTGAGTCAGAACACTGCTGGCTCCACGGGAAGCTCACCTCCCTGCTCACTGGGGGCAAAAACTGCCACAGCGTGGCTGCCAGAAAGAAAGAAGATCATGAAAGTCTGCCAAAACAGCAGAAATCCGACATGAGGTAACTTTTAAAGAGAGATTAGAGCTGTGATTATCTCCTCCTCCTTCTCCATTGAACCTCTTCAAATTCTATCCTTCAAGAAAGCCCAGTAGAATTTAATAGTCATGAATTATCTCTCCATATAGTTTAAGTCACACCTGCAAGATTGCTCTCTCAGGGTTATTTCTTCATGTTATTTCACAGCCCCCAGAGGGTCTGGGCAGAGAGTGCTTTTATTTTTTATCAGAACCCCACAGGTTTCCACATGCCCTGTTTTGTTCCACAAAAAGGAGAAATTAAAAATATTTCACAAGGAAAATTCATCTAAAATTGATGTTAAAAGGATGGGTCTGGAGGAGCAATCCTACCTTTTCTTGGCCAGCCTTTGTTATTCTAGGGATGTCAAACAACTGTCCCGTGTAGTACTGCACCCCACTGAACAGAATGACAGCGATGGAGTCCCCTTCCTTCTCAATTACAGCAAGGATATCTTCAGTCCTCAAGGTCTCCTCCCCCTAAACCAAAGTTAAAGCACACATTTTACATCAACTCTGGCAGTAATGAAACTGTCATTCCTTATTTCATAATCTATCTTTTACCATGAGCCGTACTGCTTGCATAAGGAGATCAAACACGAATCCTTAGCATGGAAATGATAATCAAAGCAGTGCTATGAAGGAGCCTATGAGTAACTTACCTCAAGAAAAAATAGCCCCAAAACAGTAGCAAACTTCTCTTGAAGGTGCCAGTTATAAAAAGTCTACTCACTTCATATTCTAATATGCTTCATATTTTTTAATATTTCAGGCAGTTTTAATTTACAATAGAAAAAATCCTGGTGCAAACAGCACTTACAATGATTTTTATGTGGCTTCTGAAACTTGTGACACTCACAAGACTTGAAAGTTGTCTATCAGTTTCACTCTGTATTTTTCTGATAGACTCCCCATCCCACAGGAAGCTATTACAAAGCTGCCATATTTATATTTCAAAAAACAATAAGTCTCACATCATCAAAAGCACAAAAATCCCCAAACCCGGGGTCATTAAATATAGAGGAACTTGAACCACAAGAACTCCCTCGTTCTTGATTTTTATAGGAAAGTTACTGTCCCATCCTCCTCCTGTCCTCCTGGCAAGGGATCATGCAAAACATACCACCGCCTGGGGATCATTTAGGCAGTGAAAAACTAGAACTAAATTAGACTTGTTACTGAAAAGAGCTTGGGCAAGATTGTGAATTGCAAGTAACTGTTATTATCTCAACAATCCTTGCAAATCTATCAAGTGCTCCGGAGTGGGCTCTTTACTCACACAATGACTCAGATTCCAGAAGCAAAAGGTCACCATCAGTTTATAGTTAGGTGGCAAAGTTCCTAATACCACAAAAGTGAAGCAAGGTAGACTTTCAAATTAATCTGAATTGCAGATTGCTCAGAGCAGACCTTTTTCCCTTGGTCTGTGCTGATGCAGAGATTGCAGTTGGTCATGTTAAGGCAATCTTTTACCTTAGGACACTAAAAGGGCATTGGGGTTCCTCAATGAGCTACTGTATTTTGCAGTTGTCTCAGGACGTTGTCAGTTTTTCCAAACATGGAAAATCTGGAAAATAGTATATTTTTTTTGTTCTTCTAGGCAAATACACTAGAGTGAACAAGACAATTATGAAATGGGTCCTAATACAAAAAAATATCCACAGCAATTGAATATACAATTCATAAATGTTTCCTAAAAGTATTATTAGAAACAGATTATAACTTCTGCAGGCAGACAGTAGAATATTTCAGAAAGCATATTATTCTCATAAGAAATAGGCTTGTGTCCTTAGCAACAGCAAGCAGAAGTGAGATATTTCTCACCAACCTCCCGTGGCTGCATCATGAGCATGCATTTCCCCACATCTAACCCGTGAAGTCGAAGCTGGGATTCAACAGCATACTGGAAGAGATTTCCATGCAGAGCACGTTAGCACAATTACACAATAAAACAACTAAAAGCAAAACACAGCAGAACTTCAGAAAAGGAACTCAGATGGCTGTTTTGCATTAAAATTAACACTTTAAAGCCTAATACAACTCCACTGAAAACTTTCTACATTTCCTTTGGTTTGAAAAAGATCAGAAATTAATCCGCATCACCAGACAGCAAGGATAAAGTCAAATCCTACAGGATAAGTTTGCAGAGCAGAATGAGGGTGGTAATGTGGTGGAGGATGTGCTTTACCAGATTCCAACAAGCAAAGCCTGCATGGATAACAGTGATGGAGAAGGCTGAACGTCACCTTTCCTGGAGCCCTGGGGACTCAGTCTGCTTGGCAGCACATGCAAAATGCCAGGCTGTCACGTAAGCACTGCTGCCAATGCAAACAGGGCTTGGCCAGCACATGCCTGCTGTCCCATGGCATTCTCACGTCTCCAATTTGCTGCACAGCTGGGAGGAAAGGAGAGCTCTAAACTCTCGGGTTACTTTGGAAATCCTACCCACTGATTTTATCAATAAATAATGGTTCTGGAGATAGCATAAAAGTCATCAAAAAATAGTATAAAATAGTTTAAAATTCCACTACAGGAACTGAAGTGACAGCAGTTGCACTGGTTATTATTGAAGTGCCGTAGAAATTTAAGAAGTTGGAATCCAAGTGTACAAGTGTGCCTGGAACAAATGTGAGATTAATATGAACATTACTTGGAATAAAGGCAATTTGAGGTTTATACATCTGTGCCACCATCATCATCACAAATAAACCTGTTAGTAGCTTGAGTCATTTTTATCACACCTTAGAGATCAAATTTGTTATCAGTTTCCATGAGTTTATGGCACTGATGATAAAGTAGCAGTGGGTCACAAACCTAAAGATTAATTTGCTCTAAGCTGTGATGCACGGGCTGTTGTCTCCTATTTTATAGCAGAAAAATTATGTTTGAACTAGTAATCTAAAGTGCTAAGAACAAACACTTCCATCTCTGTCCGGGGATATATGAGCGTTAATATTGTGAGTTTGTATTGATTTGGTTTCATAAAGTAAAACAGCAACAAGAATTAATAAAACATTTACAGCTTCAGTTGATTTAGGCCAGTAGTTTGCTCAATGCCTTTAAAAAGACTAATAAATCAATGTACCCATTCAATCTTTTCCTCTTGTAACATTTTTTATTTGAACAAAAGGAATAAAGCTACGATCTGTAACATATGCTGAGCTCAAAAGCTTCTGACAGGTTTTTTTATTGTAATGTTACTTGGACAAGATGAGCTAATAAATATTCAAATCGAGCTACTGATATTCTTTGGAAAAATATGATTAATAATACAAATATGGTGAAATATTAATTTCTTACATGGTCAGAGGGAAAGGCTCTGGCTTCTAGAAGAATTTTATAGCGTCTTGGAGTAGGCTTAAAGAAAGAGAGCTGTTAAGAACGAAAAAAAAGATGTTAAACTGTATCTAAGCAGAGATGAGAGAGATGCTCCCAGCATATAACTTAGAGGCTGTTTCACTTTCATGCAGACTACGGAGAATCCCCCAGAAATTACATATATTTCTTTGTCTATATTACATGTATCAAAGTAGGAAAGCATTGTAATACTCTATTTCATATATCCATAACAAAGGCCACAAAAATCCAGCAGTGAAAACTTGCACTTACAGGAATCGATGGCAAAGCTTTGACTGCAGCCGGAGAAGCTGAGATTTCACCCAGCTCCACCCCACAAGCAAAAGCAGCAGCTGAAGAGTTGCAAACAGGGCAAAGGAATCGGATTTCCATTCCTACCCTAAAACATTATTTATTAAATCACCCCCTCCTCAGAAACAAGCCTGACCAAAAGACCAAGCCCTCTGCAAAGACCTCATCTCGGCACCTTTAAGTGAATGGTATTTCTCATGCAGAGGCAAGCTGGGCTTGCTGCCATGCTGAGAGGACAAGGAGAAGGCTTACAAGCCTTAACAAACAGCCTTTGATGCTCGTGGTGGGTACACTCAGCTCATCATGGGCTGTGTATCCAAACAGCCTGGATGTGCTGCACATAATTCAGGGCAGAGCAGCCAGGTAAATCTGTTTATTCTTGGCCCCACTCAGAGACAACTTACATGGGAGGGGATCTGACTGATAAACTATTCTGTGAGAACCACACAAAATACAGCTTCATGTCTTCATCCAGTTGAACCAAGTCTTTGATAACACTATAGAACCAGAGACATAACAGCAGAGACTTGCTTGTAAGGACACCACATGGATGGCCACTATGTCATAAAAATCAAAATCAGATTCTTTATCACACTTTAGGCGTATATAAACCAGCAGAACTCTAAATGCCACCTCTTGTATGCAACTGTGGTTGAGGCTTGATTGAAATTACATCTTTGCCTTGCTCGCAGTTGAGGTCATCTTTCTTAAACTTTAAAATTTGATGTGAAATTCAAAATTAAGAAGTTATTTGGAAATGTTTCTTAAATAAGATCTCTCTGAAGACTGACATACAGCACATACAAGAACAGCTCAAACCTTCCCTACAGACTCCCTGAAACTACTTCCTGTCCAGTTTTTCTTAATATTAAGTAGAGCCAGGTCTTGCAGAAGCCAAATCATCATTCAAGACACAGCTCCCAAGGCTCAGGAAAAGTCAGGCTGTCATCCAACGTTTATCTTTGTGAGGCCCTCAGAAAACATTTTGCTTACATTCACAAAGAAAGGAAAAAAATACTTGTCAACACGACATCAAATGAACATCGTAAAGACTTACCATCTGGAGGTGCAAGTTAACAGTCAGCCCATTCATTAAGGCTACTTCATGTTTTTGGGCCCCTGAAATAACAAAAATAGTTTTTTAAAAAATAGGGTTTTTTTTAATTATTTCAGAGAAATATAGTATAGCATTGAGAAAGAAAAAGTATGTTTACAGTCAATTGTCTGTCTAAAAAATTGTTCAGTAAATAAATGTTTGAGGTGGCATCAGAGTGAAGTAAAAAGATTTCTTGCCTGACTCACTACACCACACTGAATATTTATTTATTCAGGTCAGTTACAGAAAACAAAGAAACAATGAAGTATTTCCATTTCCCAGCAAACCACCCTTGGGTTTCTCATCATTAATATCTCAGGCAAAAACCAGGTCAAAAGACTATATATAAAGCAAGACTTTGTCGTAAGTTTATATGCGGAGCAAGTCAGAAAATATACTGAGAAAATCATCTATTGTAAGCATAAAATCAAGATAAATCTTATCCTTAATGACAAAAAACCCCACACAACTGGCCTATTTCATTTAACATTATTAATGGAGCAACTCAGCAAGAAGAAACCACACCCATATAGCTCCAAGGCAGCAGGTAACTGATGCCTTTCAGCTACAGCTAATCAAAGAGCTAATGGAGTAACAACTAATTGTTATTACAAGTATTTAGGAACAACTTCTCCAACCCTGATTAGCCACTGGTGAAAGGTTTTCAGCAGGACCATGCGTTGGGCAGGGCGCCATTTAGATACAGAGAAAATCAATTCCTGTTTCTTTCTGCTTCTCCTGATGTCTGTTGTTGAAAAGCAGTGATTCACCCTTGACATAAATCAGTAGTATGAGAGTCTTCTTCATCTGGAAGACAAGCTCGTGTGCCTTGCCCTTAGTCATCACCCCAAAAGTGGAGCTGGACAAATGTGGAAAGGAGTTGCAAGCAGAGAGGGATGAAGACAAGTGAAAGCAGTCAAGGAGGGCAACTGCCACCTTGAGGTCAATAAAGAGGAAAGGAGAACATGATGTTGGGGTAAAAAGGGTAAGGGAAGCCACAAGAAACAGAGAGGTGAATTCTGGCCTTGGAAGGTACACAAGGTCCCAATAAATACAAGGGAAAGGCAGCAAGAGCACCGAAACGCTCCCACAATGTCCCACAGTGTTTAGATTCAAGGACTTGTTACTTTAGCAGCCTAGGAAAAAGCCTGGGCTGAACTCAATACCAGCAGATGTGGCCAAAGAACACGGGAATCTGTAATTAGGAGAAGTTTATTCATTAACTCCTGCCAAGCAGGCCTCAGCTTCTGCCACCACAGGAAAAGCCAAGAACTGTACTGATTGGGGTATTCAATGACATTACTCTGTGTTGCTGAAATCTGTAAGTATTGGACAGAAAGGTCTGTCAACAGCTGTCAATGACTCCAAAGGACCTGTCCACGGGATGAGCCAGGAGGAAAAAGAGTTGCCATGAATAAGTTCCCTCCTCCTGACACCAGTAACTTCACCAAGTTTGTGGGAAGAAATATAAGTGGACCTAATTCTTCATAAGAAAAAAAAATAAGCTCTTTTCCTCACTTAAACCACTCTCCCTTGCTTTCTTTTCTTCCCTCTGATAGCACTGCATCTGCAGGCTCCATGCTGCTGGAAGAGGTCACCTTGGGGCTGTTCTATTGCAGATACAGAAGAAGTGATTGCAGCTCAAAACAGTATTATTTGCAGTCTTAATATTTCTATGGAACTCTTGAGACTGAAAAAAGGGATAGCAGCAAGAAATGGGATTGTTCTTATTTCTCCCTCTGCTCTTTCTATGAAATCTGTGGCTTTCACAGCAAATTCTGCCTGAGCAACCCTCTGCCTGCTGCGCGCTTTCCGCATAAAGCAAAGGGTTAATCTGTAGATCACTCTTAGCTGCATGATAGCATCCCAAATTAAATATGACACTACATTTGTCATGTAAGTCTTGGTCTTCCGTAAATTATATATTTATTAAAAGCTTTCCATTATTGAATTTCATGCCCACAAAACAAACCTCATCCGTGTCATTGGAAAACTGTTTTCCTTTATGACCTGCACTGCATTTTGGAAAACAACCTTTCTATGATCCAATTAACCTATTACAATATTCAAAGTCTCGGCAAACAGGAGGAAAAATTATGTTTGCTTGCTTTATTTCCTAACTTTATACCATATCTCCAGGACAGACTAAAACTTGTATGTTCTGCTTGATGAATCTCCTCTTTAATAAAAGGAAGCAGCGTTTGCAAAGTACAACTTCAGAGACAATTATGATTGTGTTAGGCAGACACTGCCATCCTTCTCCTCTCTGGCTGCAGCGGGAGCCTGATCCTCACTGGAGTAAGTAAAAAGCACTTTACAAAATGATTGGGGAAAAAAAAAGAAAGGCTAAAGGCCCCAATTCTGAAACAGTTTGGTTATTTCAAGTAATCCTTATCACTCAAAGTCACTACAAATCTGGTCGGCATTCAGTCCTCCCTCAACAGAGAGCTGCCCGAGCACGCCGTAGAGCAGCAGCCACATCTTGTTCCTTCCGCAGGTGACCCTGCCAAGGTCGTAACGCTTTAATAAACTCTGGTAGGAGAAGCCAAGATCACCACCACCACCACCTTACGCCCCTCGGCGTGAGCACAGCCGGAGGCTTGGCCTCCGCTGGCCTCGGCTCTGCGCTTCACGGGGCATTGACTGCTGCGACTGCCTTGAACGGAACGCGGCCGCCTGCGAGGAGCGCCTGGCGTCAGCGCGACGGACCTCTGAGGGCACGGAGGGTTTACAGCCTTCCGGCCACTCCTGAACCTATCTCAGCGAGTAGCTTGTGCTCACTGCTGCCTAAAGTGCGAAATGGCAGTGCCTCCTCCTTCACAACATATTATTGAATAAAAAACAGGGCAAAATTCTGCTTGTGTTCTTATGTTACATTCACTAAAAAAGGAAATCCAGAATTCACCCAAGTCATACATACTCACCTTGCTAGCAAATAGTATTTAATAGCAAATATCACATTGGAAGGAATTTTAAACCTAACATATTTCCTGCTTTTATTTTGTTAACATTTTCACTTTTATTGATAATTTTTTAAATCAGATTTTGTTAGAAATTTTGAAATCAGATTTTATTTTCACTACTACTTATCATTTTAAAAACGAGGGTTCATTACAAATTTTAAAATCAGATTTTATTTTCACTACTACTTATCATTTTAAAAACGAGGGTTCATTACAAATTTTAAAATCAGATTTTATTTTCACTACTACTTATCATTTTAAAAACGAGGGTTCATTACAAATTTTAAAATCAGATTTTATTTTCACTAATACTTATCATTTTAAAAACAAGGTTTCATTACAAATTTTAAAATCAGATTTTATTTTCACTAGTACTTATCACTTTTAAAATCAGGTTTTATTAGAAATTTTAAAATCAGATTTCATTTTCACTATTACTTATCATTTCAAAAAACAGGTTTTATAGAATGCATCCCTTATTTAAGAAACATTTATTTATTTGCATTCTAGGAATCACTCACCTAGTGATGCTGAAAAAAGCCATGAGGACATTATATAGCTAAAACCCTGCTGGCATGTGAATCTGAGGGATAGATTTGAGCCCAGATCACATTTTATACTTCGAATAAACAAAGTCCAAAAAAATCCAGAGAACAGAATCCAAACTAATAATGTTGACATGTCACTTACAGCTGAGGAAAACAATAGGACTATGAAACCCTTCCAACAAGAAACTTCACAAGTCAAAGTAGATTAATGGCAGGGTGACTTAGGTTGTAATTTCTATAGAAAACTTTAAAATATTTGTTTAAAATTAACAAAACTGTAATAAGTTCATCGTAGTCTTTCCATTGTGATAAAAAAAGCACCAGTGTCACATGGAGTTTGGAGAAGAAAAGAAAAACAAGGAGACTAACAAGCAATTCGATGAAGCAAAGCTCTCGTTTCCCTCTTTTTACTCCCAGAATACATCTCTTAGTTAAACAGTGGAGCCCTGGAACAGCTCCCCAGGGAAGCAGTCCCAGCACCCACTCTGCCAGCATTCCAGAAGCATTTGGACACTGCCCTCAGTCACACGGGGTGAGTGTGGGGAGTGTTCTGTGTAGGGCCAGGAGTTGGACTCGATGGTCCTTTCGGGTCCCTTCTAGCTCAGGTGATTCTATGATTTTGGGTCTATAATTCTCCTCCATTCTCATAAGGCATAAGAGAAAATCTCCGCCCTTCATTTAATTAGATTGAAGGTTTCCAATTTAAAAGCCCTTGCTATGCATAGGGGTAGTTGTGTGAGAAGCCGCATTTCCCCACTAGCCAACAGATTCCCAGTTATAATCTACCAGAACGAGAACATCCACTTGCCATCAAAGATGGGTCAACTAGAGGAATCCCTAAATCAGCTGCATTCAGAATTTCAACAGCCTCCACCCTTTTAGTCTCACATTTTCGAGATCTGTGGTACTTAATGGAAGAACACACTGAGCTTGTCATTGAATGTAATGAAAGCAAGAAAAGTAATTTCTTAACCTCCTGAACTGTACTAAGTAGGAACTTCCAAAATCAGAGAAACTAATGTCTATTTTGGGGTTTATTTCATTCTGCAGATGGGATGGCTCCACACAGTCCTGTGTCGCCCAGTCTAGCTACTCTCATATTTACTTGGTCTTAGTGCTTACATCATGGATAGACCAACTATAACAATACATTCTTACAATTGCTCTGCTCCAATGATAATGTCCAGTACTTTATCTATTCAGAAGCTTCATGAAGAAATGAGAATTATTTATAAATTTATAATTACTTATTTATAAGTTTATAAATAAACCTGTCACAAAACTTTCCTTAATATATCTAGTTCCATTTGTTCCAAGCCTTTTGCTTCTCTTGAAGGTGAAAAAACATAACTTTCCCATTGAACACTTGTCTATAGTTAGAGGAGAAATTACAGGACAATATCTAACATAGCGTAGGTCAACTTAACTACAATATTTTTCCATAGTGAAGGCACAAATGAACACATGATAATTCACTTCACATAGTCAGTATTGACAGTTGCCTTCAACAGCTCAATTGAAATACTGGCCAAATCTCACTAAAATCTACTAACATAGCCTTGACAATGGCAGGAAGTGTTGGGGAGAAAAAGGATCTGTGAGAAATCCTGCCAAAATAATTTCTCTTCTCCCTCCTCCAAGCAACTATTCTGAAGGAAATCCCAGTGAAAGAATATTTCAGCAATTATACGCGGGTTAGAGTAAGAGGCAGTAGAGGAAATTTGCAATCAGACTGAGACACTGCTTTCCTGGCTGGCAAACTCACCAGGAGAAGTCTCCAGGGCTCCTTCTCAATCTTTAGAATAACGAGATGCATTTACTGCCAAGGTCCTGCAGCACTGCAGGCTCCTCAAGGGGTACAGCAGGGCAATGGGAACTTAGAAATAGCAGGTCTTGCCCCAATTATCTGCTTCATTGGCATAAGCAGTTCTCAAATATGAGGCAGGATTTAGTGACAGGGAAAGGAGGAAAAGCAGAAAATGTCTAGAAAGAAATAATTTTTCAAAGGGGAAAGTTCACTGGTTCAGTTCTAGGAGAGAGACTGAGAATCTGTAATGCCAAATGCCCTTTAAAAGGGCTTCACGTGTTAGACCAAGTGGTTTACGATGCTCCAAGAAACCCGTTACTGCAATTAGCTTCATGATATGTATGTGCTCATATATTATGACATGCATTTATCTCTTAAATCTCTTGCAGCCTTAATATAAAGTGTTAGTCCGTGCATAAGGCAGTCAAAAATCTACTTTAAAACAAAAGAATGCAAGGAACTAAATTCTGGTTACAAAGTTTCGAGACTTTCAGTCTTAAAAGATAAAAATATAAAATATTGTTCTCATTTCTAGAGAAAGGTTTTCTCCCTGCAGTTCATACCTACCAACCAGCTCAGCCATCGGGCCCACGATGCACTCGTCTGCCAAAGCCCACGGGCGCTGACCATTGAAATGGCCATGAACACCTCTGGAAAGGAAGAGACAAACAATGGAAACACACGCTGCTCCCTTTGGATCAGTCCTAAGAAATGCACTTGATTAGGAGATCCCAGACCTGGAGGAGGAAGGAGGGGGCTCACCTAAGCTGAGCATGGCACATGGTGACATGATACTGAAACTTGCAGCAAATCCAATCCTTTTATTGGTTTCCAACAGGTTTTGAGTTGCTTCAAAAGAACTTATTTTGGCTTATTCTATATCCCTTCAAACTAGAGACTTTTTTTTTTTACAGGCTCTGTGGGAGTGGCAGCTTGGGTACAGGAAGCCTCCGGGAGTGGGCGCATCAGGAAAGGGCATGGTGATGCCCGGTGCACCCCGTGCTAACCCCAGCTCACAAACTACACAGACAACAGAGATCACCCTGCAGAGTCACTCCATCTGCATCCCCAGCTGAGGTGCAGAGCACTGCAGACTTGAATAGTGCCTTGCTCCCAGACAGAAATACTTCCTGTCAGAAACAATCTCCATCCTCCTGAATCTGCCGTCTGAGCTCACCCTTCTGCACAAACCAGCAGGTACTTGGTGTACATGCAGGGAACACCTGCCCAAACAAAGCTGCTCCTCTCCTCTCCCCTCCTCACCAAACTGTTCTAGATCTAGGTGTGCTTTTTGCATCGAAAAACTTCATTTTGCAAAGTGTTCCTCTCTGCAGTGGATCATGTGGGCACCTTAAAACCTGAATGCATCACTACCCTGAACTGACAGATAGGAACATTCAGTTCTGGATTAAAGACTCTGAACTAATTTTTGCTTCAAACATGACAGAGAAGCAAACTTCTAAGGTAACCACGTGCATACATAAATAAAAAGTTGCAAAGTTTTTTAAATATGCAGGAAGTCGCACAGAGATTTAAATGCAAATGAAGGCAGATTGAGAAAAGTAATACTGGTGCTAATCCAGGGGAACATTGCTCTGGGCTTCCATCTCACACTGGATGATTTTCATATTTGCTGAGCACCACGGGGTACTTGTGGAGCTGGAAATGCCAGGCCGCATGTGGTTGAGGCAAACCAAGTATAAAGCTGTTTCAAAATAGGGACAAAGCCAGTAGGAAACTTGGTAGAGAGAGAAAAAAACCTAAAACTGTAAGGAAAGGAAAAAATAATGAGTAACAGACCTTTTAAATAACTGCAGGCCCACAATATTCACTTAAAATCATAAGATATCTGGCGGATTAAGGTGTGAGAAAGGAGTGTTTGAGACACTACCAGCTACTCCTCCAAATTCAAATCTGTTCAAAAGATTGGTTTGCCCTATTCACCTCTTACTTCCCCTTCACAGGTAGAATTTTGTTGTCTTCCACCCAAATTACCTGGATGTTTTATAGTCAGACCCTTTCTGATTGACTTGGGTCTAATTCTTGCCCTCTAGCAACATTTCCTGAAGAACTACAAAGAATAGAACTGCTACAAAAAGCATAATTTCTATTAACAATTTCATGCCTCTTACCCTTTTAAAACATCATTCGATTTTTGACTAGTTTAGGTCACCAGCTGGAGGAGGGCACAGGTACAGCTGAACAAAATAACCTCCCTGTATTCAACAAATCCAACCCCACACAGAGGAGAGGGAAGACCCCAATCTCCAATTTAGATGATGTTGCTTTGCACAAGCTGACTGCTATTTTTATTTTAGAGTTGCTCTCTGATGAGACCTTGAAAGCAGAAAGTGGGCACTGTGAAATAGCACTCACTTACAAGAATATTTCATAGATGAGGAATAATGGCAGTAGGTGGGTAGGGGAGAAAACATGGTAAGGGGCAGGATTAGTGCTACAAGTTCCTCCTTTCTATCAAACCATAATGTTGTTGTGTTCCCTGAAGACACTGGCGTGTGTTTCACAAACAGCAAGACATTTATTGCTAATTTCCCTTCTTTTTCTTAACTGTAATATAGTGATCAAGGGATTTGGGGATAATACAGACTCTTAAAATAAAAAAAAAAAACCCACACAGAAAGATTTTCAGTGACTCCAACCCAAGGGGATCTGTATTTCTAAAAGAGGATAGCGAACATAATAAAATGGGAAGAAGAAGCCCTAACTACCTCTGGGATTCTCTTTCATTAGCTTTCTCTGATTTTATAGCTATTAGTGTCCTCCTAATGGGAATTTACTGATGAAAGCCCTCTCTACTAGTACACAGGACCAACAAAATTTCAGAAAAAAAATCCAAGTTATCATGAAAACAGATAGGAGATTTTGGGCATGAAAATATTTTATTTTGAGAAGAAAACATGGAAATTTAATATATTAAAAGAAGGGAGAGGCAGCATTAATTATTATTCATATTATTATTATTACAGCACAGCTTACAGCTTGCCACCCTCTTGATGGCCAATATAAATGCCAAGAGACAAAAATTATTGCAGCTAAAATGGTAGTTAAAGGCATATTCTTGGACCTTTTTTTTTTATTTTAATCACATGAAACTCTGTAGCCTTTGCTGATGGCACAATACATCCTATTATACTTAGGTTGTAAAATTCTACGCTCTGCCTCAGAGAATTTATATCTCTGTATATTATGCTCCCCCCTCTCCCAGCTCTGGTAGGCACTGGGGGTAGTAATCTTTAAGGACAAAACTGCAGTGCTTCTGGCATTCCCCTCAGACACGGGACGACCTGTGTCTCCTTTTACTTCCACTGCACCCTAGGCAGCAAGACATTTTTAAAATTGAGGCACCCAAATTAATGCATAAAAAACGTGGCCCATCAAATCATAAAGCATCACACAAACAGATCTATTTAACTACTGTGGGAGTTTCTCATTCTGCAAATTAATTTCTAGTCAGTTACCATTTTATTTTCCATTTGGCAAGAAGTCACAACGCCACATTTTATTGGCTGGGGTCTGGTTGATTTAAAGCTCGCTAGGGGAGCTAGGAACACATTTTCAGATATGAACCCAGGGTTCCAAAGGCAGAAACAAAGGATTTAAATTAATTGCCAGCTTCAGGAATCTTCTGCGCTCATCCAAACCTTGTTCAAGTGGAAGTTTCCTTCGTGCTTCTTTGCCAAAAATGATGCAAGGTATTTAATGAGCCAACGCAGACTCTGAAGTTTGATGATGGTTTCAAGGAAAGAAGCAGTCAAAAGAAAGGAAGTCATATCCAAAGAAAAATAAAGGCATGGTGCAGGAGATTGAGGGCAAAACTGAAAAACCCCGGGGATCAAACCAGGCTTTTACAGCTCTAACATACAACCTGCTGAAAGGCACAGTGCTGAGATGACTCCTGCTGAAGGGCAGGAGGAGTGGGGCCTGTCAAACAGAATAAGACCCAGCCCCACCAAGCTGCACTCCTGCTTGCAGCAGTGATAGATCTTGCAGGAATAGCTCAGCCCACAGTTCCAAAATCCCTTCTTGACTCACTGGAAACAGCTCTTTGCCACCACAGGTGCTATGTTATAAAGACTTAGGCTTTTTTGTCTACTACATTAATGTCACAATCTCACTGCCAGACTGCATCAATACTTAGAAATATATATACATATTTAGCTCCCAGCCTGTATTTATTAATTCCTAGTTCATATTTGCTGTGCCAGCTTGTTATTTCTCATAAGTGGCTACTTTTCTCCCTGTGTTTACCCCTTGATACACTCACAGAAAACAATCATTTCTCAGTCTTAATTTTGCTCAACTAATCCTCAAGATTTCCATTCAGCAGGTTCTCCACTCCCCAGCCTCCCCACCAGCCCTTCACAAGACCATAATGAGTCTGGCTAAAGCAGACTCCCTTCTGTTTTAATAGTTCCCCTTTAATGAGTTACTTGGGCATGAGAGACATTGCCCACTGCAGTGAGTAGGATCACATGCAATAATGATTCTATAAAACACAGGAATTGCTTAAACTGTGGTGGTGGAGAAAAAACAAAACAAGACACTGTAAAGCTTCTGTTGGTTTTTATCCACCCAAACAAGTCACTACAACCTTGGCTTTTTGGATTCAAAAAACTGGATTATTGGCTACTCGAGGCTAAGCATGGAAAAAGCAACTCTTCTTCCTTTTGTCCCCTATTCAATAGATCTTAGATTTAGCTGAAATCAGACCAGAAAGAGAGATGAAGTTTCAAAGTCTCTTTTTTAATCCATACTAAGAATGACAGTGGCTTGAATTTGTAGTCTTCACCCATTAACTTAAAAAAAAAGAGGACTGAGGAATGTGGAAAGAACGAATGCAAAACCAGAACAGGTATATGGGGGGAAATGTAAGAGCAGAAAGCCATAACCCTTCATTTAAAGGCAAGAAGGGGGAGAAAAAAAGGGACAGCAACAGTGTAAGAGGGAACATAAGAAATGCATGCATGGAAAGGCCTTTTTCTCCCCAGGCCTTACCCTAATCAGCTGCCATCACCACACAGAGCTGAAGCTATGAGCTTCCCTGTCCTTGACAAAGCTACCAGGTAACTTTCCTTTCTCTCTTCCCATCAGCTATAAGCAGTGAAAACTGTTTAAATAGACAAGTATAGCAGCTATTTGAGATGAGTCTCAAGACACAGCAAACGCGATAAACCAATTTTAAGAGAGTCAGAATCTATATCATTGCTGAGTTGAAGGATGTACCTAATTCACATGCCATGTCTTAGATCCCTGCTACTTATTAATCTAAGCTACAGCCACTAAATTCCTTGCTGCCAACACAGAAGGCACCGAACACGCTTCAGCTGGTAACAGCTACTACCCTAGACTGGACTTTGCTAACTTGTACTTGGTAACTGGAAGGAAAGCATCCATTTGTGCTTCTCCAACCACTTATTCCTCCACAGTCCCCAGTACCCAACCCACTCATCAGCATCTCTAAGTATACTTTTTTTTCTGTTGAAATTTAGCCTGACCTTAACCTGACTCTCTCAGTGGACTTAAGTACATCTGCCACCAGCAGGATTTTGTTCTGGGGTTTTGTTAAGTTTTATTTTGGGGTTTTTTTTTGTTTAGTTTGGGGTTTTTTTACAAAAAAACTTTCCACTTCATTCTGGAAAAGGTGCTTGGGGCCAAGTTGTACTTCTGTCAAACAGCCTTTCTAGATTTGATCCCTCTCTCACAATGGCTTAAAATCATGCTCATCCACATTTCCCCCCTTGATACAGCTACTGAAGGCACTTTTCATCTTCTGCAGAAACATGCTGCCTACCTTTTCCTTTCAGGTTTTTATAAGCATCGAGAAAAACACAACATTATTCACCATAACAAACATAAGAATGGAAGTGAACCAATGGAAAGGCACAGTGAAGGAGCTGAAATATGCTTGCACTCCCAGTGCATCACTCTAACAGATAAGAGTGCTATCTGACTTTTACCTTTTGCAAGAGCTCAGCTGTTTCCCTGATAAAGTACGATAATCATACAGAAATGGACAGGGTTGCAATTTTTTTAAATGACTGGAGAAACTGCAGAGCTGTGCTGAATGAAAAACTGGGAGGAACAAGTGCTTCCCAAAGTTCACATTCATTCCCATTCATTTTCAACCTTCTTCTCAGTTATAAGGATACAGCAAACAATTTATATTAACCCACAGCATTCATATAATAACAAGTGAAACAGCAGCTACAGTGTTTTCACAGTTACATTGGAAAACATCTATTTAGACCATTATTACTGAAACAAGGCTATCCAGTTAGTAGAATTAGTTCTTCCTCTTCTATCTCCCTATATTTCCTCTGCTCTCTTACCACGAAATCACACCTATCCCCCTCATATGCCGCACCCCATAAATGTGTTCCTCTCCCTCAGCTCACTTATTCCTCCGAATGCTATTTTCTTTTCCTGCCTTCAGCTTCTTAGTTTTTCCTTCTCATTTTCCTTACTCATCCCTGCTCCAGCTGCTCAGGCCAGTGCTGGACACCTCAAAGCACAGGTTCTCCAAGGAAAGAAAAAATAACATAAAAAAAGGCTTCCCCCCCCTTTATATCTAAACATTTCTATATTTCTAAAAGTAAGTTTGTATATTTCTAGAAGTAATTTTCTATAATTCTAAAGGTAAATTTCTGTTTTTCTAAGAGTTTCTATATATAAAAAGTTAGCCAACTGCTATGATGACAAAGCCCCTTCCTTGCAATGCTGAAATGTGTCCCGCTTTTGTCCTGCTCCCTCCCCAACATCAACACCATTTGGTTGAGTTCATTGTATCCTCTCTCAACTCCCCAGAAGACAAGAATGTTTCTTTCTAAATAAAATGAACTTGTCAGGCAGAGACCTGGTGCATGAGGAGCCAAAAACCTGCCAGCAGCACTTGTGCTCAGTGCTAGCTCAGGGGGAACTGCCCATCGCAGCTCCTGCAGGGTGAATCACACAGTTAAAAACACTAATTAGAAACTCACAGGGCCTGAAACTGAATCATGTTCACCAACGAGCAGCAGTAACCAAAAAATCTTCTGTTCCTTGTGCATGAACACACACAGCAGTAGGATGGGGATGGTTAAACCGTGCAGGCCCTCGAGATGAGCCCAGGCAGAGCCACTGTGAGCAGCACAGGTTGCCACAGCTGGAAGTTTCTCTTTGCTTGTTTTACTGCTCATGCCTTTAAAAAGGGATATAAATATTGTTGGGAAACACTGAACATCTTTTACTCCCGGGCTGTGGTGGTTTTAACACACCATTCTTCTACTCAAGCACTTCCAAGGCAGGTCCCAAAAGAAGAGGACGTTCTCTCACCCAAAGCACAGGTTAGCACCTCGCGTACCCCGCGGTGTACTCACGTTCGAGCCCATTTGTCCAACTCCTCATCCAAGTAGGTCTTAACTTTTCTTGGCTGGAGCCCAAGAGAATTCCCCGCAAAGTATACACAGCTCTCCTCTCCGTTCACCAGGCTCAGATCAGCTGCAGAGGGAAACCACAGAGACTGCGTGCACGTGGGAGTGAGCACAGGAGGGACAGCACACACACACACACAGGGCCACCACCCAGAGCTCTGCCTGCCCTGGATCTCCCTGGGCCACCGTGGTCACCACATGAGAATGAAGGTGCCTTATCCTGACCTTCCTCCCAGGACACACAGATGACCCAGTAAAGGGGTCTGAGGAAGAGACAGCAGAGCAGCAAGCAGTTATTCCCCTCACCCTCCTGCTGAGGACTTCTGGCTAAGTCCATCTGTTCTGGAGCAAATGTGAGTTCCAGCAATTTTAAATCCCTAAGTCTCTGGGGCTCTGTGGGAACAGCCAACAGTGAGTGAATAAGGAGCATTTTCCTGACCTGGTTATCCACTCTTGTTCATATTCCTACTCCAAGCTAAGAAACTACTTGAATCATGCGTTTAATAACAGCTAAGACTAGGTAAATCCTGTGTCTTACATGTAAGGTCTCTCTGTATGTTTATATTGCTATTTAGAAAAGTAATCATTGCACAAAATATTTTAAGGCAGCCTCAAAAGTTCTTGTCTTGTCAGCATATACTGTGGGCTGCACTTCATACCTTCATCGTCATCTCAGGAGGAGGAAATCTATGTTGACAAATCCTTTCACTGACTAGGAGAAAAGCAAGGCGGTAGAAATTTATAAATAATAGCTTAAGTGAGGTTCTGAGCAATCTAATTACCCCATGTCATCATCTATCAGTCCAAACACTGCCTTTATCCATTATTTCTCCTGTTAGAAATTCTTGGAGGGACAAGCGATGGTGACCTTGTAGAAGTAGAAAGTAATTTGCATTCATCTATATGTGTTCTTACAATACCCCAAAAGCTAACATTACACATATTTTAGGTAAATATAGGCAATATACCTCAGAAGATCAAATTAATGAATATGTTAAGACACAAGCTAGAAACAAATGATTATGTCTGCGAAAATTTCATGTTGGGCTGTAGAAAAATAAATTAGATGCCTAGAAAAGGTCTCTTACTACCTTTTGCACTCACAATTACAAACTTCATTGAACTTCACCAGAAACACATTTTTCAGAACTATAGACAAGTCAGGTAATTTCTTAATTAAAGCTTTAGAAGCTTTTAAAAAGCATAAATCAGAGGGCAATTTCAGCCTAATCTGTTTTACAGATGCTATGTCTGTTTTTCATCTCTATTCTGATATGAATGAAAACAGAGAGGCATAAATACTACCCATGCTCCTAAATTGGTTCTATTAACAGTTCTTTTCCTATCAAGAAACACAATAATACTGTCTCATTGGGAATAGAGAGAAGGAACTTTGCTGCAGAAGTTGGAGCTCTAAATCTCACCAACGCTCTTTAAACTCTAATCAAGCGTTCAAACAGGTAAGGAATTACAAGCAAATTAGCTTTTCTTGCACCACAGTTGTCTCTAAACAAAAACACCTCTTGGGTCACTGCTGGAGAGAGATGGCTTTACCTCTTCAGTAAAACATATTTTTCTACTTTTACACCTGCTCCTTCAGATATTTTTTTATTGGTGTGTTATCAACTTAGCATTGAGCTGTACTCTTTTCTTATTCATAAAAAGCCATTTATTTCCCCCTCTATGACAGCATTAAAAGACTCATTTTGGACTGCTGCTGCTTCCCAAATTAGCTTGTTTTTTGCAGAATCTTTGTCATTTCAAAACTTCTCCTGACCAGCTCCCTGTTGTGCTCCAACATTTCCTTGGTCACTGTGATATCCTTTACAGTAAAGCATTTGTTTTCTTAAGAATAGCACTTGTCTTTCCCGAAATTACTCTACCTTCATTTCTCACAGTATTGGCTTTTTTTTACGTCTGGAATAGCTTTGGTTGACATGCAATACATATTGAAATATTGTAACAGGAAAGAAGCACAACTGATGAAATAAAGGCTGGTGCAAAATAAAGAGACAATTATTGAAATGGTGTCCTTAGAGTAGCCTGAACAAAAAAGTACATGAACAATAATTTACATTAAGAGCAATTAGCTACATTATAAATTATTCTCACACCTACTCAGACTCATGCAAACTAGTCAGATTTAAGAATGTACACTATTTTGCATACTAAATATACTCATCCATCTACATTAAAGATGTAATTCTATACCTTTTAAACCTCAAAGGAAAAGCAAGGTTATTTTCAGAAACATTCTGTACAAGCAAAAGGGAAAAATACAATGTCTTTATTAACCAGAAAGGAGAGAATAAATCTGTTTATACAGTATCTGAGTGCTAGCCCTTGCTGAAGGATAAAAGATCACCTCTTTCACACCTTCTTATAACACCCTCTCAAACCCTCCAAACAAAGAGCCAGATTTATATGATTAACCACTACCTTTAACCATCTCTTCAGGGAAATATAGCTCAACTTTTTCACTCAGGGACATCTTTTTGTTCTCAAGAAACCCAAATGATGCTCTATTCCTTTACAAGATAATAAAGCACAATCCACAGCCTTAATCAGATCGGTGATTTGGTGCTTGACTGCCAACCCCAATCCAGTCATTCCCACCTCTCCCCAGCACATGAAAAAATGTTAAAGAGGCTTTGTTGTCAGCAAGGAGGACATCGAAATACTTCTTAAAATCTTCTGCTGTCATCTTTTCCTATTCACTCACCTGAGCCTCATCCCTCATGCTTGAACATAAAAGCTCCAAGATTTGCCAGGGAGTTAGTCTGCGAGTGGTTTCCACTTGATTGATTTAACAAATAAACAGCTGTGACAGTTTATAATTTGATAACTAAATTAAACCATTATAATTACTTTCTAAATATTTTCATGCACGTCATTCTACTGTTGTCTCCTATGGATGTTCTCATCTGCTTTTTGTAAGGCTTCATTTTAAAAGCTCAATGTAATGTTTTATGTAAATATATAAAGAATATTTGATGGCTAATATCTGTAATGACATTTATCTCCAGAAGCAAGTTATCTACTATCCGCTGCTGTGCTCAGATAAATGTCACAGGAGATCTGCCTCTGTGGCAGAGGCACACAATGTAAATATACATGTATATATTTACACCCCTGCTGGTTTTCAGCAGCGAAGCTGTTTCTGATGACAGCTGAAGCATGGAAAAGAGAGACAGGGGAAAAAGAAGTGGGGGAAAAAAATCTTCACTTTGGGAACACAGGAATCATGAGTTCTCTGTGCTGTTCAACTGGTGCTTTGTAGGCTGCTTATCTCCACTACAACCTAGATATCCACAATCTCAGGAATAAATATTATAGTAGCTGGAGGGGGAAAAAAAGAAACAAAACACATCAACAGTCTTTGTGTCTAAATATTGTAGTAACTGAAAAACAAACTATAAAAGAGGTTGGAAGGGAAGCAATGAATACTGTCACAGGAGCATCAAAACCTCTGCATACTTCTAAGAACAATCTGAGTCTGCTGAGAGACTACATAGAAAATGCCCTTTTCTCTTCTTGAGAGACATTTGGGATGCTGGAGTCAAAGACACATCTGCAGCTCAGGTGCCCAAGTTGAGCTGGGTTTCAATGGCATAGCCAGACTAACAGCACAACGGCCACGTGAGCTGCCTTCCAGCATCTTTCCAGCCTTGTAGGGATGTTTTGCAGCTCCTGCACTGGAGATCATGACATTCAGGACAGCATAATCATATTCAGACAAACAGATGGGGTTTAGGAAACCCTCTTAAATGAAAAAAAGTTAAAATGCACATCTTAGACAAGCTGAAAACACATCCTCCAGGCAGAGGAAGCACCTTGTTGAAACATTTGTAAACTGCCCATTTCTGCTCTGAATAGTACAAATAGCAAAACTCAAGTATTTAAGTGGAGGTAAAGATAAGCCAATGCCACCAGTGCAGAGAGAACTAAGATTTATCATCCCCATATTCTAAGGACGTGAGCAGACTGCATTCCCAACTGTCACCATTGCTAAGCAGAAAGATGATGAAGACAAAGATAGTTTCAAAAGATGTCCAGGAATGCAGACAACTGATATCATTTTCTATCACAGACCTTTACTGGTCATAATTTGGTGACTCTAACCTGCAATTTTTCCTGTACTATCAGTATAGTTCTTCTCAGAAAAAATATCAATAGAGAATTGAATCTGCATTTATTAGAAAATGAAAATGCTTTGCAAGAATATTCTATGACATTTTTTCCTTTTAGATGCTTTGTGCCAAGGCATAAAAGAAGGAGAATGACTATGTCTATATATGTTCATCATCTAAACAAAAATATGCTATTCTGTCAGCTTCTGGCATGCTGTGGGCAGGGTCTGCAGAGCAGGCACAGCCTTTGCTCCCCATGTATTTGACATTTCAGCTGAAATTAAACCCAGACAGGACTTGTGAAGCAGAAGAACAGCCCAGGATTGCGCTGTCTCCACAGGTGGAAGGCTCCCATCATGTTTCCCTGCATGCTTTTGACCAGACACAGCAGCACCAGATACAAAAAGCCATGGAAATGTTTTGTGGTTTTGCAGGGCTGGGAAGGCTGAACAGAAGCAAACACTTCCCTCACAGCTTGCCAGCCCTCCCACACATCCCTCCTGCATCCCTGCCAGGTCCCCTCTTAATAAATCAATCAAAAGTACCCCTGCATCCATGCTCAGGCATGGCACAGGCTCCTCAAAACAATCTACAGACCAGGAATGAAGCAGACAAATTTCAAGAATCATTTTACACGGCTGCGTCAAAGCCACATGCAGTTATCTATTCCTAGGCAATTCACGAGGAAAGTGGGAAAGATACTCAAATAAAAGATTTCATTATGAATTATTTGCTCAGATCAAGCACTGGTTCTAAGGCACAGTCTTCTGTTTGGCCTCAGGAAGGACATCATCTCTACTACCAGCTATAAGATATAAATGTTAATATAACACATGTACTGTCTTTTTCATTAACTAAAATAATTGTAACTAGAGAGATAATACCAAACTACATTAGACCAAGGAAGCAACAGTTCTGCACTATTGTAAGCTGCATTTCCGTTTCAAACCATTAGATAGAAATGCTTCTGCCTATAATTTTCAATCAGTCACTATATTGTTCAAAGCAGCTGACTGACAGCATAAGCACCATGTAAGTACCATATCCTCACATTTTATTCAGGATAGGAATGAAAGCATAAAGCTTTTGGTGCTAGAATGAGTTGATGGATTGATTTAGCAACATCAGGGACACACTGTGCTCAGATATGACTGCAATTGCTCAATTATCTCATAAGTGACAATGATTTCCAAAGTTTTGTGATAAAGGCAGGCAGAAGATGTGACGACCCACCCTTTCCCCCGCTCCCCCACTGTAATTAAAATTCTCACTTGGAGGCAGATCCTTGACTTTAGGGATACAGAAACATTCACGAAGATGCTTTAACTCATCTTCTTCATCTAAGTGAAAAGCAAGTTTCTTATCTGTGGTGCTGCATCCGAGCCGCAAGGCAGTTTGTTCTAAAATGGTTGCTGGTAACACAGGAGAAGATGGATCCATGTTCAGATCATTCAATTTCACCTTCAAATGAAAAATGCCACAGTTTAGCTTCTGCAGTATGAATATTCACAAGTGGTCACTAAAGCTGCATCATTCAAGATCCAAACTTACACGATGTAAAGCTTTTAAAAAGTTAAATATTTTAATAGTATGGTAAAATTGATCAATTCAAATATTCCCAAGTCAACATCTTGCTGTAACCACCAAAGGCTGGGGTATTTTTCTTTATAAATACAATGCCGTTCCCTTTTGGAGCTCTGTCAACAGTTCTCCCACCAGACTGACAGCAGTAACAAACTCTGGAAGTGTCATTCACAATTTTGAGATCTGAAAGCCAGAGGCAACATTATTGTTTCTGCCATATGTGCCTCCAAAAATCGCAGGTGTACAGCTACACTGAAGTTGTTTCCAGGCTGTGCAACTTTCAGCTTTTCTTTCTTAAAAATAGGAGAGAGTGTTTGTGTGCAGCCACGCTCACATACAAGGACAGAGCAGGCAGGATACAGATGGCAGATAAAGGCATCATTAGAAATGTAGCCTGAAGACCAGGACCTTGAATTAATATCTCCTCCTAGCTGTGATGAATATCTTGGTGTCCTGGGAAAGAAGAGAAGCCCAAGTCAAGCTACAAACACGACAAACTGTAGTTTCTAACAGAAGATCCAAAACTGTAAATCCAGTATTTACAAGCTCATTGATCTTTTCAAGAATAGAACTGTAATGCTCAGAGACACCATTGTGTCCAAGATAGTGTTTGCGCACTCGGCTTTACGGATCTATTGGCAAAGACCATCTATGACACACACTCTGTACTTCAGGGCAAAATATCTCTGGTGCTGCCTGCTGCATTTTGTTGCAGAAGGCAGTCAAGAGGCTCACTTGAAGTGCTCGGTGGGAGCTGCATAGTTAGATCACACAACATTGTCTCCTTTTTTAACATCCTCAGGAGTCTTGGTGCAACAGAAAACTCCAGGGCACATGTACAAAAAGGACAGGATATACAGCACATATCCACAAGAGAACGTAGCTTTTTCCCTGTATTTGAGAAAGAAAACTCTTTAAATATGTATCCTCTGTAACTACCAACTCTCTTTTTCTTATCTATTTTATAGATGGTTATCCAGAAACAAGTTGTGGAGGGAACAACAGATGATTATATGGGTTGCAGCCATCTGAGCATTACATTCCTTGTCACTTAATCTATCTTAGGTTTCTGTAGAAGAAGTTTTCTGAGAGTCTGTATATTCCAAGTTATAGATATTTTTAAAAAATAAGTTCCTTATGACACATTTGTCTTTATTCTTTTCAATACAAACACATAAATGTAGATTAGGGGTCTTTAGCAAATCTTCATGCCAGTCCCTGAAAACCATCCAGAAGAGCTTCATCAACACATACAGAAAGGACAACAGTTGGTATTTAAATATAAACCCTTAACAGCACAACCTCATTCATGCCAATTAATCCAAACCTGTTTACACTCCAGCCAAATGGTCAGCATGATGCTAGTTACCTAATTTAATTTGCTATCATTTAATTTAAGATGGGAACATTTTCTTTTTTCTCTCCAGACTTGATATCTTACACAACAGCAATTTTTCCTCTCCCACCAGAACGTAGGGTTAAAAAGAATATGCCAGTAGAGCTCTTTAAAACAGCAGTTTTCATTTAGCTAATGTTCACCCTCTCCTGGGAGGTATTGGAGATATCCTATTTTTGTGCTGTCTCCACGCAGGTTGTTCACACCTCCTCATTGTCACCAAATTTGTCATTCCCGTTCCTTCCTCCTGATCATCCCTTAGCTGGTAAAGAGGAAAATAAAATGGCTAAAATGGCTGAGAAAGATATTTTAACATCTTTATTCTCAGAATGCTTTTCAAGTCTTCTAAGAGGCAGACGGCTACACCTAGACAAGCAGTTGAGTGTGATGCTCAAGTAGTTGAGGTGTATGGATTCAACACAACCAAACAACTCTACTAAAGCCCTGTAGGAGATGTGACCAGGCTCCTCACCCTCAACAGTTGAACAGCATAACCAAGACTTTGCCTCTGACAGCTCCCCTGCCTGGGTATTGGCTACCACATCCATGCTCTTCCACAGGTCAGAAGAGTATTGACCCTCTGGATCTCATTTGACAGCCATCAGGGAGGAGGGTTGAGAGATCTTTACTTCCTCCAGCAAATGCTGTAAAATATCTAAAAAAGCAAGCTAGGTCCACGGACATGATGGCCATCATTAGTATTAGCACCTCATTATAATCTAAAAACAATTCAGTGCAACCCAAGTTTCACTTTTCCAAATCACAAATTTTAAGAAATGATGCGCTTAATCAGTAAAAAAGGGTTCATTTTCAAGGAGTTTTGGGACTCCTTGAAAAATAAAACCACTTGGAAAATAAAACCACTTTTCATTTCCAAAGGTTTATTTCTTTGTTTTACCATAGGTGTCCCAATCCCATAGACGTTATCAAAGCACACCCAGTGCATTCCCCCATAACCAAGATATAGTCCTCTATTTTTAATAACGAGTATTTAGTGCAAATTATGGAAACAATCCTTGGAGAAGAGGCTGGAAATCAGATCTCCTTGAATGTCTGCTCCCAGACAAAAGGACCACACAGTAGCATGTGTAGTCTTTTCTACTCAATCTCCTTCCCATTCAAAATAATGCCTGGAAATATTTTGGCTCCCAAGTGACACATCTCCCAAAAGTAAAGGCAAGGAACCTTTTAATTCCTCTAAAGAGATGACTCACTTGAGTTAGAGATATTTCTTCAGTGGTGCTTAGCTCCCCCAGCACCCAGGAGGAAGACCATGTGGCATTGGTTTTGCCGTCACCTCCATCCTCTCCTGGAATCAGACTGAGGCTGAGGAGCCTCCAACATTTACCTCCTAGGGCCCACATAGGCAATGCCAGATAATTACTGTAATTTATAATCAAGAGATGGATGATAAGGGTACCCAAAGAACTGTTTGGTTTTATACCCTGGATCCCTCTCATCTGGGCTGTAGATTCTCACTTTACACCACACGAACACAGCTCAGCATCCTCCCATTTGTCTTAAAAGTCACCATTTTTCAGTAAGGACACGGTTATTACAGTGGATTAATGGCTGTCATATTGCAGGTCATCCACTGACCTATCTGGCAAGCACAGATGGGTTTTGTTTCCATTTGAGGCCTGACCCAAAACCTACTGAAGTCAATAGGTGTCTCTATTACAGACAAAGACTTCTGGATCAGGCTTTTTGTTCCCTGTCATTGCTCTAGTTTGCTACCTCTGATCAATGACTTACATTTATTGTGATTCTTACTTATATTAAATTTTGACAGTGAATATAATATTAAATACAAAGATCTAGAAGCTAAAAATGATTAAGTGCTCAGAGGTATCTGATTTAATACAAACATTATGAAATAAGATAAAACTACTAAAATAAAATCAATCAAAATCCTGTTGAGGAATGAAATCCCAGAGATCCAATTCTAAGACCAGAATAAGAAAGTACTTTCGTCCTTTGAATGGGAATTAGACTTCATAGAGCAGGAACCCCAGAACTGCTTGGGTTTTTTTCTTAATTCTTTAATATTTTTTATGTTCTGACTGGCATTATGTATTTTCTAATTGCTGCAGAACAAGGTCCCATCAAATTATTTTTTAAAAAAATTGAGTAATTAGTTATTTTTTACATGTAGAGAAAATACATTTGTATAAGCACATCTTTATTCCATCCAATGATCTTAATTTAACTGAAATCTACTCTGAGTCCTCTTTGAACTAAAATTCAACCCCATCAATGCAAAATGTAATTCCTACCTTGATAAACATGGTCACTTATGAGGATTTTTTTCGTATAACAATGTAAAAATAATCAACAAACACAATAAATACTCTACTTACGATGAAAATAATCCACATTTTTAAGAGAAACAACTTTCCTCTACCACCTACTCTCAAATAAAACATTCAGGTGTTTTCTTCTTCCTTCCCTTGAAACTTCCTTACACTGTTTGACTTAATAGATACAGATGACATGAAGTCAGCATAATTTTTTTTAGTCTTTCTTTGCTCTTTTGACTCTTCCACAGAACTGCCAGTACTGCATACTGAGTCAGTGTGAAGAAGACACCAATGACTATTTAAATCCTTCATTTTCAAAAGAGCACATGCAATTTGATTTACGAAAACAGTCATTATTACTTATTTTATCAGCACAGGTATCAGCCCCAGTACTTTGTCTCCCATTTTAAAACTATAAAAAACAATGGATGAGAATTAGTCAGACACAAGTGACGCGAATGTCTGGGTGATTTTTCTCTATTTTGTCCTTTATGCATAATTTACTGACTAAATAGAAATGTGTGAATATTAGCAAGTCATCTTATTAAACTTAAACACGAAGGTCCATTAGGCTTAATTATAAGAATGATAATTTGTCCTATTTTTAGATCTGTTCATATTTTCATAGATCTATTCTCTGTCTATAACTGTATTTTGATGTTTTATGAAAAAAATCTCTAAAATCCCTTCACCCCCTTTAAGCATTTTATTAAAATATTCCAAGACGTTACTCACAGTCTTTCTACCAGCACAGTGCTGACAGGTACACAATGAATCCCTACTGAAAAAGCTGTACTGATACCCTCGGAGAAGAGCTGATCATGGAAATAGCATGCCCTGCCCTTTCAGCCCTCCAATAACTGTTCACCAGGTTGGTAAATGCAGCTCAGCCCACAGACCTTTGGCATTTTCAGGTTAGCGTCCAAAGGAGCCCTTTGGAAGGGGAACTGGGGGTTGCACTCGTATAGGAGGGACAGTTTGCAGTGTGGGTCCACGTTGCTGAAATGCACCCTCTGAAAGCACCACCAGCACTGTGAAACGGAGTTGTTTTAAAAATAAACAAAGAAAAATTGCAGAAATGCACGGCACATAAGGGCTTGTTCTCCTTCCCATCTTTACACGAGAAAAATTGCTTTCGTGAACACCATTTTGCAGAAGGAAGTTCCTAAAAAAGCACAGCCCAAAGCAACGCACATTCTAGATTACTTCAGGTTAAATACACTTCAGTGAATTTGTTTAAATTAAAGAACTGCAGAGAAAGAAAAACTCTAAATATTCACAGCATACCCAACAACAGACACAGCAGCAAAAGTAACTGTATAATTAAATAAGTTACAGAGCACAGTGTCACAGCTGCAGCCAGGGAATGTGACAGAGAAGAATTATAATAAACTCAGTTACTTAGAGTAATTTAGGCATACATTGACCTTCATGGCAAGAAGTGTTTCAGTGTTAAAACTAATTTTACACGGAAAACTCCTCTTTCCCCCTCCACAGTGAAACCACGTTACCCTGTGGCTGGCAGCCGTTGCTGAGAGAGGATGATGAAATTCTTCTGCAAACACCCAGCACTGCATGAAGGAACAGCCAGTCACGTGCCTTCTCCTCCAGACTCTGACCCGCACGGCGACCGAACGCATGACCTCGGAGAGTAAACTAAAAACCAGGGGCGTGGAAATAGACACGGGGCTTTTTCCCTTTGTCACCATGGCAAAATATAAATTGTGACTCAATTCAAATTTTTGCATTCAGGCAGAGGAATACACACTAAATAATAATGAAAATAGTTTTAAAACAAGCTATTACTTTAATGAAGGAGCGAGGTCAACGGCATAACAGATAAAAGTCAGACAGTAGTGGGAATCTACATGAAGCATGAGTTTGTCAGGGTAGAAAACAGAAGAAATCGAGGTGCTATTAGAGAAGAACAGAGTTGATATCACTTTTTGTTGTCTATAAGCATTATCTCTGCCCAGCCACTGTTAGCCCAATCCCCTTCATTCAAGCTTGAATGACACTCTTTACTATACATAGGTAGAACATGGAAGCAACAAAAATAGTTTCTTTGTATTCAGCCTCTGAAGTCAGGGAAAGAAATCTCAACACAAAAAAAAAAAAACACAACAGCAACAACAAAAAAAGACAGTGTGGAGCGAAATAGGGGCAAAGGGTCAGAGCTGTGGACTAACATTCTGATTTAGAGATACAACTCTACCCTAGTGTTCTGCACAGACCCCTGCAGTAATGCATGTTTGTTGTTACCTGCATTTCCATTTTCAGTAAGGAACAATATATTGACACTCTTGGACTTTAACATTGCATCTCCTCTGCTAGGAAAAAACCAAAAAACAAAACAACAAAACAACTACACAAAACTCTTCACCCCCCAAAAAGCTAATTTCTTGCAGCATCCTTACACTGCTTTGCATTGTTAAATCATATTTTGGACTTCCCACTGACCTGTCTCATAAGACAAATGGACTGCGGCTCAAGAAACTCTATACCACCAGGAATTTGGGCCAAGAGAGAAAAGCAAGAAGTTGAGGCACTTCAGTTACTGATGCAAGAAGGATCCAGTATCAAAATCATTTCCAAGAGATATTTATTTCTTGTTTGGTTGGACTTTTAGTTCAAATCAAGCTGAAATACACTGCAACTTTCCTTTTGCCCTTGGAAATAAAACTACATGAAAACTAGAGTGAAAATTTTCCTACTACATTTTTCTGTGATCAAGTGTTGAGTTTTACCGTTGACTGCCAAACATACCCTTTTTTAGCTGTAGAACTGATCTAATGGTCTGTATTTATTTTCCTGTGATGCTGTGAAGTAACTCAGAGCAGGATGAGAAGAAGGAGCCACTGCAAGCCAAGGTGAGATCAATGTGCAAGGCCAAAGTCCCAGTGGTCACTGGATGATGTGGCAGCAAACGCTGTTGATGGCAGCCCTGCCATCACCCTCTCAAAGGGCCTGTTAGGGGAGAGTGATAGGAAGGCAGTGGCATTTGACAGACAATTTAGAGAAGCAAAAAGAAAAAAAACAGGGGGGAAAAGGAGGATTTGCAGCTTTGTGGGAAGATGAGTTCTGTATGTCTATAGCTGAGAGCTGGATGGGCTACACAGAGTGGAGAAGGAATTAAGAGGTGGACAAGCAAGCACATTTCTGCTACCTACTGCTTCCCTCTGGCTCATTCAGAGGTGCTTAACCACATTAAGCCAGACTCTACCAGACCCATCTACAAATGTGCTGATGCTGCTTTATCTCATCCTTCACCCTAACCACTTCCTGTACCCACCTGCCATCCGCCATCCCCAGAGCTCACCAGAGCACATTTGAGACCCTTGTTCCTTGGCTGAAAGGAGCTGTGTAAGCTCTTCTGCAGAACACTGACAAACTTGTAAAGAATTTTATGAAATCAATATCTTCTTCTCAAGACATGTGACAACAATAAATAACCGAGGGTGCCCCGAAGCTCACCCACTCTATGCCAGATGGGATGCGAGGGTGGTTGGTCCAGCAGGTCATGAAGGTTTCCCTTGGCACTGCTAGCCCAGAGCATTCCAGCTGTGAAGAGAGTGAAATCATCCAGAAACACTTGACCCCAAAAAGATGGATTTCTTGCAGTATCCTTACCCTGTTCTGCACTGTTAAATGATTTTTTTTTGGACTTCCCACTGACCTGTCTTGTAAGACAACTGGACTGCTGCTTAGGAAACTCTGCACCACCGAGTATTTGGGCACTGCTAACCCAGAGTGCTCTAGCTGTCAAGAGGGTAAGATCATCCAGAAAACAAGATTCTCTTAAACAGGAAAAGGCAGGTCTTACCCAGGGCAAGATGGCCTGGAAGACCCTTGCACAGGAAAACATTGTAGTTTCTACAGTCTGAAAAGGAATAACAAGGCAATGACATGTCCAAGCAGCACACACTGCACCTGCAACACAGAGCCCTGCTCAGTGCACAGCTGCTTAGAAAAACTAAGGTTGTCTGTATTTATAAGGCAAACCCCACAGCTATTTTTTAAAGCTTGCCATCTGCACCTTCTGATGACACAATGCATTTCACCTCAGGCCTAACAGCAATGACTTGGTAAACAACAGCATAAAACCTTTGGTCTTCTTTCTGCTGAGCTTGCTGTACCAACTTTCTCATCGCTTTTGTTTTCTCTCCACCCCATCAACACTTCTACTCTGCCTGAAAAGCCCATCTTTTATCACAGGTTGCATTTAAACCCTACTTGATCAGGGTGCCCTACACCTGTTCTCACTTACCTTGTTCTCCTTCCTCACAGACCCTAGAGAGTTATTGTTCTATAGCTGTGATCCAGCTTTTATGGAGCTGTTGTTAGTAGCTCCCATTACATTATTTGCTGCCTTTTGGGTATTCAAATTGAGCTCCTGAAATGTTCTTGTTTGTCTGAATTATTTTTCCCTATTTTCTATTTACCTGGACTCTTAGGCCCACCTCCTTAAATACATATGGATTTTCCCTGCTATGTGACCTGTTCCTAATATTGTTTTTCTTTAGGCTCTGTATCAGTTATTATTCTCTTTTCTTTCTGAGTCTTTAAACATAGTAGCTGTCCTTTAAAATCTATTCTTACTGTAGAGTGTCTATGAAAAAAAAAGACTAGAAATAAGAAATTATTTACTTTTCTACCATAACATTTAGGGATAAATGTTCCACCATTACACTTATAAAAGTAATATCCACAGAAGGACAATGAGGCAATCAGGGTCGAGTGATTTCTACATAAAGAAAACCAAGAATAGTAACTCCTCGCAGCTTTGATAACTCCATGGTAGCTACAACAGCAAGAGGATGTATTTTGAATAGATGTTATTTCCCTGTACCTCTCCAAGTTTGCTGCTTCTAATAAAGGACAACTGTACTGATTCCCTCCCCCACATTTCCAGGTGGAAGGCACATACACATTTTATTACAAAAATCTCTACTTATAAGGAATTGTTTATTGCTGTTGTTTAACTTAAAGTTTTGCAAAGAATAAGAGCTTTTTTGTCCCACTCTGATCAAATATTTGGTCTTAATGTTTGCTTTGGAGAGCAAGGAGTTTTCAAGCTCTTTTTACCAAATGCAGGGACAGGAGAGGGGGAGTGTCCATCTCTTCCCAAGGGATCAGGAGCATGACAGCCAAGTGGGCATTTCAGACTGAAAACAAAATAGGACACCTGGCACCCCCTTTTCTCACGGCAGCTGCTTGCTACATTTGGAATAACCTTCTTAAAACCAAATGTTAGTGCTTTGGGGATGGGTTTATGGTAAACCTCCCAAGCACTGTTTCTCCAACGTCTTCTCAAAGTCAGGAAATTTGTCTGTACATCAGCCCCTTTCTATTTAACCACTGTTTCACCTGCAGGTCCTCCCCCACTAAATGACCACCAGACTCCCACAGTGCAGGAAAACTGCCAACTTCTTCATCTCCTTGTAACACATTTCCTGCCTGCAGTCAAAGAGCTTCTCAGAAAGAGGAAATCAGAAATCAGCTACAGACCAGATGCAATGGAATAATAACAACAAAACCTTAGAGAGGCTCAACACAGCACCAGAGCTTTCTTGTTTTTCTTAAATATTTGTGTACCACATCTTTTATGATGCACTTCATACCACTGCAGGTTGACTGATGGTTAAGGGCATTAATTGAACTGAGGGAGACAAACAATACCCGTGCATTTCCCCTCCTTCCCCTGCCCCCTGTTTGTAGCTCCATAAAAGTGAATGCACTTCACCCTTCCATTTTTATTTTTAAGCTCTTGCAGCAGTTACCACCTAGAGCAAAACTCAGGGAGGGAAGAAGGAAGAAAAGACAGGTCGGAAAATAACAAGCTGAGCTTGTACTACGTGTGTGTTGTATCAAAAAAAAAAAAAAGAAAAGAATAAAGTGTGCCACACAGAGAGTAACACTGATTAATGAGGAGCACCACGTGGATCTGGACCCTCCAAGAGCTGAAATTGCAAAAATGGGCTATGCCTGATTTAAATAGCATGTTGCTATTCTGGATGGCCTGGAAGCAGTAGGAGAAGCAATAGTAAATAAAGGAACATGACAGGCAGCAAAGAGGTGTGTGACACCCGTGGGAGGCCACCATAAGGAGCCAGCAGTGGCTTAGGGAGAGGATATATTAATGCACATTCTGTGGTAAGAAACACATTCTGCAGCTTTCTCTCAGAGGGGGTTTAAGAGCACACATTCAAACAATGGTAGATACGACATTCCTGAAAAATACTGGAATGCCAAACAGCACAAGGAAATGAACAAGCTCCTGCATCAAGGCCACCAAGGGCACAGCACCACCCAAACAAAGGGACACGAGTGAGGAGAAAACCTTGCCCTTTTTTCATAAACCCAGAATCATAGAAATATAGAATCACACAAGCGGGAAGGGACCCAAAAGGACCATTGAGTCCAACTCCTGCCCCTACACAGGACACTCCCCACACTCACCCATGTGGCTTCTGGAATGCTGGCAGAGTGGGTGCTGGGACTGCTGCCCTGGGGAGCTGTTCCAGGGCTCCACCACCCACTGGGGAAGAACTTCTTCTTAATATCCAATCTAACCCTGCCCTGGCACATCTTCTGCCATTCCCTCTGGTCCTATCACACAGGTCACAAGAGGGCAGAGCTCAGCCCCCGTTTCCCTTCCCTCCCTTGTGAGAAGGCACAAACAGCTCTGAGATCCATGGTTCCATGGGAACGACAGATAAGTACCAAACTCTCTCTGGAGGAAGCAACACAAGTTCTCGTGATGCTCAGAGCAGTCTTTTGATATCCACACACTCACTCCTTTCCTCCCCATCTCCAGATATGAACCTCCCAGCCTGTTCTAGCTGAAGATTTTATCTTTGTTTGATTCACTAATAAACTGATTATGCAACAAATCAGACTGCAAACCGGCCAAGGTCTAAATGAAGCTTTGCCAATGCCCAGCTTCCTACCAATATTTATAATCCTCAAATAACCCTTTGCTCGAACCTCAGGTGACAGGCAGTGACTCAGCAGTCGCAGGGCTCCCATCAGTATTCTCAGAGCACTTCCAGTGCATTTTAAACTGACTGTCTCGCTTGTGCTGTGATCAGACCTATCAGTTTGTGGTGAATTGCTCTGAGGAAGGTTACAAGTCTCCATAGGGACTGTACATGATCTTTGAAAAGTGCATTTCCCTCTAGCAAGTCATAAATACTCAGGAGAGTTGCTAAAGATCACTCGAAATATATCATGGAATGCTTTGATGCCGTATTCTCACTCTGTGTTATCATATACTTAAAGTATATTAAAAGGTTCCCTAAATACCAAATGCATTTGTGTGGAATAGATTTGTGTTTTCCAAAGCCAGAAGAAAATAGCTTTGTGTCATTACAGGATAGGTAACACTTTTCTGCAGTTCTGCAGAATAGATTACAAGCATCTGACAGTGCTTTTTTTCCCCCAGCTCCAGCGATTGTTGTGATAGACTTTACTTAACTCCTTTGCATTGTTTTTTTCCTTGCTAATGGTTGGCAGTCAAAATGAAAAATAAGAACCTCCTGGATCCTGTCTTGATAAGGTCAGATTGTAGAATTTTTCTTTCCAGCAATTTAACCAGGCTCTCTTCTTCCAGAATACATTTACTCAATAATAAACACCTCCAGACAGACGGGCTACACAGGCTGGAAACAATTAAGCCAAAATTGGGGAAAGCAGCACATGAATAAGTATTCCACTTTAATGAAATTACACTGAAAATTTCAGGAGTAAAGGAAGTAAAAGCATTTTCAAATTGTATTAATTAGACATATTTGTAAAAATCTATGCTCATGCAAATACCTTATGAATTTTTTAATATCAAAATACACAGAAAATGTGCTGGGTAATTACAAGCATTTGGTGCCGCAATGCTGTGGTCAAGCACCAAGCACACAGCAACATTTTTAATGCCATTTCATGTCACCAACATACTTTAATGTCTAGTAGGAAGAACAAAGAAGTTTAGACAACCATCTTTAATCTATATAAAAGGAAGCCTGCCAAGTAATAGGTTAAAAGGTTTTGTCTTACTAAAGTAGAACAAGATTAAAGAGTAGCTTACTCTAGAAATGACTGAACAATTTATGCCATGAAGAAGCCTCATCTCTCAATTAGGTAAGCAATTAAGTAAATATGTTTATCTGTCCCAGTTTGCTAGAGATCCAAGTAAAATCCCTCTGAAACAACCCAGACTTTTTCTATCATCAGAAATATTTCACCAGGTTCTAAATTCTGTAGTTTTCTGTAATTTTTGCATAAATATGTTTGCTACTTAAACATCACACACTTAAGTAGAATCACAGAATGGTTTGGGTTGGAAGGGACCTTAAAGCCCACCCAGTTCCACCCCCCTGCCATGAGCAGGGACACCTCCCACTGGATCAGGGGGCTCACAGCCCCATCCAGCCTGGCCTTGAACACCTCCAGGCATGGAGCATATACTATTTCTCTGGGCAACCTGTGCCAGAGCCTCACCACCCTCACAGGAAAATATTTCTTCCCAACATCTAATCTAAATCTCCCACCTTTCATCTTAAATTAAATTTTAGCTTAATTGAAAACCCATCACCTGTGTACTTGCAATAAGAGAACAAAAAACACCTGGGCCATTATTTTTAATTAGGTTATCCTCCTACACCTCCTCTGTCCAACATCTTCAAGCATTTTATACATAAATTCTAAAACAATTCAGCATAATTATACAGCACGTTTGTGACATATTTTGATGTGCAAGAGACTAAAAAACTAGCACAAAACTAAACTTTGTTTTAAAGCACTATTTCAACTTGGAAAGTTCACAGCATTTTCAAGAGGAATTAATGAATGTTGCTAATAGCTAAATCCGAGTTATAAGGCATTAGGAGGACACAATCATGAGGAAAGGCAGTATATAACCTTTAGATGGGACAATTAGAGATCAATTATTACAGCCAGAGAAGAGCAGACGAAGGCATCTTCTTCATTAATCAAAGATTATCTCAAATTAGAATGTTTAATTATTTGCCAAGACTCTTTGTATATTCTTCTGCACATGAAAAAAAACTGGGGGGGGGGGGGAATAAAAGCCAGGGGCTCTTGGAAAACTGCTAGCTTTTTGAACATTTGGTTTTAACATGATTTTAAAGCTAAAATACCAACTATTTTAAAGAATATATAACACAATGAAAGTAATAACTCAGAAAACTACATTGAAGATGTCACATCTGCTGTTGTTTAATATACCAAGTCCAGTGGGTATTGGTAACTATTTGGAGCTCTGGCTATGTGGAAAAGATGTTTTAATAGAAATGGCAAGAAAGGTAAAGATGTGAATGTCCTATGCACTGTGACAATTTGGGTCAGGATCCCAGGATCTATTGTTAGATTTAGATCAAACTTGTACAAAACTGATTCCAAAACCACTATGTCTATCCAAAATCCAGAGTGGGAGGCATGAACAGGCACAGAAAGGGTGATTAGACCTGGCTGGTGGATGGAAAATGCTGGCCACCAGCATCTGATCCCCTGCTACTGCACAGAGAGCATCATGGCAGAGAGCCTCCTCCAAATTCAGGTTACAAAACATGCTGGAGGTTTGCTCAGCATTACATTCCCTGGGCTAGCAGCCACCACTGGCCAAATCACCGTATCTATGAGTACATTCCAACAGTTTAGATGGTAGCTGGGAGGAGAAATGCCTGGATCATAGCAAAGGCCTTTTGCAAAAAGTAATTTTTGAGAAACACAAGAGGAGGAAAGCTTTGCGGAGACCCCTTTGCAGCTTAGGCAGGTGCAAAGTACTTGGTTGGGACAGGAACAACAACTCATACTCATCCTCTTAAGAGCTGAAGTTTTGGGGCAAGTCCCCTTTAAAAAGGCCCTAAAAGCTACCAGCTTTAGGGAGCACACCTTCAGTTGGACAGGAGCACAAGCAGCTGAGCTGTGTCCTGCGAAGGCATCGTGGCCATCCCAGAGCACAGTTCTCATGGTTTAGGGAAAGGCCATCTGCCAGTTGTCCATCACATGAAGTGCTTTCCGCCTGTGCTTGGCACACTCACCATTTATCTTTTATGAGGGAGACCAATGCCTGGTGGGCACAAGGTGAGCTGCCCATGGGCCTGTGGGCACCTGAGTGCCTGCTCGTGGATCTTTTTAGGAAGCAGGTCCCAGCACAGTGCCCAAGTAGTTATTCTTCAGTGAGAGCCAGACACACCCAGTCTGGGGAACCAAGCTGTTCCTATTATGACATTTTTCTTACACAGTTATGTTTTTTCTCACAGCCAACCTTACAGTCCAGCCACAATGCAACTCTTATATCTTTATTCCTCAGTACTATGTATGCTGAAAGTGGATACAGACTTTCTTCTCACAGATGACCTCCTCTGCTTGCAAGACCCCATCCTTTTTTGGCTGGGTCAGGATAACTCTGGGTATGTTGTCATTTGAACTAGACCTCCACACATTCAGCATAAAATAACAAACCTGAGATATTCTGATTAAAACCTGATGCTGGTTATGAGAAAGTATGCAAGCAACCTGGGACAAACAAATGGCTCTTACTCTGTCTTTCACCAAATCTCTCCCCTGCAATTTGTTATTTTTCCTGCTGTTATAGTGAAAGTTCCTCAAATGTGCACACTTTGATGCAGCCATCTGCTTAGTCACAGCTAAAGAACACGGCAGTGGCACCTATGACACCCAGCTGCTGCTGCAGAGCACACTCAATGAGGTCTGAGTTCAGGATACAGAAGGATTTCCTTCCCACAGAGTGCTTAGCGTGAGTTTGAAGAGGAGTTCCTCCACAGATGGCCATAAGAGAAGGCATTATAGGTGCTACTGGGATGATCCTTGCTGATCAAAGGAGGTAACACAAATGCAAAAAGCATAGGAAAAGCAATATGATTTTCTTGAACAGCCTAGGACTCATCTTTACAGAGCTGAGGGTCCTGCAATGTGTGCTGGCAGTGTAACCAGAACAAAGCAAAATATTTGACCCTTTCCAAAATGAATTATGATCACAGAATCATCTGGTTGGAAAAGACCTCTGAGCCCTCTATTAAACCATGTCCTTCAAAAACTCATCTATCCTCCTTTTAAACACCTCCAGGGATGGAGATTCCACCACCTCCTTGGGCAGCCTCTGCGTGGGCCTGAGAACCCTTTCAGTGAAGAAATTTTTCCTGGTGTCCAATCTGAACCTGCCCTGGAGCAACTTGAGGTCATTCTCTCTTGTCCTATCACCTGTCACTTGGGAGGAGAGACCAACATTCACCTCGCCACAGCCTCCTTTTAGACAGTTGTAGACAGTGATGAGGTCTCCCTCAGCCTCCCCTTCTCCAGTTCCCTCAGCCATTCCTCATAGGACTTGTTCTCCAGCCCCTTCCCCAGCCTTGTTGCCGTGCTCTGGATGTGCTCCAGCCCCTCAATGTCCTTTTTGTGCTGAGGGGGAAAGGGTGTCAGGTGCGCCATCACCCTTCTATTTAATCATTACCCTTCCTTCCCATTTTGAATTCTTGACATTCTGCTAAATATAAGGCACAGTGATGGATAGCTAGTTATGCTGGATGCTGTTTGCTGCAATTAAAGTCAATTCTTGAAACTACTTGGTCTGTTTTTTCTTAGACTCGAGGGAAAAAGTTATTTTCACATTTCCCACAATTTTCTTAAATGCTTTAATTCTTACTGGTGTAAGAATGTAACAAAATGAGGTGCTATTTAGAATTACTCAACTGTTCAGCTAATAATAGTATGTGATATAATTGCTAAATAGACTTTACCAGAAATGCTGCAGCCAAAATCGCTGTGGGAATATCAAGCAAACATATGTGAATATTCAATAAGTAGAATATCACAGTATCACAAGGTTGGAAAGGACTTCTGAGATCATCAAGTCCAACCTATAACCCAACACTAACACCAACCCATCATCTAAACCATGGCACTCAGTGCCTCATCCAGTCTCCCCTTAAACACCTCCAGGGTCGGTGACTCCACCCCCTCCCTGGGCAGCCCATTCCAATGGCCAATCACCTTTTCAGTGAAGAACTTTTTCCTCATATCAAGTCTAAACTTTCCCTGACGAAGCTTAAGTCCATGCCCTCTGGTTCTGAATATAATACAGTTGCTCCCACATTGTTCTTATTTTCTGCAGGAGGAAAAGCATCCCGGTCTGAGGAAACAGGACTGTGGCCATGGCATGTCCTATTGATTCCTGGCTGCTTTCTCTGCCTTTTGAATCAGCCACTAATTGCCTTGGTCAGAGCAGTTTCAGGATGCTCATGGTCAGTGCCACTCAACCCAACTGTGCCAGACTCAGCTCCATTTGTGAATTATTTATGCCTCTTTGCAGCATAAGTCACACAAATCATGGGGCCCTGCACTTCACTCACTGTTCCACAAAGCTTTTATAGGCAAGATGCATCGCTCAGGTTGAAGAAAGGAGCTAAAAGGCTGCAGTCCAACAATCTCCTTACCTGGCTGCAAGGCTTGGCTGCTGCTGACAGGTTTGATCTCTCTCTGTCTGAACTCTCTGTTAACGCTCACCCCCGTTTCCCCTCATGATGGCACTTCTGTAACCCAACCATGAGTTGCAGCTATATATGGTGAATTTCTGGATTAATTTTCAGCCATGTGTTTACAGGGGTGCCAGAACTCGCACGGGGAGTTGCCCATGGCCCTGCAGCCTAAATTAACCCCTACACCACCTAAGGCAGTGCGCACTGCGTGACACATCTCTTCTTGAATGGTTAGCAATGGCAGACTGAGACACACATAAAAATCCAGCCCAGTAAGGAGGAAATAAACCACAGTCAGATGTCCACGTATTTAAACAATTTTTTCATGTAGTGAATTCATATGTTTTTAGAAAATACAAGCAAAATCCCAGGGTCCTTCATGGGTTGATTCAAGGCTGTGGCAACTCAGTGAGTGGAGCCTTTAGTGATGGCTCAGATTTAAGGCACAAACCGTTCTCTGTGCTTTCTACAGACAAACTCTATGTTGTTTCTTTCTCAGCATGCTGGATCTTACCCCAAAAAAACCTCCTCAGCTCTCACATGTAACAGAGGAGAAATTCAAAATCATTCTATAGACTAAATACTTCTGCATCAAACACTTGCTGAGTTAAATATATACCCAAAGGAAAAAAATTAGCAGTATAAATGGAATTACACTGAATCTATCTGAAATCTGAAATCTAATATCACTCTATTCCCTGATACAGACTTTTAATTTGTAACCAAAAAGCCACCTCTTAAAGCTGCCCATTGACTTCGCCCAGAATCTGAGACAAAATTGTGAGACCCAGTTGCAAGATTTTTCTTATTATATCAGTGTGGGGAAAAAGACTTGTCCCATATTTTAAGAAAGTACACAATTTACTTTTTAAATTGCAAAAAAAGTACACCAGTTCTAAAATCTATTGTCATGAAAATTGCTTATTGATTCAAAGAAAATGCTGGAAGTATTTTACATAAAATTACTAAGGTAAAACCAGAGTTTATTGCACTGAAAACTTTTGTGAAGGGTCATTAAAGGGAGGAAATTAGTTTTATGATACAAAAGGATAAAATAGATTTTTAAAATGTTTTGAAAAAAATAAGTGCAGAAGTTTTGGAGTCCTTAAATAAGGCTATTTCCATTTAAGATATAAAAATGTAAAAAAAAATAAATATGTTGTTTCTTCTAGCTCATTGTAATTCATACGAAGCCAACATTATCTGTATAGAAATGCAGGGGTTTTGTTCAGAAAGCAGAATCATTTATAGCAAAGTAATATATACAATACAATTATTATAGCAATTCAGAGTGAAGCATAAACACAAACATTGGGGTTATGGTGCTCTACCACAGAGGTAGCTCTCAACTTGTTCAATCATTTCCTTTCTCTGCACCACAGAAATGTGTGAGAGATGTCAAGAGAGCCAGGTACTCGTGCACCACCACCAGCTCTCCCCGAGCAGCGCTGAATGGCAGCGAGCACCCTGCCTTGACTTCTCAAAGTTATTCTTTAGGATGATTCACGCTCTTAAAAGGAAAGAGCTGCCTAAGTCTGGGGAGATCAACGTTAGAGGTCCCCCCCAGTAACAACTCTTCCCTGTAATGCTGGTGGAAAACTTTTATTTCTGATTCAGTAAAGCACTTGAGCACTCAGACTGATTCATCTGAGTCCCTGTAAATCAACATAAATACACACGCGCTCGCAGTCAAGCACCTGCATAATTGCTTTGCTGGAACCAGATCTGTATAACCAGGGAGCTTCTTGCCACTCTGTTAATCCTGCTTTATCACATGTGAAACCAGGAGTGCCAAAAATGTGTCCAAGACAGGGAGGAGGAAGGGAATTTGCAGACATTTGGGCTTCTGAAGACAACCTGTGAGCCCTCACTAGCTCAAGTCCTGGTGTCTCCTCAAACTGCAGATATAAAGGTTCTGAATGAGCAGGGATTGCATTTACTTTTTAAAAAGGAATCCAAGGAATAAACACTTCTAGAAGGAATTATTGTCTCAGGTACCATTTAGACCTGATGTTAGGAAAAAGTTCTTCACTGAAAGGGTGATTGGTCATTGGAATGAGCACCCAGGGAGGGGGTGGAGTCGCCGACCCTGGAGGTGTTTAAGGGGAGACTGGATGAGGCACTGGGTTGGTGTTAGTGTTGGGTTATAGGTTGGACTTGATGATCTCAGAGGTCCTTTCCAACCTTATGATACTGTGATACTGTGATACCATATTTCTACCCAGTCTAGCTAAGATGGAGACATCACTCTTCACGCAGTTCAATCCTCTTTTGCACAAGGGGTGGTGAACAGGGGTTGGAGGTTCCTCTGGAAAAACATGGGAATACACAAACCTTCTTCACTGCCCCCTTAGTTTAGAGGGTTATTCTATAATATTATTCTAATGAAGTAAAAGTATAATGTGGTTCCTTCTAGCACAGCCTGAAGGAGTTTACACCAGCCAGAGATTTCAACAGACCATAAAAATTATGTTAGTTGACAGTGGTACAGGCTGTGCATCTCTGATGGAGAACAAGTTTCAGTTGACCTTGGAGGAAAAAAATTCCCAGCAATTTAGAACCAAAGGCCCATCTGCTCATGTGTTTTCACCAGCTTTATCTGTGAGCTCTCCACCATTCTTCTCCCACGTGGTGGAATTGAGGCCACGACTTCACGGCCAGTTGCAAAACTAAGTTTAACACAAACTTTTTGCAGTAGGGTCAATCTATTCAGTATGGGTGTTCAGAGAATGATATAAAAGTATCCCAATACCTCACAGTGACCACTATGAGCTTTTGCCATAAGAAAAAGAAACGTTCAAAAAAAAAGAGATAATGATTGCATTAATACAGGTGCTGCAGCTCTGGTCAGCATTTCAGATTGCCCCAGTCTGTTAAACATATTAACCTACCTTTGAAAATAAAATACCTGCCTGGAGCAATTCTCAATGTATTTCCCATTAAAAAAAAAAAAAAAAATCCCAATTCAGCTGCTTGAAAATTGGTGGCATAAATGCTGAGGTAATTCTGCAGTATGCCAGGCTGAACCCTAAAACATCCACAGTTATTCCTCTACACTCTATGCCTGGAAATAGGATTTATCACAGAAGCACTTTATCACAGTTTTTCAAAAGACAACACCATAACTGCTGTCTCGGGCGTTGTTTGGAAAAGCATCTCCATGCAGGATATCACAAATTTTCATTAGTCAATATCTAGTTTTGTTCTGTATAATATATAAAATACTACTAATTTCAAGCTTCTCCAAGAAGTGCTGAGGTGCAACCTCTGCCAGGTAAGGGCCGGTCCTCCCAGCCAAGATCTCTGCTACACTGCAGGCTTTTTCTACAGTTCATGTAGAGCAAAAGGTCCATAAATGCCACAGATAAAACCTCTTACACATCATCCCAGTACAAGCCTTAAGGATTTCACTGTTAGAGCAGTACCTTTCCTCCCACAGAAGGTTATCTTTATGGAAAGAAAACCCATATATACACAGCTGAAAACCCAGTGGCACAGCAAGAACTACTTGTGAAAACAGTCAGAAACTAGAGAGAGCCACGGCGATGCTGTTGGCGATTGCGCTGGGGTGGAGTGGCTGCTCCGCACGTGGCACAGCTACAAAACCAGGTTTCCTTCTCCTGCAGAAGATACTGCCCTGCAGAGGGAGTGGTTCCCATCAGGAATCAGCAACCACCCCATTACAAAAAGCAATTGCTTCGTGGGGTCCATAGGAATGAGTCCTGAATAAAAATGCCAGCAATAATTATGGAAATAAGGAATATCCTTAGAGAATATTCATGGTGGGAACCCTCATCAGTGCAGAAAACTGGAAGTTTTTATTTCAGAATTGGTCTTTCAACATCAAGTCTTGGTGATAATTGATGTTCAGTTAAAAAGTCTGAAATCAGATAGTGGACTAATTACCAACACGTTGTGAAAAATCATGTTCTCCACTTTTTCCTCTGACTTTAGAAGGACAAATCTGATGAGCAGAGAACACATCCACCTGCACAAGAACACTGTCTAATTACTCATGTGGCTGTAAATGATCTCTGGCAGCTCATAACATACTGAAAACTGAAGATGAACAGTACATACCGTAGGGAAAACAGTGCAAATCCTCCCCAATTCCCCTCAAAATGAAATTTTGGGCTTTACTATGGCAAAGAAATAAAATCAAACACACATTTTGATAACTGGTTTAAGATCCTCTCTTGTCTTGGCCATGTGCTTGTAGTACCTCTTGCATACTGGAACCAATAGTCACGTGGTTGAGAAATTATTTTCTTTCTTAATTTTTTTTTAATTATTTTAAAAGCTATCTTAATTTTCAGCTCTGCCAGCTCCTCATCACTATAAGGTCGCTCAAAATAGAACTGAGGGCTTACCTGGGAGATGCAGAGATGTTTTGCACAGACAGAAGAGGGGATGAATGGATGATATATTCAATGCCAACACATACCTGGACCTGTTTAACCTCCTTACAAACTTGCATCCTGATTCATCCCCATTTGAGGCAGCACAGATGTCCATATTACCCAAAGACTTGTGCAATCTTCTCCATTGAGTATGTAACTGTTGACCACAGCGTCAACACCACACAATGTAATAAAACAAGTTGGCTCTTTCTGAAAATGGGAGAGGAAAACTTGTTAGATAAGATGAAAGTCCCTGCATTTCACTCAGAAACAAGCTTTACAGCTTAGTCATAAATACCTAAAATTCCTGTTTTCTAATAGAAATGTGATACAAGTTTATAGATTTAATTTCTGGGTAGCACATATGGCACTAGAAAATCCAATGTGTCCCCATGGCCATCCCCACTGGAAGATGCAATGTTAATTTTTCGATACTACTTATCTACTGGAATCAAGTTCAATCTGAGTTAATTCAGTCATAGTGTTTTTTAGAGCAGCCCAAAAAATAAATTACACAATACTAGTATTGCCATTAAATTATGGTATTTAATTTTGAGGTAGGTGTGCTAAATATTATTAAATTTTTTATGCATCAATCTTGAATAGTGTTTTTTCACCATTTTCTTTGTTCAACAAGCAGATTCTTTGCAGAAGGAAATAGAATTTTTTCCTATTATTTCTGTTTTCATATAAGGATTCCTATTTTATTTCACAATAATTATGCATAACAAGATGGCATTTGCAGTAGCCATTTAGGAAAAAAAAAATCCCAACAGTGTATACAGTTATTAAAGCAACATTAAACACTTTAATAATCACTTTTGGTCAGGGCACGCACGTTACAAATAAATTCAAATGCCATATTAACCTTAAATTAAAAAATAGGAAAACTGCAGTCAGCAAGAAAACGTCTTACCAAACTTTGTATTGCAACTTTTAAATCCCCTGAGAAGATTTTACTGGAAGTGATACTTAACCTTTATATGTCATGATCTTGGAATGGCAAGGTCTATGTTTCTATGGCCAGGCCAATTATCTTCAATTAAGCAATAAATGTGCAAGGCTTGTTTAGTGCCAGTATAAATTCCCCCGTTTTATACCTTATCATCACAAGTACACCAAGAGTTAAAAAACAGAACCACCTTCCAGTAACATTTTAATGAAACACAACTTTATGTATCTTCATCATTTCATACCTTTCATTTAGATAAGGTTTTACAGCAGCCTTAAAGAATAAAACTCCTTGGCTACCCTAATTTGAAATAGAAATCATGTTGCCCTCGCGCCTTACAGGGGTGTCTTAACTACCCAACATGTATAATTCTTCTGGACAATGACCATATAAAAGATTAAGATGTTGAGTGTGTTCATTGTAAAACATGGAATTTATTGGAGCAGTTCATTTTTTTAAGATTTACTATAAAAGATTACAATCACCTACCCTGCAGGAACAATGGTCATATATCTGCAACCTAGCTTACTCTCCTGGTTCCTTTGGTTTAGGTATCATGATGGTATGTGAAACTCTTCTGAGACACTGAGACTTTTTTTAAGATGCACCAAAAATATTATTTAATTTTTCTCAGAAGTAATATATACTACAGAATCCCTCTTATTACACAAAATACATTAATGACAAGGGTATAAAATAGGGGCTGTACAGGCTATTCTGGTAAAAAGCCAAAGAGCAGGAGAAAAGCGAGATGCAGTGTTCTCCCTCATTTTCACTCGGTGTGTATAGGTCACTTACATCACCTTTTCCTTTATAACACAATCCCAGCGTGCAGGGAAGTTTCAGAATTCACAGAAAGGCTGTTATGCTTTCCCTGACACCAAAAAATATCAGAATTTTCCTTGTGTAGGAAGAGAAAGCAATACAAAGGATAAATAAACCACAACTGATTTTACAAAATGCAGTGTTTACTACCATCTGATGTGTCTTTTAAGCACACTTAATTCACTTGTTCCTCCAATATGTTGCCCAAAATGAGTCTTGCAAATAGCAGTGAAATAAAAGATCACAGTAAGCACATCCTTTCCTCACTAACTGGTGAGACCAATCACTTTTTGCATCACTTTTTATGTGCAGCCACTATTTTTTTACCAGTCCATTTCTGTACAAAATTCCAGGGCCGGATCAGTCTTGCTGTATCCATGACACACTCCCCAGGGTTCACCTGGGTGGATCCTTTCCACTCCAAAACCACCAAGGCTAAATCACCAATGGGTTTGAGAGGAGAAGGCTTTGAGGCAGACAGGGGCACAACAGCACAGAGAAGACCACTGAGGACCCTCAGAGAGGCACAAAGAAGCTACGTAACGTCTCCAACAAGGAGGCTGAGGATATCCTTCCTGATACAAAGAGAGAACAAGGAGAAGCAAAGCCCTGGGCAGGTCCAGCCTCCAAGAAACATCATCAACTGTTGACAAGAGGCAGCAAAGACAAGCAAAGGATGCAGAGGACAACCCATGACAACAGCTCACTGCTAGCATTCACTTGGTCATGCTCAGAGCAAACCCCTCAGCTTTCTAAATTCACATTTTGAATGCAGTAGGTGAGTCTCACCAAAGCGTACTGGGAACTCTGATCTTCCAGCCTTGCAGGAACCAAGGTTAAAACAGCCAAAATATTTAACGTTACTTCTGCGTGTGAGTCCTTTACTGCTTCAAGCATTGTTTTCTGTGTTTAGCTTTGCTATGTGTGTGTGAAAGAGGTGCATGTCAACTGGCACCAAGAAGTCTTGGGTGGGTTTAATCTCTCAAAACAGGCAGAAAAGATTCCAAAGTGCCAGACAGCTGGGCACGGGATGACACAGATTGCTGGATGGAGCCTCTAGCCACATTTCCCTGCTCTCCAACTTCCTGGCACAAGAGAACTCACTGGGCTTAACATTAACCAAAAAAAGAAAACAATAGTACCAGCTGTCAGGCAGCCTGAGAGAAAGTATCTGATTATTTACTGCAGCTTAAAAACATTCAATTTGTCCTTAAATACTTTCAAATGTTTTAGGATTCATTCTTTAAAATTTGTTAAGTAAAGCTGCCAGGCTGTAAATCTTTGTTGTTCTGTATTAAATAAAGCCCTTTGATGATATTGCATATATTTGGCTGCAAGGTTTCAAAGTATATATGCATATGTTACACTACCATATTCAGATAGAGATATTATGATACCACAGAATCAGGTTTTAAAATGACCTTAAAACATCCTGTGTTTGTTAATTGGATTCTCCAAAGCCCAGAAACTCTTGGTTTTCCTCTGAGTCAGAATCCTGTCAGCAAAATAATATTCAAAAGATGCTATCAGACCCCTCATGTTCACTTGTCTCCTTACTTTCTCCTGGGAGAACTGCTGTAATTCCTACTCAAAGATATGCAAGTTGATCATAGCCACATGTTACGGTACAGCCTTCCCAGCAGATTTTTTCCATGGTGGGCAATTGAAAAAAAGAAGGGCTAATATCTGTGCAGTGGTTTTAATACACAAACTGGAATTCTCCTCCCACCTCCGCTTGTCACCTCTTCAGGTGCTGAACCTGCAAACTGCTCTCCTCAGCGCAAACTTTTTGTAGAGTTTCAAAAGCAACTACTGAACACATCTAATAACCGTACCCCTCTCGGTGTCTTTGAATCCTTCCAACAAATTGCTTTCCCTGGCTCTCAATAGAGATAAAAAGAATTCAAGTGAAAATCCATGATGTCTCACGCCTCCTCTTTCCTGTTACCCTCTCTGTCTGCGGGCTTCAAAAATGCAGTCAATGCTGTAGCAGAGGGGTGATTCTCTGACAGAAACATGGTCCCTTACTTCCGAACAAAGGAAGCAGAGATGCTTCCTTTAGCATAGTTTAAGATCAATCACAACAGCTGAAAAAGGAACTCGTTTCTCAGGTTTGCTCTTGTTTGGCTCTAGTCAAATGAATTTTACAGTATTTTTTCTGTAAGTTTATAATGAAACTTAAAAAACCCCATACATTTATATCCATACATCAATCTGAGATTGTTATATACTCTACCTTTTCTGATTGTTTGGTTGTTACATACTTTAGGTGGGCATCAGAGAGTAGCTATACCATTAATGCAGCTTTAATTTTGTAAATGCTCTTTCCCAACCATGAGTTGTTTTACAATGCAGTGCTCTTTTTCCTGTGGCACTGGCAGTTACAATAACAGTTCTTAGTAACTAAATAAAATATCAAAATACATCTTAGTGATGTCTTTATTGAAAGCCCGGTCGTAATATCAGTAAGTCCACCAGGAAGTGGTTGGAGGCTTCCCTTTCCTCTGAAAATTTATAATTTGCAGTGTGGGTGCTTCTAGACAGTGCATTTTCCTTGTACCTGGTCACCACACCTAACTCAGTCCACAGCTCATTCGCATCTCCAAGGCACAGCAGCAGCACTGCTCCATCAGTGTGTTGTAAGAATTCAAAGCATTTTGAGCAGACGTCTTACACACTTCTGCTCATTTTCTCAAACCGGCATTGACTCATCTGTTTCCAAGATGAGCTGATAGTAGGAATTATGAAACAACTCATCAAGTGAGAAAAACAGCTGGCTCAGCTTGCAGCAGCACGAGGGTGGGAGAAATGCAGCAGCTGCAGACCTGGAGCAAACAAAATGCCTTGAGCCTGTACCCTCAGTACAGGCAGCAGCTTTGCAGGCTGTGAAATTGTTCAAGAAAACAGTGGTTAAAAAAAAAAAAAAAGATAAAAATCCTGGCAATTTTGTCTAATTTCATGTTCTTCCCCAAGCTGAATCTGAGCATCCGCAGAAGAGCTACAGATCTCAGCATCACTGCGGGCCAGAGCACAGTGCTACCTCCCTCCCAAGACTGAGCATTTCCTGATCATAAGGAACACAAAAGCAGAAAGCTGAAGAAACAGACAGAAAAATACTTCTAAGGAAACTTTACCATCACAGCTTGAGATGTCAGAATTAAGAAAAACTGTCAGATTTGAAATTCTATCAAGTATGTCTCTGTTTCTTAATCTGAGTAAGCTCTGAAACAATAACTGTTGTTCTAATGTAGTTTGCACTGCAAATCAGAAAATAAACTCGTGGCTGTCCTTAAAAGAGCGTTTACAAAAGTGTAAAGACATGTTCTGCAAAGGGCAACAAAAGGACTGTGGAGAGATTGGGCAGAAGCAGCCCTGGCTTTTTGCTGTGCCCATGACCACAGCTGGTGGTCACAACCCACTCAAGCACTCGGGCCACCACCACTGCCTCTGCAGCAGCACCTAAGTGAGACTCTACAGGGCAGACATGCAGAAGAACAAAATGAAATTGCACAATTATACACTTGGCATTTCTTAATTCTGAAGTGCTTAACTTCACAATTAAAATACTGATTAGCCAACAGAGTTATTTTGCATGCAATATATGCTTTAGGAATATATACGGAGCTCCTGAACTAAAATCAACGCAAACACCTCAAAATTACTTTAATTTCTTTTCTTTATTAAATGAAGCCGGTCAATCTACCAATCTCTATGTGTAAATCTATCCATTTCAATTTAACACCCCCCTTTGGTTATTTTTTATTCCTTTGTCCTGTTTTGATCATCAGGCTTATGATCAAATTGGGAAGCCACTCCTTGCAAAGCACCTTTGATGTGATATAATGAGTCTACGTGTTTGAACCCATTAGCATTAATAAGGATTCGAAGGTTTTTTTCACATGTCCAAGGGAATCAAATTAGGATTATTTTCAGCAATTTGAGAACTAGTTTTGATTTCTCTGAGTATTTCTCTTTCGAGATTAGATTCCTTACAACACACCTCCAAACATAACAGGTTTTATGGGAATTTGCCATTGATCATATTTATAAATTTCAAGGACATTTCAGAATTGTCAGCACGAGGCTGCCAGTATTATGTCACTCAAACTGAAGTCCTCTTTGACAACGTAGCATTTTCCCCCAATATTACTGACAGATGCCTCAAGAGCAAGTCACCTGTTACATTCAGTGGTCTGTGGCTGACACTTCTCTTATTTTATATGCTAGAACATAACTCCACAATAATTTAAAATTACTTTTTCTCTTCAATGGCTTTGAAACAGATAAAGCCATTTGTAACACAAGCCAGACAATTTTTACACTGCGGAGGCACATCACACATCCTACATTTTTCTCTTCTGCAAAGGTTTTGCTCACAGCAGGAACAAGGCACCTATTTAATATCACCCAGGGTAAAACGTACAAATTTTTCGGTTCAATTTACCAAGGAATGCAATGAGGTTCTAAACATTTAAAGTAAAGGCATCCCACGTGGCTCTGCATCTTGCTGAACAGTTTGCCAATTCAAAGGGATGTCAGGAAGCAGCAACCTTTAACTAGCTGTGATGTGCATTGATTTCATGAAAGTTTAAGTTATGCCAAACAGCAAGAAGGAAAATTTAGTCTTCAGAAATTTGCTTGGCATAAGGGAATGAATGGTGGGCATTCATTAATCAAAGCCTGCAAGGATTTTATTAATAACATTACCTGTTAATTATAAAGGAAAAATATATATATATTCTAAAACATTTAGGGTACCTGTGGGAATTACCTTTGTTAGAAACTGTGTTTCTACTTGAACTCTACTAATAAGATGAAAACTGCTGATATCAATCTGAGGAAAATGTAAAAGAGTAATTTTGATGAAGATGTGCTTGCAAAAATGCATAGTTAATAAAAGCATCCGAGAGCAGTTATTTGGAGCTTTCCCTGGGCTGGACCAGTTGTAACAGCAGCATCTCACAGACCACATCAAAATGCTGTAAAAAAGGAAAAGAGCTGATCTTGCTTGCAATCACCAGTGACTCGACATAAGCAGCTGTTTGGGTTTCGGTACGTGGGGTGCAAACCAGATTTTGTACAGCAAACCTACTATTTTTATTATTAGTGAAATGGATACAGTTAAGCAAATCTATCTCATCTGCCCTGATCTTGACAGTGAATGTAATATTTTTTGAATAATTTCATGTATTGTGGTTAAAGATTAATTCTAGTTTAAGTCTTAATGTACAAAAATGTTACTTGGAAAGCACTTGAAGAATGTCATTCTCAGGCAGAAAAGGATTCAAGGAGAAAACAATCCAGAAACAAATATACAACATTGATAATTAGGTTATATTAATCAATTAAACAGACTTTCCATAGTGGAAGTTTTATCCTGATCTTTGATGCATACAATCTGAATTTATTTTCACGTTAAATAAATAAATATATCAATGAGCACAGACTTTTTATGAATGCTCAACAGAACAGAAAATATATGCTTCTCCAGTTTATATAACCCTTGCACAATCCCATCCCTTTCAATTTTACTTTAAATCTTCCTCCTTGTCTGCAAGATTCTTCTTCACAGCATTTGGTGAGGACCTCCACAAGTATATTATTTAAAAATAAATCGTAACCTCTATTTCAGTGTTTTTGTTCTGGGCGATTTGCGTAGGTTCTGTGAAGAAAATTACTCCTTTTTTTGCAAGACCTGGATGTAGAAGCACTGAATTATCTTTACTGCATTGTAACGCACCTCTACCATACTAAAAGCCATCAGGCCATATTTTCCACTCATGCTTATGTAAATCAAAAATAAATCATAAGAAGCCAGCAGGCGTGGCCCGGTGAGAACAGGTTCTCAGCTGTTAAGTACGGGCTTAGGAAAGACTTTTTGGATTCTGAGCTCTGAGCTGAAGCAAGTAAAGAGCGGATTTATCTTTACTCTTGGGTTTCTTTTTCTTTTTTTGGAACATGCTTGTAATTTGGGCTTTTGTAACACACATTACCACTTTATTCTTCCCTGAATGTACGCAGTGTGTAAATTACTGCAAGTAGAAGGAGTTGTGATCCCATTCAAGCTCTCATTCAGACACAGGCACTCACTGACATCCTATTGTCCCCTGAGCATCCTCTTCTTTACACTCCTCTCACACAATAGAGGCAATTTACTGACAAACTGCAGAACCAGAGAGAGAAATAATGTATTCCTCATTTTACCATTCTTCTGGATACATTTCTTCGGGGTTTAAGCTCAAATTCTCAACTCTGAGCAGCTTTGAGTACCTGATCCTTTTTTTTTCCACTACGTTTACCCTACCATCTGTTTCAGAGGTGCCCTTTGCAGGCTGTCCCACAAATCAGGACTCAGACAAAAGCCACAAGGCATTATCAAAAAACATTTTACATTTGTTGATGTCTTATTTATATCTATTTGTCAAACATGCTGATCACAGTCTATCTGATAAAACCTGGTGCATCTCGTGGTTATTCTGAATGTAACATTTTTTATCTCTGAGAAGAGGAAAATAAGACTGTCTGGGCTGGATAAGGTAGAGTTTATAGAGTTTACTCACATGGTGATAGATAAATATTCATTTATCCTTAAACAGACTGAGTGCATGCAAACACCAAAATGAAATTTAATTTCTTCTCTATCAAATAAGACAGAGCATACTCTATTCTTCAAGTAATCAGTATTATCTACTCAGGCACTGATATTTCTGATCTCCCAAACTCTATTAGCTTGGCCTTTGGAAGATCATTCTCTGTGATTATATAGTGGATATTACGTGGTCACGTGAGTAATGGTGTCAGTTCACATACGCAACTGCTGATGTCTGGGCACTGATCCTGGGAAAACCAGACCCTTCTGGTCTGCATCCTAAAATCTGGGGAGAAGGGTAGGGGTCTGTTAAATAAAACAACTTCAAATTAGAGGGAATAGACTCTGCTTTACCAGCTCTAGATTTCCTAAAATTTATCTAAAATTAATCCATTTAAAAAGTCCTACATTATTGAATCCCACACGTAAAAGAAAATGTTCTGCCCAAAACCTGCTGAATCACTTAATAGAGTCATAGACTGAATTAAACTAAGGCATGCTTTTTTCCTCTATATGGAGCTTTCTGGAGAACAAGATACAACACTTGTTTCAAAAACATGTCTTCCAAAACCAAGACTTCCTTTTAATAAAGCAGATGCATTAAGGGACCAAGGCCTTATTCAATCTAAGCATTTAAATTACTTAATGGAATGTAGAACAGAAGCAAAAAGTTAAATTGATGGCCATCAGCAGTCCTGAGCTACTTAATCAGGTACTTTCTGGACAATATTCATCAGTCAAACCCAGCTTCCAGGGCTCCACACCTGAACTGCTGATGGTGAAGTCAATGGCCAGTGCAGTGCTGAGGTTCAGATCTAACGGTGCCACGCAGCCTCCAGAGCTCAGTCACTCTCTGTTTAAAGGCTTTTTTATAATCTGCCCAGTGCAATTACACCTGCTGTAAGTCAGTCTGTCTTTGTGCTCCCTCAGTTGGATTACAGTCTCCACTGATCACTCTCAAGCACATGAGATCATTTCACCAGATCTCGTGCAGCAGCAGGGCTGGACTCGCTTCCACCACCATCAGCCTTTTGCTTCTACAAGCCTGGCTTAGTTTAAGAGCCACTTAATTAGGGTCCAATGTCTGCCTTTATGAACAGCTATCAGTATGTATTTGGTTTTTATTATTAAAGAGTTACATTTTCTAGTAAAAAGAATAACTTTTATAGTATTCTTTATATGATTAATTCTAATTTTAAACAGACAGAGGAGCAGTCAGCAGTCAGAGTTCAGCTCTTCTTTAGTCTTGGAATCATTCAAGCAAGTAAACTCAAAACAGCTGCAGTAATTGGCTGAAATTGCCGCTTCTAATGACACAAATTATACCAGAGTGATGTTTAATGAAAGTTACAATTCCCAGCTTCTATACGCAAAATTTAAAACATTCTCCTAAATTGCGTTGACCTCTCTTGTTTAATACCCTGCTAATCTTTGAAAATTGGAAACAAATGCTTCAATTAAGAGACAATTAATTGACAATTAATTCAACAATAAGCAGATGGCCAGAAAGAGCATCCTGCTATTAAATGAATCAAATGTGAGATGGAGCATTTGACCTTTCTCATGTAAAGCCCCCACTGAAAATAACACTTTTCTTAAGAAAAAAAAGGAAGTGTGTGGATTTTTTTGTGTCACACTGTGCAGAGCTATAACTTTGAAAAATGAAAATAAAAAGCTTATTTACATCAGTATTTTGGTCTAGGGGATAGGAAATGTGAATTAAGATAGGAATAAAAAGAAATAGCACGCACAAGTGCAAGAGGATTTACAATAGCTCTTGCACCCCAAGGCCTCGTAGAAGAAAATAAAGCTGCCATTATCATCAAAACTGCAGATGATCTCGTAAAGGGCTTGTCTACAAGGGGAGGTCAGTGAAGAAAAGCTCTGTTATGAATTTAAAGTATGGTTGCAACTTTGCCTACCTCCTGGTGCAGGAGCAACGGCTGCTTTTCCACAGTTACGATGCTTGAGGTGCTTCAGGTAGAACTGCCCACTCTGATCCTTGTGCATTAACCAAAACTGGAATGAGGCACTGAAAGCACAAAGAAAGGTCACTCACGTTCCACAGGGAGGTTACTGATTTGCACAGTATCACAAGGTTGGAAAGGACCTCCAAGATCATCGAGTCCAAACTATAAACCAACTCTAACATCAACACTAACACCATCATCTAAACCATGGCACTCAGTGCCTCATCCAGTCTCCCCTTAAACACTTCCAGGGTCGGCGACTCCACCACCTTCTCAGTGGGAAAGGGGCAGTTCAGCAGCCCAAGAGGCAAAAGTCTCTTTACATTCATCTTCCCTCTCCTTCCCCAACAAAATTCAAAGTATCACAGTATCATAAGGTTGGAAAGGACCTCTGAGATCATCAAGTCCAACCTATAACCCAACACTAACACCAACACTAGCACCAACCATCATCTAAACCATGGCACTCAGTGCCTCATCCAGTCTCCCCTTAAACACCTCCAGGGTCGGTGACTCCACCCCCTCCCTGGGCAGCCCATTCCAATGGCCAATCACCCTTTCAGTGAAGAACTTTTTCCTCACATCAAGCTTAAATTCCCATGCAGACCAGCCCAAGGGTTTATTATTCTTGTTGTATCTTAAGTGTATCTCTAACCAAGGGGAGGATGAAGACAAGCCTTAAATTCCACAGCAAAATTCTCTCAGCCAAGACAGGACTTCACCCTACGATCAAAGCCACATTCTCAGAGTGATAAAAGAAGTGAGGTTTTTTTTGCAAAGAATGGAATATTTTGACTTAAGCAGAGTTGTTCTTCTGTAGAATTGGTTTTCTAACTAACTTAAGTGATATTTAAGTGGTAATATTTTTTAAGTTAGACAGACAGACACAGCCTATTCTTCTGATCTGGTATGTTTTTTTTAGAAGTGCTGTACCCAGACAATATTTGTTACTTATCTAAAAAATGCAAGGTCGAACAGAGAGCCAGCTCAGAAGCTCTAATTAGCAGAGACTTGGCTGTGTTGAAGTTCATAATAAAATTAGCCCTTGGAAAGTAGTAGAATATGCAGGGAGAATTTATACACAGAGATTTAAGCTGGATATATATTCTGTAACCTGCTCTTGTCTTACTGCTCATGATTGATGGAAATCATTCCCTCATGCTGCCCAGCGCTGAAGCAAAGGACACTTCCTTTCAAAAACTCCAGCATTTTCAGTTATCCAGTGCATTAGGGATATTTTCAGATAACTTCAGAAAATGGTCTTTCTTCAGCTCTTCTCTTCTTTGAGAAAACAGGTAAAATTCTAATTTTTCTCAGAGAACCGTCACACATGTAAATATAAATTAATGCTGAATTTCTAATGCAGAGCATAAAACAGAGAATACATTCATCCTATGCAAAAAGAATTGTGTTTATGGGAGAATAAGAAATTATTTTTCTTGTTAGAAAATAGTTATTTTGTCTCAAATGAATTATGAAATATAAATTGGTGAAAACAAAAAAAGGACTTGAGCCAGGTGAGTGCTCCTGGGAAAGAACATGAGCTAAATTGCCTATATTAAAAAAAACCACATGGTTAACAACTGAAAAAAAACCCAAACCATTTCAGTCACCCTACACATAGCACTGCAGGAGCTCTTGCTGTGTTTCATTTGTTAGTGTATTTATGCAGTCTGGCTGTGAGTTCATTGGCAATACATGCTGCAAAACCTTGACAGCTTGTGTGGCAGAAGTGATAAACCTGGCTTTTTGGGGCTTCAGCATAGACAAAACAACCAGGGTAATCATTGCTTATACCTGGAGCTGCCCAAGCTTTATCAATATTCATCAAATACTCCTGACCTTTATTTCAATGTATGTCTCTCAATCCCACTATCAGAACAACTCGATCCAACACCCAGAGAAGCAAGACCATTAAGCAAATTCATGAATACTTTCCTCATAAAACTCCTCTTTCCTGTGTCAACAGAAGAGTGATGATTTTTTTCCTTTAATATTAATAATACATTTGTACTTGAGAGAAAAAAAAGTTTTCTCAGATGTTCTAGAAGTCAAACAACCAAATAGAGGTTGCTGTATAAAATCAGATGTGTTCTGTGACTTGTGATTGGGCACAATGGTGCCTCCTGGAAAGTAACTCCTGAACTTGTGAGACTCTAGATAAAAGGTTGCACGCTTCAGACAAGAAACGTGTGCGTAGAAATCATTAAGCTGTATTTGTTCAGGTAGTTCCTGGAAAGTGGAAGACATCAGTGGAACTGGGAATACACCTAAATGGCATCAGGGCAAATATGTTTGTGACTGTCAGAGATCTGGGAATGTGAAGTGCATCATAACACAAGTGCAAGTGAGGAGAGATCAGGCAGAAGCTTTGTTAACTGTGATCATAGTGAGAGGACATTCAGAAAGCATCTTCCCCTCTGCTGCCCTGGTCCCTTCTGACTGAGGGACCCAACCTAGATATTTTTTCAGGAAAGAAGACCGAAAGAAGTGAAAAAAACCAGCCATTTCAATGTTAACAGAGCCAAACATCTTAAATAGATTGCAAGCTGCCTCGATCCTAAGAAGGAACCAGACAGTAAACAACGTAGGAATACTGATGGAGCCCATCGAAGCGCACGGCCAGCATCATCTGAGCTCAGAGCAGGGGAGTTGGAAACAACCACAGCTTTCAGTTCAAAGGAATATTCCTTTAGTTACAATAAATTCCTTAACCAGACCTCTCGTATCTTAAATATTAATGAGTTTACCACCACAAATCTTTGATTCTTGTTCACTTCCTCCCTACTCAAACTTCGGGCTTGAGACTGTGAAATAATAATGACAAATTGTAAACATATTCATGGTGTTTGGAGCCATAGAGGGATATTTTTTTCAGTCTCATAAGGACTTTTTTACACGTGAACAGTAAGGTTTCATTAACCAAGTTATCTCAGTTGTTTTCATTTTCAAGAAGAGAGGTCTTGTTACTGACTACTGAATTATCTTGCCTTTGTCAAATCTAGACATAAGCATTAAGTCGAAATTCCTGTGTTAGTGAACTTCACAAACTGCTTTAAAACTGCTTTAAAATTGGAGTACTGGTTTCAGTTTCAGTCTTTAATTAAACATTAAGTTTTCCCCAGCAGTTTGGTGCCTGTGCTTTCACCTGAAATATCTCAATCAGTTCCCAGCTGGCAGGATGCACAGTGCTGAGTCTGCACACACATATTAGCAGATGCTATATAGGCAGGAAAAAAAAACAAAATAAACCCCACAGAATATGATTTCAAAGAATCTCTACGTGAGAATATGCTGAGTTTGTCTGTCTTCACAGCTCATTGGAATTTTAAAATATTTTTAATTTTTCTCCTGTATCAAATTTGTTAAAGGAAAAGTATTTATTGGAAAAGGGTAAATTTCTTAACATAATTCATTATTACACTTAAATAAGGAAAAAATATATTTTCAACTTCTTCATTTTCAGTCTTATATTCTGAAATGTTTTTGAAACTTTATTTTCTAAATTAAGAATATAAAAAGTAAAATAAAAAAGCCCCACTCACCCTCTCACTAAAAAAAACCAACATGACAAGCACAGAAGTAAAAAGTTTAGTTTAATAAGAAGTGATTTTGGGGGGTAATTTGGAATTTTTAATTTTCATCTCAATAAGAAATTAGGAAAATGTATAGATCAGCAAAAAAGAACAACCAGTCATAGTCATGATATATAATGTGATTTTCAGGTAAATACTTTTTTTAAAAAAAATCATCTAATTTTCAGAAGTTCAGGAAAAAAGCTTTTGTTCTAAGTGCTATTATTTTGTCTAATAGTGCTAGGATTAAGACGGCCTTTAATTTTCTGAAAATTGCACATCAGTGGTTTCATTCCTGTAGCAATCAAGATAATGAGAAAAAGAGGTGTTTTTATTAGTTCCACACTAGATTTTTTAAATTTCTGGCAAAGCAGCTCTCATAATCATTAGTATAACTTACATTTGTGAGTATGCACTATGATTTTAGTAGAACATAGAATAATCCAGTGATATTTTAAATCACCGTAAGAAATCTGGACGAAAACATCTCGTGAATATTTTAGCAGAGTGCTCAAGAGCATCTGTGTATTTATATTCCTGAGCTCAATCTACTTATCTGACGACACCAAAATTGGGGGTTAAACACCATCACTCTGTAACCATTACCAGGAGCAAACTGATGAGCGACCCTCAACACTACATATATAACATATAGATTTTGATATTTAAATTGGCAAATTCAAGCATGGTTGATGTCCTTTCTCAGTGAAATTATTTAAAATAATAGAATACATAGGTAAAGGTTTACTATGCCATTATTAACGATAGCTAAAGGTGACTTATTGTATTTCACACCTTTTTTAAAGATTTTCTATGAAGCCTGTACAATCCAGAGGTTGGGCATGGGATCAGAAATCTAAAGGGATCCATGCTCAGTGATAACCTGTACTCAGGTGCACAAATCAAATCAGAAAAAAATAATCAAATTAACAACTTTTCTAGTCTTTTGCCCTCATTTTCCTTTTTTTGTTACTGAAACATAGACTTAATGGGGCTTTGTAGCCCTTCACCAGGTCTTGGCAGCTTATCTGCGGCTCCAAGGCAGGATACAGGTTAGCAGGTATTAGCTCTGTGTCATCTTCACTTGAAACCAAAGAAACCTTCCAGTCAGCTAATGAAAAATATAGTAAACCTGGCAGTTTATTATAAATCCTGTGAACTAATAAATGGTCCTAACGAGCAGGTAAACTCCTGCCGCTCTCTGATCCGCAGTCTGGCATTTCAGGGACAAGAGGAGGATAATGTTTCTTTTAGATCCAACTCTGTCCTCTGCTAATCTCCTGTCAGCCAAATTCTCCTTGCTCTTTTCCATTCTGCACTGTGTTTCATTTTAGAAAACCCTAATTAGAGACCGAGGCAGTGTACAAAGGCGTGACATCACTGATGAGTCAGCATTTCAGCTAACAATTGCTGAAGTTTTTTGATTTATTTTTTTTAAGTCCCAAACCCAAGAAGTGTCTGGCTCTGCAGCTCACTTTCTGGGCCTTTGAAATGCAAATTAGTAAGTCCACTAGGCTGAAACTCAATCTGAATTACTCATAAATGTCAGAACAAGAGAGGCTTTGCAAGAGTAATGCCCTATTTAAGAAACCTTTTTGAAAAGATCATGGTGGAAAGCGCGGGGTTTGTCAATTACAACTCTTTAAAGAGTCATCTGCTTAATCACAGTTACCAGATCTTTCCAAGCAAGATTTTGAACATACAGGAATAAAGCACACAGCTTGCAGGGGGCTGGAACTGGACGTTCCTTAAGGTCCCTTCTGATGCAAACCATTCTATGATCCGGTTCACCAAAGACCCTCTTGGTTTTATATAGAGAGTGGTGTAAATGTGGTGGTGCAGAGGGTGACGAGCTCTTCAAGTTAAGGGTCAAGTCCTTAAAAACAGCTTTATTCAGCCATCATTTCTGCAATTCACATTATGCTTCAACGGTGTACAAGAAAACTGACCTTATTCCCAGTTAAGTCCCACTTCTATGAGGAGAAGTGAGCAAATGTATGAGACCCCCCTTGACTGGATGCTTCTCTGTCAGAATGCTTCCTCCCATGCAATAATCAGTAGGAGTTAATTCAACATAAGAATTTGTTCTGATGAGATTTTTTGGAAACAAGGGCCTTCAAAGCCCACGCCGACCAGAAATATCCTACACAGTCATTAACTGGATGATTCATCAGGTTTAAATGTTATACAAAGATATCAATGTGGACACTCACTCCTAGAGACGTGACATCTGATCTCCTCCTTTTCCAGAATGTTTAAATACACCAGTTGAATATCCTTATTTGCCATGTGGTTGCCTTGTTCCCTCAAAGACACAGGGCCACCTTCTCTTTTCCCAGCTGCTGCTGCTCACTCTTCCTCTCCAACTCCCATACTCAGCTCAGTGCCTTTATGCAACTTGTTAACCACATGGGTCTACAAATAAAACACATCACCTTTCCCTAGGTGAACACAAAAAAGGTATAGAAATGATGCGTGGCAACTGCTTGTTTACTCACTTTTTACAGGGCAAATAGTCGAGATTGTGCTACAAAAATCTTTTCTAGACATAAAGGATAATCTCAAAATGAATGCTTTGTAATATGACTATAAAAGTATTAGTTTTCTAATCCACTGAACACATCTGGAAGGTCAAAGTGCATGACTTGATAGCCACTGCCATCAGGGAAAGGCAGAGCGCTGGGGGACGGCCACCTATCAGCCCACCTGCTCTGCTTGGGGAATGCCACCCAGGCAAAGAGTGGTACGTCTTTCAAATAGAACCCTTCTGCACTTCCATGTGAATTCACTCAAGAGCTCTCCATGAGAAAGGATGCAATCACAACTCTTACAACAGGTCCTTGCAGAGCTGAGCTGGCTCTTCCACCAGGCTCTTCCACCTTGCGTCCCACCGATCAGTAAAGGTTACTGCACACCACTTATCTTTGCATCTAATTACACCCACTAAGGATCTCTAAACACAACAGTTTTCCTACTAAACCAGCCAGGCATCAATTTCAGATGACGAGAGCAACTCCTTGCTTTACACTGAGCTAAAGTCTTGGGGCAGTGTTTTGCTGCTACAGATGCATTTCTTTTTCTTTAAGAAAATAGACCTTCTTAGACCTAATTTCAGCCACCAATGAGCAGTTTGTGTCATCATTCTTTCTCACCAGACAAAGTCTGTGAGCACAGCCAGTGTGCCTCACCCAGTAAGCTACATCAGATCAATTCAGTCACGAACAAAAATAACATTTTTATTCCATCCCATTGCCTCACCTCCTTCTCCAGTGGATTCAGAGATTGAGCACAGTGCTGGAACAGCAGAAATTCATCCCTTTGTTTGATTCCATACACCCATGCACCCTCTTAATTGCATCATGATTGCTGCCCTCATGGCACAACCACTGTATCTTCCCTGTTATTTGGCAATTTATAAATATAGCTGAGAAACTAATACATGTGTGTTGTATGGCTCTCCATTTGCCCCTAGCTTCTGATTGGCATCTCCTACATATCTGAAGAAAAAAAAAAAAACAACACAGCAAACCAAAACAAACTACAGGAATAACGAAAGATTATACCATGAGATACCTGCCCAGAATGAGGTGATTAATTCAAATTAGCACAGGGACTTCAGTGGATTGCAGGGACACAATGATTAATGTGAAAAATAATTCATGCTAGAATAACGAAGTAGACTTACTCAGTCCCATATATTACTACAATTAGAGCAAAAAAACCCCAAAAGTAGACTGTGCAGCATTCCCATGAAGGCCAAGCTAAAGATACATCTATATCAGTCCTTAGTGTGCACATCCTTAGCCCAAAACCTTACTCCCAGTGCTTCCCAGCTCTTCCCAGTGAGGCCCTTGCTGTGCCAAACCTCATCCCTCCACCTACTCTGTCCCTGCAGACACAAGCTCTCTTCCCTCCCGCCAACAAGTTTCACTTGGCTCACTCACACCTTCTCAAAGAAATGCAAAACAACTGCTGAGAAAGTGCAAACAAACAGGAGCTGCCACCTCCCTGTTCTGGAAGAGCTTATTCCTGCGTGGGAAGTGCGAGAGCGAGCAAAAGAACTTCTGCATCTGCGTAAGCGCAACACCACGGGATTGTGCCAGCAGCACCAAAGAAGAATTCCACATCCCTGGTTGAGCTGGCTATGAAAACTTTGAGCAACCAATGCTTGTAGAGCATTCCTGTGCATAAAACTGAAAGGGGTTGAAGAACATTCTGCTCCCATTGCTTGAACTGCTGAACAACTGAAATATTCAGGTGTGCATTTTGAGTTCTGCCCTTCATGTGTTGTGCAGGAGCACCATGACCTGAGGTGTGAGGAACCTTGATAATATCAAAAAATATTCTATGAAAACTTCTACCTGCCCTGTATATGGAAATGCTCTGATTTAAATTACCCTGTGCAATCAGGGCTTTTTATCACGCATTTATAATAAATGGGGAAATGGCCTGACCAGAACTTAGAAATTTATATTAATAAGGATGGATCAGTAAATAAAAACATTCAAATGCAATGTTGTCCACCATGGCCAAAAGCAACGCCTTTTATTTGCCTTCCTAAAGTGGAGTCACTGAACTGATAAATAAATAAAAACAGCCAGCACAGAGACTACTGTTGATGGTTCAAAAGAAACAACACACTGCATTTGCCAGGAACAAAGATGAAAACAATACCTTGCATAATATGGTTTTCAAAGTAAAATTTAACTATCCTCTGAAGTAATTAGCAAGGACATGAAACACATAAACCGAGAAAAAGGGACATCTCCTGTTTCTGCACTCAGACTGTCAGGCACGGATGGGGACTGTGGACCTGCTTGACAGTGACAAGGCAGCAGCAGAAAGCGTGGCACTGCTCTGTTGGCAGGATTTCATAAAACCACAGCTCTTTCAGAAGGGCAAATGAGCTGTTCTTGTTCATCTTTCTGCACCTTCTATAATGCTGCCTGTGTCCAAATAGAGACACGGGGACACAAGACAGCTGGGCTGTCAGGGATCCTGCTAACCTAGATCTGTCAAGGTGAACATGTGAAAGACTTCAATTTTGCGTGGACTGGTTGGAGGAGGAAAATGATGTGCTGCCTGTACTAACCTGCTGCCATGGGGGAATCAGTGAGCTTTCAGCAACACTCACTGGTGTTTGAATACATAACATATTCAATTTTTATGCAGAATGTGAGGATGCAGTTGTGAGGTACCCACATGGAGGGGCTGCTGCTAAGACAAGGGAAAAAGTCATGGCTTGCTTTGTTTGTGGGGAGGGAAGAGCCAGGGCTGTTTCATACTTGTCTTTACCTGTGGCCTAGGTACCCACCCTGATATCATCAAACTCCCTGAAACAAAAAAGTTAGCAATCCCAGCAGCACTGACTTAGTTCTCAATCTTTCTGCAGCAGAAATCACTTTTAGGCTGTGTGCTACAGGTGCTGGCGTCCTTTGGTGTGAAATGTTAAAATGGGATATCAAGTCTGTTCCATCTGGGCATTTAAAGGCTGGTGGCATTTTGGTTACAAGCTGGAGCTCGCCAGCCTTCCTGTCTTCTCCCAGTGATAGTACTTCAAATTCTGGCAATGCTTTTTAAGGGTATTATTGAAGTTAATTCTTTGCACTTCTTTCTAAGATGCACGCACAGATAGAAGCGCAGTGGTACGTGCATCACTCTAGAAAAGATTAAAACCTTACTAAAATAAGAATTAGAGAAAGCCAACTGAAAAAAAGACTACACCACCAGTAAGTGGTATCCTGACAGCACAATCAGCAGATATTTTCTCTAATTAGTCAACCTTAGGATGAGTTAAGAGAATACTTAGAGAAAGCAATATATGTTTTCAAAATGGATGGTCCATTAACAGCAGATTAATTGAATACTTGTGCTTAAGAAGTGCCATTGCATTCAATAGGAGTTGCACATACCTCTGAAACCATCAAATGCTTTTGACAGACACCAGGTAAGATGATGGAGGAGCAGCACAATATGGGAATTAACAAAAAACCCAACCCATTTGTTTACAATAAAAATGAAAAACACAAATCGATGCTCAAACATATTTAGCATGGTCAGACTTTTCCCAAAACAACAAAAAGCTTGGGTGGAAATTTGCCACTCACTCTCTTTGGTGCTGCTTTGTCAACAGACAAAGCCTCCCTTCCCCCAGGTCTGGTCTGGGGAAAAACAAAGCACTGGGTTCTGAGATCAAGGAGCTGTAGTTGTGTGGATCTGCCATGAATTCTTCTTTGCCATCTACCACTTATGTTGAGGAATATATGTCTTTGGTTGGGTTTAAACCATTTTGTTTGGAATAACTATATATGCACACACATGAATTCAATATCCTGTGGGTCACTTCACTCCCATGCATGAAGCAAGAAAGCTGCTCCTACATCAAGATAATTCTGCTTGTTCAATAGCTTTTACATCCTCCAGACCAGTAAATTAAGTCTGTCAAAGATTTTATACAGCTTAATAATCTCCCACAGGGAAATGAGAGAATTCACATGATAACAGGAGTAAAGTGGTTGCTGGAACACGTACCTCGGGCACGCAATGGCTGATGGATAAAGACCAGCTTCCAGCTGTATTCAAATTCAGTCGGTGTTACAAGTTCTTTTTTGCTGCCTTGAGATCAACTTATTGCATGTGAACAAATTCCAGACAAATTCCTGATGGCATCTAAAGGTACTAATTATCCACCAGGCTGTAATGAACCAGTACAGTGGTGCATCACAGTCAACCCTGAGCTTATACCAACTTCTCCTTCACAGTATCACAAGGTTGGAAAGGACCTCTGAGATCATCGAGTCCAAACTATAACCCAACACTAACACCAACCCATCATCTAAACCATGGCACTCAGTGCCTCATCCAGTCTCCCCTTAAACACCTCCAGGGTCAGTGACTCCACCCCCTCCCTGGGCAGCCCATTCCAATGGCCAATCACCCTTTCAGTGAAGAATTTTTTCCTCACATCAAGTCTAAACTTTCCCTGACGAAGCTTGAGTCCATGCCCTCTAGTTCTGTCCCTGGTCACCTGAGAGAAGAGACCAATCCCTGCCCGACTACAACCTCCTTTTAGGGAGTTGTAGAGAGCAATGAGGTCTCCCCTGAGCCTCCTCTTCTCCAGACTAAACAGCCCCAACTCCCTCAGTCTCTCCTCGTAGGGCTTGTGCTCCAGCCCCTTCACCATCTTCGTTGCCCTCCTCTGGACACTCTCCAGCATCCTGACATCTTTCCCAAACTGGGGGGCCCAGAACTGGACACAGTATTCAAGGTGAGGCCTGACCAGTGCTGAGTACAGGGGGACGATAACTTCTCTGGTCCTGCTCCCCACACTATTCCTGATGCAGGCCAGGATGACTTACAGGAAAACATTCAACCCGCTGGGTGCATGTTTTGTGCCTGTAAGATCAAAACAGTAAAGTCAAAAACAACGTTTCATGGACGACTTCACGTTGTGAGCCTTAAATTCCCCAATACAGAGGTCCCAGAGCTAACCTGAACCCTTTCACCACCTCTCTTTGGCTTTATCACATCTGTTAGCTCTCTGATACATTCCTAAACACCCATTAGCACCTTCTTATCCATTTTTTTCTGGCTTCAGCTGCCATATATTTGACATTGCCTCTGCTTTCACTTTGGAATTATGTCCCATTACCATCTTTAATTTGGATTATGGCTGTACATTCCCAAAACTGCTTTGCTGGGGATGCCTGTAGCATATATCACCAGAAAGTGTACTCAGGTTAGGTCTACTGAAGAAGCTCTTATGCCAGAAAGAAAATTGCAAAGTTCAAAAGAGCTGCACAGAACCTACAAGACTTTCTCCTAAGTAAAACTTTATTATAATTTCCATTAAGTAGAATATTATTTTCCAGCCTATTTTGTCAATCTGCAAAGGTATTTCTTTGCTATTTCCAAATATTTCTCCAGTATTTCTACATATCCTTGTAGGCCTCTGTTGATTACAGATGTAAAACACAAATTATCTCACAATTTTCTTGAAGACAGTGTTAAGAGTAAATCTATAATGTTCTTCCCAATACATTTGGGACAGATTTCAGAGAGGTAAAGCATACTAAGGTCTGTGCTATGCCATAGCAAAAAATCAAACTAAAATAATAATGATCAGTTTAGTCAAACCTTGATTTTCAATCTGTAATCACTGACAGATGGATGTTCCCCTGATGTAAAATGACATCGTTTCCCTGGCACTAATGTAAAAATCAAAAGGCTTTCTATCTCTTATTCTTGGTTGTTCTTGAACCATTTTGGTTTAAGTGACTACTTTCAAGAACTAAAATAACCATAAACTAACTGATTTTCAGTACATTTTTTTGATGAATCAGTAACCTGACTATGTTTGCCAGTTCCACTGGTTGTGCAAATGGGCCAGAAGAACGGGAGCCTCCATTGCACAAAATATCCCTGTAATCTTACTACTAAATATTTTGAGGCTATGCCAGAATGATTTATTGGTCTCCCAAAGGTGATTCACAGTCATCCATTTGTTTACAGATTATTCCTCTATAATCGCTAGATATTGTTTTATTACTGATACTGTTCTCTAAAACTGAAGATGTTATATTTTATCACTTGAGAGATGTTGAATATAAAATTGCAACCTGTGTGATTCTGCTTTGTGAGCAATCTACCAGCACCAGAAACTCCCTTTAGCTTGATAAATATCTGTGGAAGGCTCCATTTGTACTGGGAATTAAATAGACAACAAGGAACATAACCACTTGAAAATAATTTATCTCTTCTCCTCCCCCCCTGCAGCTTCCACTTAGTCTTTTGCTGAGAAATATTTAGCTGTTGCAAAAAATCCTCACAGAAATTCTGCACATTTTAAAGAAAAATAAAGAAAAATCACAGATTTTTATCCTGGCAGCTGACAAGGAAGAAATTACTGTGAGCTATTATGTTGTGGAGACCTGGGAATACCTTGTGCAAGGGTAATGGAGCCAGTGATGCAGCTGATCCTTTTGGGAGCAGTGACTTTTATGCGGAGCAGCAGCATACAGCACCGAAAAGCACGGATCTGCGAAGACAGAGGAGAGATGCACAGAGCCCATGAACACCTAGGGCTGGGTCTAAAAAGGTAACCCATGAATATGAAAATCAAGCCCACGGAGAGCTGGGCATCTCTCTGGCAGGCAATGTCACCAAGAGCAATGCCCTTCCAGTACAGAGCACATATATATATATTTTTTAAGTCCATCAGAATTTGTGCTTGTGCTCTGAGAATTCATCAGCCAGCTATAAAGACATAACAATAGCTGGTCAAGGACAGAGCATACAATGCCTTTTCACAAGGGGCAAAGGCAATCAAGAGATTTCACACATATTTGTGCTGCCTGAGAAATATCCTTAATGTGTGGGGACACAGACAAGGGTAAGAGCAAGAAAGATAAATTATCTTGCTCCTAGCTACAGTCAGCCTGTGGATAGAAGCAGATTGACACAGTTGAGTACAAGCACCATGAGCCAGAGACTGTAAATACCTGTTAGAGTGCAAGCTGAGCAAGGAAAAAAGCCTCTCTCCTTCTTCCTAACCCTTCTGCTCATCTTTATCTGTCTCTCCTGGTAATTTTATCATCCTTCTCAGAGAGCAGAGAGAGGGTGGAAAGGGTAAGTGGCATTTCTAACCCCAGCCTTGGATACTAAGGGAGAGGTATTTAAATCTGTAAAATAGATTTAAGAGTCATCAACCCCTGGAGACGAGCTCTTAGATTAGCAGTTCTAAAAACTCTTCAGGAATTAGAGCTAAAGCAACTCATACAAAGCCTCCTGGTAATCTCATTTTTGCACATTTGCAAAAATGGATTGAGAAGGCTGAAAAGTATTCAGTCCTTCTGAAACCTGGCAGCTTAAGTGGCTACTGGGGCAGACTTTGACTAATTACACTACCAGATGCAGATCCTACAGAAAGATTTAGACCTGAGAAGAAACACATAAGAAAATGCTGAACATTTGTCTGAAATATACCTCTTCCTAAATTTTTCTGTATTTTCAGTATGTTGTAAAACTGTTTCTAATTTGTAATGGCTGAAATTTTATAGGGAATGCTACACACAGGGACAACATCTCATTTGCTGGATTCAGGCCTGGCACTGCACCCATCATTCCTGAGAAGATATCGGAAAGTGACCAGATATGGGCAAGAAGATAACAGGGCAAACTGTAGGTTTCATTGTATACACCAGCGCAGCATAAGCCTCTATCCTGGCTCTGACCTAGTACATAGTCCATCGTGCTGCTTTCTGAAGTGTGTTCCCTGCAGATGTCACCCCTTTGTGGAGCACAGACAGCTTTGGAGCTGGCTTGTGGGAAGTCAGAACTAACAAATGGTCACTACCAAGCTTATAGTGCCCTGGTGTACCAGAGGATCTGGCTTTCCTCATCATTTAAACTGCAGAGCAGCATAGAATCGTAGAATCACCCAAGAGGGAAGGGACCCAAATGGATGATCGAGTTTGGGTCTCTTCCAACTCAGGTAATTCTGAGATTCTATCCCTACACAGGACACTCCCCACACTCACCCCATGTGACTGAGGGCATTGTCCAAATGCTTCTGGAATGCTGGCAGAGTGGGTGCTGGGACTGCTGCCCTGGGGAGCTGTTCCAGTGCTCCACCACCCACTGGGGGAAGAACCTCTTCCTAATATCCAATCTAATCCTCCCCTGGCACATCTTCTGCCATTCCCTCTGGTCCTATCACAGGTCACCAGAGAGCAGAGCTCAGCCCCTGCTTCCCCTCCCTCCCTTGTGAGAAGGCACAAACAGCTCTGAGATCCCCTCTCAGTCTCCTTTCTCGAGGCTGAAGAGACCAATGGACTTCAGCTGTTCCTCACACAACTTCCCCTCCAGACAATTCCTCCGCCTTGTGGCCTCCTCTGGACACTCTCTAGTCATTTGATGTCCTTTTAATCCTGTGGCACCCAAACTGCCCCCAGTGCCCAAGGTGGGGCCACCCCAGAGCAGAGCAGGACAATCCCCTCCCTCTCCCAGCAGGCGATGCTGTGCTGGATGCCCCCCAAGACACGCTTGCCCTCTTGGCCGCCACCCTTTCACTCCTTTCTAAAGTATGTGCAGGTTTCCCCCTCATGGAAATCAAGTCACAGGAAGGAAAATTGCTAAGTTTCTGAAGCTTGGCCTACCATTTGCAGGACACAACTGTGGTGTGGAAACCTGTCAGCATTTCCATAGATTTATATGTACCCAGACGTAGGTACAGTTACACTTAACCTAACTAGGGATATCCCAGAGAATCATTCAGGAGAGAACCTCAGCTCCACAAGAAGACACGTTCCAAAACTTACTGTAAGCGTGTGTAATGGACAGGAAATGTGGGAGTCTTGTTGTAAGAGTTGCTGAGCACTTTGTCTTCTTACATTCCTACAGTGGAAATGACATAGGAGTGCTCTTTGTACTGGAAAAGCGATATACTGAGATCCTGACTGTTTTCAAGAACAGCACAGTGATCATCTGGACACATGACCATATGGCAGGAGGAATGTGCCAGGTGAAGGTCCCAGGAGAGGAATTTTCACCTTCAAATATTACTGCTAATCACTTTCCTCCAGATTGCGACAGACACAATGCACAGGACCCCATCAGACTCATACAGAGGTCTACAAAAGAACTAACGCGTTCTGTACGCAGCAAATTTAGTACAATATTGAAATATGAATAATGTTGAATAATGTTATAAATGCATTTTGAAATACAAGAGTAATACCGTTTGATGATCTCCAATTTAATATTTGTGTTTTATTTCACTTCCACTTCTGCATTTTGTTTTTTTCCCTTTGATTTAAAACTTATTTCATCTAAAAATAATTTACCACGAAACAGAAAAAAAAGTTGCTCATCAGTCAAAAGCAAACACTTTGTATTTACATGGAAGCACAACTCCTTAAACCAGCATGAACCCCTGATCAAAAGAGAAACTTCATTGGTTTTCAAAATCAAATATTAGTGATTACTGCAAGGATCACTGTAAATACCATCTACATGAGTGCTCGAGGAGCCTATTAAACTCAGGATCTATTCACAAAAACAGCTATGTTAATAATCATAAATTAGACTTGAGTTTACTGAATGTTAAGATTGCTGAATATTAAGTAAGAAACTTGCAACACAGCTGATCATCCTCTAGATGAGCCAGCGCATAAAATCATCCCTGAAGTGTTCAAATTCATGTACTGTTGAATCACATTTTTCATCTCTGATGGAAAAGCAGAATGATTCTATGTTATCTTAGTTTTATCTCCATGGAGAGCTAAAGGCAGCTACTGTCATCTTCAATGCCAGTTCTGTCACACTCGGGACATCTTGCATTTGGAACCTAAGATTAATTCCAATTTTTAAGCATGATCTTCTCAAAAGTAAGATAGAAGCTCTGAAAAATTCTTACCAAAAGAGGAAACAAATCTTTCCTTGTTGCAATTCAGATGGAAAGGCACACTTCTTTGCCACTTCATTTCCAGAGAGAAGAAAACCAAAAGTTTTAATCAAATGCAACAGCTCATGATTAAAAACACAATTAAACCAAACCATCACAAAGAAATTCTGCTTGCTGCAGTTAAAATTTAAGGCACAAAACTGGTTGCCCTCTAGGCAGATCTCATTGTCTGCTAAAATCTGTATGCTTGCTTAGATACTGTATTGATAACTGCTTAAGAATGCTGGTAGACACTTACGTGGAAAGATTATTGGCCAACAGTAAAAGAACAACAAAAATATTTTACTTATGGAAACTGATAAGTTAATGACAATATTTTTAAAAAATTAAATGTACATATTATAGTTTTCATTATCAGTATGAAGTCTGACCTGGAGTCAAGGTCCATAAACGAGAGAAAATAGAAATTGTTTGGCATATGAGAAATGATCACCCCACTCTTTCTTTTCTTCTTTTGTTGTTCTGTGTGGAGAGAAGAGCCCCAACAATCAGGTTATGGTTTTGAGTGAACAACTGCATTAACTGGGGTGTAATTGCCCAATAACCAGAGCCTTCAGGAGTTTCCCCAGCCCCTAGGGACAGAGCTCAGGGCAGCTGAGGGTCCTAAAGTGGCTTTTCTTTGTGTGCTGCTCCAAAATACCTGTGCACTACAGAGCTCGTGGCCTCACCCCGGGCGGGCTCAGCAGCACTGGAGGAGCCCGTAAGCAAAAGGATTGCGCCAGCGAGATCGACATTTTTATGCTGGAGGAAGTGTGTCAAAAACAATGCCTTTGCTATTAAAAAATTAATTGTCTTAAGCAGTATACGATATTAAAATGTAAATTTAGAGCTCAACCTTTTAAGGTGCTGTGCTATATTAACCCACGGGGGTGTTAATGCATGTGCTTAAACTTCATAGTAGCCTTATTGATGTAAGCGCTGCGCTAAGCGGGGCCAGATTACAAAGCCTCTTTGAGGATCTAGCCCTCAGCAGCGGAAAGAAGTAGCTTAGGCCACAGACTTCAGAGTAGGCTACAGCCCACACGTGTTATTTGCATTTTGAATGAAAGCATTTTAATAATTTAATCACATTTGAAAACCATTGTACAGAGACGATCCCCAGTCATTTTGAGGAACTAAGTCCTCTTAAAGTCTAATTCTTACCCTTCCGCTTATTCACCAAATAGCTTTAAGAAGTATCTTGCCATGTCTCAGCTTTTCCATCTCTACAATACTTACCTCAAAGGGCTATTGTGCATGTCATTAAATAATGCTGGTAAAGCACTCCGAAGCTCTGCATTGGTAAATATATTCTAAGAGAAATCATTATTGTAGCGTTAGTAGCACATGAAATGTGATACAAATCCATGAACTATACCATTGGTTGCAATTCTTTAAACACAATCTCCAGCATAAAGATATTAAGCGTGAGAAAGAGTTGCCTACTTTAGAACATAGTTCTGTAAAACCTTTATTCTTACAGCTATATTATATTCAAATGTCAGAATATATCCAAACCCCTATTTTTACTTTAAGCTTAGCTGATTTATTGATGGCTGTGCTTAATTTTTAAAACATTTTCTCCTTTAGAAATTAGTCTTCTGTCAACCTTTCTAATGTACACACAGTCTGGAGTCACAGCGTTCATCTTAAGCAGCTTAGCATTAATGTTTAATTCTGCAGTCTTTACCCTGGCTGTGCAGAACAGTTTGATAGTTTATGTGCTTTTGCAATCATTAGCTAACATATATTCCTATATCCTCAACTGTACTGATAGCAAGTTGCCATTCTCTCCCACTCTATTTTCCCTGTTTTTTTTCTCCTGTAATTTCTACCTAGTTTAATACCCATATAATTTTTCAATAACAGGGAAATCCAAAAGCCAGCAGTGGAAATGTACACAGGCTCTCTGGCCCCTCTTTGGATGTTGGAGCTCACAAGATGCTTTTGAATCAGGTTGTCCAAGCACCTGTGCACATGATCTGCTTATTTGATTCTGTGCCCTTTGCCACCGAGGGCTCAACCACATCATTGCTTACTGTTGGGACTAACTACGTTCCCACAGACTTTAACACAAGTATTGTTCTTTTTTTAACAAGCAGAAAAACTATCTTAATGCTCTCTTATGCTTCATAAAGGGCAAAATAAAACACAGGATGCCTTGGTGCATTGACACACGCTCCCCAGGGGAATATAAGTTGCCGTAAGTTTCACGAGCGGAGGTTCAGACTGGATATTAGAAAAATTCTTTACCAAAAGGGTGGTCAGGCACTGGCACAGCTGCCCAGGGAGGTGGCTGAGTCACCATCCCTGGAGGGGCTTAAAAAACGAGTAGATGAGTTTTTGAGGGACATGGTTTAGCAGATGATGGGTGCGGTTGGACTCGATGATCTCAAAGGTCTTTTCCAACCATAAGATTCTATGATTCTATAAGGTAGCTTAAACACACTGTTTTTCTTCATTGTTCATACCCTCTTGTCTACCTTTATTTTACACATACATTTCTTATACAGTTCAGGTTTTGCTCTCTACTAGAGTCCACACAAATATATACCCTTTTTTCTCTAGAGGACTTTCAAGCCCGAAGCATATGGAGACTGGGTAGGTCCTGATTCAGCACAGTATATACGTAGCATTAGCCCCTGCTTATCTTTTATTAAACCTAATAGGACTAGGCACTTGTTTAATGTTAATTATACACTTAGGTGTTTTATGGATTGGGGCCCGAATTACTTATTTGATTACAATTAGGCCTGTGATTGCACGTTCACTGAGCTGAGACTACTCAACAGTGAGCCTGGCTGACTGCCCCTCCCCTCACTTATCCTTGTCTTGAGGAGCAGAAGTTGCTATATCTGCAGTGCTGAGGGGTTTCTGTTAGCCTTGTGGTAATGATGGATTCTGTTCTCTGTACACATTCAACCACAAAAATAAAAATGCTGTTTCTCCTTTCCTCAGTGCCTTGTGAACATGCACAGAGAGAAAGCTTTCTCAATGACAGAATTAGCAAACTACCCTCAACACACAAACCTTTTACATCTTCCTTACATGAATACATACATACATTACTTTTATCCAGAGAAGCTGTAAACAAGATGAACTCTTCTAACCTCGAACAAAGCTGTCAAAGTAAAACCAAGAGAATAAATGCTCCAGGGAAAGAGAAGAGGTAGAGCAACCTTTAGCAGAGTGACAAGGAGATCTCACCCCTTATACTGCAAAAACAGAAACTTCAGGGGGGAAACTCCTGCCCTGTGAAACACTAACAGGCTTAGAGTGAGTGTGACTGCAGCAATTTAACAGTTGACCTTGCAGAGTCGAGACCGACTGTTAGCTGGAAACAATATTGATTACAGTGGTTCAAGAACAACATATTTAAAAATCATTCTAGAGAGGGTAATGATGATAAAGTTTTTTAAATTGTTCATTACTTTATGCAAAGTGTCTTTGCATTGAGAAAAGCTGATATCCTCATCGGGATGGCGACGCAGTTAAGGTAACAGATTGGGAGTCATTTCCGAGGTCGGTGCCCTTTTTGTGTCTTATCTTTGAGAGACAGATTGTGAACCAGTTATTCTCACTGATAGGGAGGACTCGCACTAGTTGTCCCACACAAAATAATGATACAGCTCGTGCAGGCAGTCATCCATCGCTGCAAAAAAGACATTCTCAATGTAACCTTTAGATTGCATGGGATGCTCAGGGAAGTTACTGTCTCCTCCTGCATTTAGCACAAAGGTCTCCCTGCAACTCGTGCATCAAAGTGTCTGCAATATAGGTAAAGACAGTAGCCAAACAATATCTTTTGAGAATTTTTAAGTGAAGCTTATTACAGGCAAAATATTCATTTATCAATATTTTCCACTGCAAAATCATCAGTCCACCTCTGTACATATATTTGAGGCCTCAAGAACAAATTTGGGGCCAAAGATGTAAAAGAAAAGGAATAGTTAAATATTGATTCATATATAAAAGCTTCGTTTATTTTTTTCCATAAATGACAATCATTCAGACTATCAATCACCTGGAGAGGAAGAATCAGCAGGCAATGTAATTCAAGGAATTAGATTGTAATGCCTGATGTAGACCTACCAGTTAATTTAAATAATGAGTCAACTGGTAGGCAATCAAATCTAGGTCAGGACATTTAGCAGGCTGAAAATAATGAGTCTAGCAGCAACAGAGCTAACAAAACAATCCAGATAATAGTGGCAGCACAGAATGACAGTCTTAACATAATCAGACAGCATGCACAAACTGTAAATAGACAGAGTAAAGGGAATGAACTTGCGCAGGGAGGCAAAACATATTCTCCGATGAAACTATTATAGAAGAGTTATGTTTGGTTAAAAGGAAGCGTAGTGACAATCACAGCGAGGCCATACAATATTTATGTGCTCTTACTGCATCTATGATATCTGTGAAGGCATTCTTTTCCAGCTTGGTTTTTTTTAATTTATTTTGTACGTAAAGCAAGTGTGGTAAAATGTGATTGCTGGAGCTTTTAGGAAGTGAGGCACAAAGGCTCAGCTTTTCCCAGTGCCTTTTCCTGGCTTTCGCTTGCATTGATTGATGATGTTGATTTTAGAAATTGCTTCTTGGTTCAAGAAAATAGGGCTAGCAAGGAGGAAAGGAAGGAAATGTCCAAATGCAACTCCCCCTGCAGTTCACTTCAGTGTGCAAATACACAGGTATATTAGGAAATCATGGACAGGCACCACAGGGAAGGAATTTCAAGCCTGCATCCTCTGCAACTACCTGACTAGATCAAAGTCAGAGAGCCTTGCACCCTGTGCTCTCTGAGCAGCCATGGGGCTGTGACCAAATACAGACAATTCTGCTCCTGAAGAGCCCAAGCAGGTGGTTTGAGTAGAAAACACTAGATGTCAGCAGTCCTCCTTGCTCTCCAAAGTGCACTCCCCACTCAAGAACACAGCACTCAAGTTTTAAGTTAATCTGGCTGTTCCTGGCCAGGGACACCATTACTATTTAATAGGGGTTTTTTTATCTCGACAGAGTTGTACCTGCATCTGGCTGCCTCAAGGAGTTTTCTTCTTGTGTTTGATTTCAGTCTTGCTCATGTGCACAAGCACAGTGCCAACTCTTTCAATTGATGTGTCGGGGAGCTGGGGTCTAAAAATGCTTAAAAAATGCTCTTTACCAGTCCACTGGGTAAAGCACCTCACCTGTTCCAAGGGAGGCCTTCCTTCCTTCCCTCCTTCCTCAGTGCTCTGGGCCAACATTTTTAAATGCTTTTTTATTTTTTATTTTCTTTAAGAACAGCTTTGGCTTCCAACAGCATTACTAAGCTATTTGGATAAAATGTGGAATGGCAACAGATTTACCTATTGAGATGCATTTTTATAATCCATTACCCATATGATGCTCCAGGCAACTGGTGCTCTGTTGGCTTGCTACTAATGCTGGTCTGTTGAGTTTAGTCAGCTTAAACTAATAGGGAAACATTTAGAAGATGGCTACCAAATAAATATTCTCCATCTTTGGCATCTCATTACGTCTCAGAATGAATAATGGCACTTCTTTTTGCGACTCCAGGTACCCAGCTAATGTTGAACAACCTATTATTTTTCCTCTCTGAGCTTTCTTTAAGTTTATTATTACAATTTCAGTGTTAAAAGCATTGTTGAGTTATACCCATAGATTTAAAAAAAAGGATAGGGCTTTGTAGCTCAGCATCATGTTTCTAAAGTTGTCACTGATTTCTTTGCTCCTTCAAGTGAAATTTTTTCTTTGCAAAGACTAAAGAGAATGATCAGACTTTAATCTTATTCACATCACTGCAAATTATATTTGCTTATGGACTGCATCTACTGTGGTGACAGAGCAATAGCTGGTAAATCATTAGGTTACAGGAGTGCAAAATGGGTGATACAGAGCCTAAACTGGATTTCATAAAGATGTACAAACCTCATCTTCCAAGACAATCTTAACCATTGGCTTAAAAGTTAGTCATAATATTTCAATTTTTTTTACCATTTCGTTTGCAGACACAGAGAAAACAGTGAAATCCATTTCTAAATTATTCAGTATCAACAGAGCAATAGCTCTGCATTCCTGCAGCAGCATAAGTTGAATCATGTCTGGATTATAATATCTATGACCAGGGGCCTGACACAGTGCTCAGGGCAAGGGATGCAGAATGAAGAGATCCCAGCTTTGTCTTTTCTTGCAAAAAACACTGTATATTTTTGAGCTAATTCCTCTGTCAAGATCTGTTTGTATTGCAGAATCCTTTTAGGACTTCTGCGGTCAACTGTCGCGCAAGAGGTAAAACGAACAAGAGGTTGCAGAGACGTTTTAGCCCATCTTCTCTACTCTGCAGTAAAGCAGTCTGTTCACATACTACAAACTCAGATGTCTCTGTTGTTGTTATTTAATTCTACTTTATTTAATCAGTTGTATGTGTTCTCAAAGTTAACAAGAACTTCCCAACCCATCAGAGAAGTAGAATTCCTTGCACACTTAAGGCCCTCATAAATCAAGTGAGCCTTGTAGATGAGAAATGACAACCAAAGAGCAGATGGAACATTTCAGAATACACAAGAAAGTACCAGCCTGCACGGGCAAGATGCGAATCACAACCTTACACCCAGTCCCTGTGTATAAATTGTATGGTTCTGGTTTCACAGACAGTGGAGCTTGTCACAACCTGAATGCTTTCCACAACTTGGGACTAACACATTTAAGTTGCAAGTGGTAAAAACATCTGGCTGGCTGGCCTGCTAAAATGATCCTCTTTGAAACACTAATTTTCACCTTTTTCCTTACATTTTACAGTTTATATACGCCTGAAATAGTAATGCCATGTGTAATTCTCTTTCTAGCCAAACCTACTTAAAACGCCTGTTCAAAAGCAATAAGCGCAATATTTTTTCTAATCAGGTTCCCTTGGAAGGAAATCATGGAAAAAACGTTCCTGCCAGTTCATGCTGATAACCTGTGTCTCATTATTCTAAACCCTATCTGACAGCAGCACAGTCATAACTGCCTTTCAACAAGAACTACCACTGAGTCTTTTAAAAATAACTTTATTTCAATTTCTAGCTAGTTCTAGCTTAAACAGCACATATAATTGCCTAATAAGCAGTTCATAGGAAGAACATAATTTCAAAGTAAAATGTTGGACCTATCCAGGCTTTGACAGTAACAGAAATTAGAGAAATCTTTTAAGTTCTCCAGTGCAAGTTATTCTGCAACGGAGGAATCAGCAGCCTGGAAACTCCTTCGAATATTGATTAAACTTTCAAAGTATGCACAGATTTTTTTTTTTTAACAATATTAAATTTTAAGCCACTATTGAACTTAATAGGTAAAATTTATTAGCTATTTCCACAAGAGTAGCAGACGAAAATAATAAAAAATAGCCCAACAGGTTTGGTACACACAGGGAAAACTTTCTATGCTACTGGAAACTACTGTTATTTTGGTATCACATACAATATCTGTACAAATGCACAATGTACCATATGCAGGGTCCAGTTTTGTCTGCTCTCCTGTGCAACAGAAGCCACCCTACTTAATCCATATATTTTTTTCTTTTAGTTCTATTACGTGTGCCTCACAAACTCCCAGTTTGCAAAAGCCTCGTTATCCTGAGGATGTTGAGGTGATGATGGGAAAAGTCATGGGTAGGGACACCTCACACTAGACCAGGCTGCTCAAGGCCCCTGGATAATGTGTCTCCTGCCAGTGCAAATCACTCTGGGATGAATAAAAATTTTGGGCAAATACCAACACAATCAAAAGTGGTCAATAGATCAGATAAACTACTAATCTGCTCATTTATTTAACATCCGGGAGCATTTTCTACATCTGGAAGACATAAAGGCCTGTTACTACAAGAAATGTGCTGTAGGAAAGCAGTAGAACCAGTTGAGATTTTTAATGGGAATACTCCTCTATCAAAAAACTATTCAGTTCTGGAAACTGATATGTTTTGCCAGAATGCCTTGTCTCTAATGAAAACGTCCAAATAAGAAAGAAAAGAATTCAATGATTTTCATAAGGCCAAATGTACTGGTGCATCTCCATCCATTATTCTAAATGACTTTTTCTTTTTTATGATATCATTACAAATTGGATGACCATGACGTAAAAAAACTCTAAGATTTCTTTATTCTGCTTTTATCTGGATTAAATGGGAGATTCTTGGCCTCATTTTAAAAGAAAATATCATGCAATTAAGGTCCTGCAAATGTTTAATGAGAATACTTTAAGTAAAAAAAAAAAATCAAGAAACAGTAGCTATGCAGAACAAATACTGTACAAAGTGAAATAAAATTGCATAATCAAAACATAGAAGATATTAGTTAAGGCAGGAAATATTCCTGAAGAAAAAGAAATGTCCGCCTTCTGTCAGCTCAAGACAGAATTGCCTATGTTTTCACTCCTAGAAAATGAGAAAATAATTTTGTTTATGAGCATGAAGATTTAAAAAAACCCTAATAAACTAAAATTGTAAACGATAAAGTCATAAATCAAATGTAAGAAAAAAGTCAGAAGTGATGAAATTATAATCAATTTTCTAATAAAATCTGTCTGCAGCTAAGCCTATGAAATAGACCTTTATCCTGTTTTTTCTCATGATTTGGGGAAGTAGAGTGTATTAAGTTCCTCAAGAAAATTCTTATTAGTTAAAGCATTAATCACTGGTTAATTGCAATTACTTCACCTGTGGAAAATCTGGGCATGGAATTAGACTGTGACTACAAGTCAAATAAAGTTTACTTTTACTATTGATTTAAACATTTGAGACAGATGTTCAATATGGTTTGCTTTGCTTTGTGGGTTTTTTTGGTAATGCTTGGTCAACATGTTGAATAATAATTTAACCCAATCTTTACACAATTTTTTTTGTCAAATATAAGCTACCTTGTAATCATTAATGGTCTTGAAAACAGAGGAACCACCTCTATTATTTTTCCAATATACTTGCGCAGAATTACAAAGCAAGGTATTTTTGAGCCTCCATACATTTTGTTGTTCAGTTGGATGTATCTGGTAATATTTAAATTTATTTAAAACCTGCTCTCTGCCATCTTCATTAAACACTTGTAAGAGTTTCTCAGTGTCACAATCCAGTGCCTTTTTCTTAGCCTGACTAAATTATAATTATGCTTATAAGGCCAGTTCCTCAATAGGCTTTCAGAGGCACTGAGGATGGGAATCTGTCTACATCTGACACTGAATTTCCATCAGACATTCAGGGAAATACACTGAAAGGTTTAATTCTTCTGTAAATTAAGTCATTGGGGTTTTTTCTTCTTTTCTTGATTTATTGCCTTCAGTGTTGATGACCTGATCTATGTTGAAAAACTACTCAAATTTTATCTGAATTTGTTGGAAATTGGATGAGGTTACTTTCAGAAGTAGTCAAATGCCTTCCCTTCTGTCCTTCCATCCATGACACAAAGCCTCTCTACAACTTCAAGGTGGTTCACCTCTTTCTATGCCCAAGTCTGCAACAGGACAGACATCAGGCTGCCTTGCTCACAGATGCAAATCAGTGCAAGACACCAGAAAACACAGGTGAGAAGAAACTTTAAGTGAGTGGTGTCTAATAAGGTGTTTTCTTTATATCTTTCTCATTTATTTCACAAAACCTGTGGGAAATACTTATTACCCTAAAGGCTCAATGCCTTTCTTGAAACTGGATGAAATTAGCCCAGTGGTCTAAAAGTCCAACCACCTGGAAAAAACATAGCAGCAAATAGGAACTTCATAATAACTCTCCCTGTAAATTGTACTTCTAATTTCGGAGCCTGAGATTGGTAATGTGCCCTTGTATTTACTAAATGTATCACAATTCAAGCTGGCAAACACAATGCAAATCTTCCAGGGGAAGCTGTAATTCCAAAAAGGTTAATTGACTTTTAAATTTAAAAGATACCTGAAATGTACTACTTCTTAAAACTTATGATACTGCTTCTTTAAGTTCTTCCTTTTTTTCTCTTTTTTTCTAAATTAATTTGTAAAACAGAGAAATAAAACTGGGGAGACATTAAAAAAAGCAGTATTAAAATCTGATAAAAAGATCTTAGCCGTAATTGTAAAATTTTGCCAAAAAAATATTTTTCCTCCAAAGGTTTAAAAAGGCAGCAAAGCCAACACCACCTTTGAGTGGCTGCTGACTGGATTTAACTCCATTCACCACAAGGAGTTGGGCCCAGCCATCCAGCCAGTTTTTTTCCTGGCAAAGAGTACACACATCCAAGCCTTGAGCAGACAGTTTCTCCAGGAGAACACTGTGGGAAGCATTCTCAAAGGCTTTACTGAAGTCGAGATGGACAACACCCACAGCCTTTCCCTCAATCTAATGAGCAGGTCACCTTGTCACAGAGGGAGACCAGGTTAGTCAAGCAGGCTTTTTCTAAACCCGTGTTGACTGGTCCTGATCACCTGGTCATCTTGTACGTACCACGTGGTAGCAACTCAAGATGATCTGCTCCATAACCTTCCTTGGTACCAAGGTCAGGCTGATAGGCCTGTGGCTCTGCAGATCCTCCTTCCAGCCCTTCTTGTAGATGTGCATTGCATTGGGAAGCCTCCAGTCATCTGGGACCTCCTCTGTCAACCAGGACTGCTGATTAATGATGGAGAGTGGGTTGAAATCTCCCTCCACTGGCTCCCTCAGTACTTCTGATTGGGTCCAACCCAATCTCATAGACTTGTGAAGGTCCAGGTGGCACAGGAAGCCTTTAACTGCTTCTTCCTGGATTATGGCAAATTTATTCTGATCTCCATCTTCCAGCTCAAGGGGCCGAGTACTCTGGGGATAACTGGTCTGACTATTAAAGACTCAGGCAAAGAACATGTTAAGTACCTAAGGCTTCTGAAACCAGCCACGCATTACTACTTCTTTTGGTAGATTGTTTCACTTTCCTAAATTCTATTTTTCTAAACTTAAGCCTGAATAATAACAGTGCTACTTGCTCTTTTCCATTCTGATTTCAAACATAAAGTTAATGACATTTTATTATGACATATTACTTATTCATGTAGTTTGAATCTCTCAGAATACTTATTACTAGAAGAATATCTGAAAATGTTCCCAAAAGGGGGAAAAGAAACCATATTTATTTAGAATAATTGAAGTATTTTCATATTAAATTCAATACTGAATTGATGCCATTTCTTCAGTGCCCACTAAAGACTGACCACAACGTGACTCAACTAAGATAGTTCCATCTGTTATTATGCAGAAAAAACGTAGGAGTTGTTGTTTTTCACTTTCAGCTACCTTTTTCCTCATTTGCAGTGAAGACTAAGGTAACAATTTATTGCTTAGCAGAAAATTACAAGACTTCCACAGTGACTCATCTATGTTGGTTGTGCTGTGTATGAAAGTAGACATAAAGCTCATCTTTTTCCCACACTTTTTAGTCTGTTTTATTCTTAGTTTTAAGATTCAGACTCTTTTTGAGTTACAAGAGGAGTAACAAAATGAAAAGATTCTGATACCTTAAAATATTTAAACTCTTCAGTTCTAAGTTGCTACAGCAAGAGCAGACAGACAAATCAAGCTGATTTCCTGGCTTCACCTTTGACCCCATCTCCTCCAGAAACCTGTGCTGGACATCAAGCTCAAGCTGTATTTGTATTACACCAAAGAACCAGCATTTTCAGCATCACCACAAGACTGCATTATTTTCCTTCCCTTTCATCTTTCTTTTTCAACTGAGGTGATACAATAGAACCCATTAAGGAAGTTGCAAAGTCCTTCTGGTGCTCACAAAACCCCCCATATTATCCCAGTCCACAAGAAGGGGTTCAGATTAAGACAAGGGCCAAATTTCATCAAGCCTTGTGGCTCTGTGTATGGGAAGAAGCACTTTTATTGTGAGCAATACATCAATAAATAAAAATGTGTTACCATTCTCACAGGTCTTTCCTACAAATTAGCGTAGTAATCATGAGTCTGTTCTTATTGAGAGACATTTTCACATACACAAAGACAAAAATTCAAAGCAAAAACTTGAAGAGAGGGTGAATGCGGAGCAGCAGAAGTCAAGAGTTACAATATAGCTATAAAGGAAATATCAGCAAAACATTGCATTGGCTTCTTTACACTTGGTCATGGTATAATTAATCCAGTCCAAATCCTTTTGTAGAAGAAATAACTAGTAAGATAATTTTAATGAGTTTTAAATTGCATGCTAGACTTCACATTCTCTCTAAATTTAAATATTGGTAATAATTCCTCCACCAAAATACTTTCTTCTATTATAATTTCAATAACTACAGCGTGTGTAAGCCAAGATATGCCTTAGTGGAAGAAAAGAAACTTCGGATAATATATCATTAACCTCAGGCCATATTTTAATCTTCGTTTCTAAAGGTTCTCTTTTCTGTACAGTTTACTCATTACACATCGCCTGCTTACAATAAGCAAATTCAGCAAACATTATTTATCAGAGTTCCTTTGTAGACTAATGGCTGCCTGGGTTTCCTGTTGTGTTGTGGAGGACAATCCAAGGAGGCAGACTCAACCGAAAATAAATGGTCGATGCCCAGGTTTGCACTCCATTTCTTTAAACATAGGGGAAACATCCTACAAAGCTGCAAGGGCACACGGTAAAGTGTCCCAAGAGGAGAATAATTGATGCTCTGACCTTTTGTATCAGTTTGGTTATAGCACGTATTCAATTACCCAATTAAAAAAGAGACAAAGAAAACAAGTACTGCATTATCATCTTGATGCCTCTGATTCTTGAGCTGAATTATGCGTTACTTAAGAGATAACAAACCGGCAATCCAAAGACAATAGCATTTTTAGAGAAAATATTCTAAACTGAATTAAACTTTCTTGATCAGGAGTTCTTTTTACGAAACTGTCACTTTTTTTTCCTATTATGTAATATCTGAATTTTCTGGCCACACCTTACTTTGCTGTCTTCATAAACCTGGAAATAAAAAATATGTCCTCATTTAAAAGAAGGAGGAGATTCTTTACATCAAAGTGTAACCAGTGCATTTCTACCTCAGTAAATGAGGTCATTTTGTTACTACTCCACTCTGCTTTTTTTTTCTGTATTTCCCTAGATACTGAAGACTGAAACTAAATTATCTCTACTTCCTTTTCTGAGGAACTGAAAGGCAACTTTTGTGTCCATCAATGTTTTTAATATCAGAGGGGTTTAAATTTTGTAAGTTGTGGGTAAATGAAGCACTAAGTTAAAAAGGTTACATTGTTCTTTTTGTAGTATTTCAGCATATTACTTAATTGCACTGTACATTCCATTTGTGTAGAAGTTGCAAAGCCACATGAATCATAATAAAATTAAAGGAATATTTTCATACGATACGCAAGGGACAACTGTCATAAATTTTGGCTAGATACTAAGGACAATATTTTCAAAAATATCTACTAATCTTTGTTTATTTGGTCAATGTATAATTGCTCTAGATGCTGGATCTGTGGAGGACATCCACTGGTCTCATCTAAAATTGTAGATGTTCATCAGTTTTCAGAATATAAACTCCTATTAACAGCCTTTTTTCTTGACTTCACTGATGTCAACCTGAGTTCTATCGATGAGTTAATGGTACCACGTTCAAGTCTACAAATTCATGTGACATTGGGAAAGTAAGTTTCATCAATACCATCAATCATTAATGCCTTGTAGTAACAGAAAGAGTTCCCAAGGGTTTCTTATCCAACAATATTTTGTTGCCAAAGAAATGCAAAATCATCTTCATTTCATCCAAGCTTGAAGCTGATCCACATTCAATGAGATACCTTACTTGAGTGAGAATTACTCATGTCATTAAAATTTGCTACAAGACTACTACTTTCATAACCGAGAAAACATTGATCATTTTTATTTTTAAAAGAAATTATTGTATATCTTCCGAGATTCCATTGTAACTCTTTGTAAAGAATGGCTGAAGACTGAGTAGAATTACAATATTCTTCTGTCAGGAGAAAGATTAGATTACACTTCATATTTTATGTGATGAAAATTGTGGCTATTTTGGCCATAAATATAGCCTGCATGGAAAAAAAATACTGATTTTGGCTTGCCAATGCAATGCTATTATGCCAGAGTAATATAATATCTACAAAGATATGATAGGTGCTTTCAAAAAAGTACAGATATGTAACATGATGCACTGCACTCCGTAGATGAAACATTCTCTCTTAATATATATCCTGCATAACAATTTCAGTACAATAAATGGTGGGTGGATTTCTTATTATTGATTTTACTATTGGTTGGAGGTCAGCATACATTTACACAGGACAAACTACAAATCCCAGTAGTCAGAAGTACACTGCCTCAGCCTCTTTTCTTTTTTTTCATATAGTTGATACAACTGTAAACACAGAATAATAATCCTTAGTGCTTAGCAATTTCTTTTATTGTCCTTTATATTATACACAATCTTTTGGTGTGAAAGCCCTTAAGAGAAACGAAATCAATAAAACACAATGAAACTGTAATAAGAGTCTACAGAAATCACTCTAAGAATCATCAGATATAACAGAAAATGATAATAACTCCATAAGGCTTTTCTTTCTAGGGCAAAGAATCTAATAATTACAAAAAAAGGTAAAAAGCTTGTTTGCTTTTTTTCTAGTAGATTGTCTTATATTCTACAAAGGCTGACAGAGGAAATGTGTCACTGTAGCCCTTGAAGTGCAAAAGCAGAGTTAAGGCTCAGCCCTAAGCGCACGAGTTCCTTCCCCAAGGACTCCTCAAAAGAGACACTCTGAATGTCCAGCACACTTCAAAAACAGGAATTACATAAAAACAATGGAAGAGACTGGAATGTTGAGAGGTTTATTTCTCCACATTGTTTGACATTACTGGGTATTACATTTCCAAAGGTATCTTTCTGAGATACCAATCCGCACCAAGCTCTTTGAGCGAATAAGATGACAAAGCTCCTTCATAGGAGCCACCAGTGCTCCTCTATTTATCCCTTGGAAGAGAATCCAAGAGCAAAATGGTTTAGGTTTTTGTACATCTTTGTGTTTTTGGTATCAGACTACACTATTCTATCACAGCTTGAGAGATTTAGCTGTGTGAGGCTCCTTCCTGTATTCTGATAGCTGATGACTCATAAAATATACAACAGTAACAGCACTAAGAGAACCACAAAGTTATTCTTATTTAATTTCTATCTTTAGTGATACTCTTAAAACCTTTCAAGAACTTTGAGTGATGAAAGCAGCGTAGGCCCTGATCCAAACTTACCTACAGGCAATAAGAACCAAGACTTTGACTTATTTAATCCTGATTTAGCTAGATAATAAAGGCAGTGCTGAATTTTAAGTGTACAAATAGTTCTATTAAATCTGATGAGCTTAACGTTATGTATACAAATCCCTTTCCAGATTGGGGATATGTTAATCTACAAAACAGAGATTTAACCTCTCCAATAAGCTTCCTTATCACAGCTAATAAATTCACAATAGGCAGACTCAGAAAGAGTATTTTAAAATTATATTCAAAGAGAAGCAGAAGCTTCAATGAGCTGCTGGGTTAGAGAATGGAATATTCCCCGTCAACTACCATACTTATGAAACCTGTAACCACAGGCTCTTCTTTTTAGGGTTTAACTTCTGGTATCTCATGGAGATATTTTGAATTGCTATCTGCAGATACCTGTCTTTCCCATGTAGACTATTCAAGCTCCTATCTTTGGGCAGATAGAATGTTTAACAAACGCCCAGAGAATCTGAAACACATGGTGAACACACCCCCAGTTAACAATGAAAGATCACATCCAACACTACACTCTTCCACATTGGCACAAATTTTTTGAACTGAGCAGAGCTGGAGCGGATCCAGAGGAGGCTACAAAGATGATCAGAGGGCTGGAGCACCTCTGCTATGAGAACAGGCTGAGAGAGTTGGGGTTGTTCAGCCTGGAGAAGAGAAATCTTCAAGACCTCACAGTGGCCTTCCAGTACCTGAAGGGGCTACAGGACAGATCAGGAGGGACTATTTACAAGGGCCTGTAGTGATAGGATGAGGGGGAACAGCTTTAAACTGGGAGGGGGGAGATCTAGGAAGGTGGGGAGGCCCTGGCCCAGGTTGCCCAGGGAAGCTGTGGTTGCCCCATCCCTGGAGGTGTTCAAGGCCAGGTTGGATGGGGTGAGCAGCCTGGTCTGGTGGGAGCTGTCCCTGGCCATGGCAGGAGTTGGAACTGGGTGATCTTTAAGGCCCCTTCTAACCCAAACCATTCTATGATTCTATGAGTTAAGACCCATTTGCATTCTCTGTGTGTTTGGTTCCTTATTTACCCTCAGATCATTTGTGCAGCTCTATATTACAGTAACAATGGAAACACTTTTTGGCAATGTAACCTTCTTTTATGCCAAGCAACTAAAACAATCCAGAGCAAGGGCTGAGCCCATTCATAGCAATAGTAATACAGAACATATTAGTATTCTGTTCTCCCTCAAAATCCCAGCCATGGAAGCATCACTCAGCCCAGATATTCATCAGAGTGTTTTAGTGTACTTTTTAAATTTTCATCATTCTTTGCTCCATTACTAAAACTATTTGCACGAAAGAAAGAACAAATTGCCTTCTAACTGTTCTATTACAAGGTACATTAATGAATATAGAACTTTATTAGTACTTTTATTGTGTACTCGTTCACTTCAGATTGTCATTGGTATTGTGGTTATATTTGGTTGTTGCACAGATGTCTTAAAGTGCTGCTAGGTGCAACAAACAATGTATTAAAAAACAACTTTTACACTTGTACTGCTCTTGTCCCTTGTAAAACAAGTGTTTTCAAAGCAACAGTTAAATACCAGTCATTTCATGGCAACTGATATTTGAATAGAAGGCTCTGGGGAGACCTTTGAGCAGACTCCCAGTACTTAATGGGGACCTGCAGGAAAGCTGGGGAGGGGCTCTTTATCAGGGAGTGCAAGGATAGGATGAGGGGGAATGGTTTTGAGCTCAAAGAGGAGAGATTTAGATTAGATAATATTAGGAAGACATTTTTGCCTGTGGGGTTGGGGAGGCCCTGGCCCAGGTTGCCCAGAGAAGCTGTGGCTGCCCCATCCCTGGAGGTGTTCAAGGCCAGGCTGGATGGGACTTTGAGCCCCATGATCCAGCAAGAGCTGTCCCTGCCCATAGCAAGGGCTTGGAACTGGGTGGACTTTAAGGTCCCTTCCTACCCCAACCATGATACAATTCTATGTTTGGGTACCTTAAACATATTTACCAGGGTAGATGCTTGGAGTTCAGTATCACTTTTTATCTGCAAAGAGCCCTTTTTACAAAAAAAAAAAGACACAAAACCCAGTTGTACAATAAATATTAAAGTGCACAGTATTAACTTAATGTTTTATCACATTATCTAAATGGTGTCCTTTAAAAAATAAACTTACTACAAAATACTGCATTAAAGTTAATGAAAGATTGAATATTATATGTGGGCATATTCACAGCAACTTAAAGCCTCACTAGGAGTAAGATTCCATGAACATCTTTGAGAACTTGGCTTTGAATAAACAGGGAGAAATTAAACCTTACATTAAGCAGGAAAATGACCTTCCAGCACGTGGGACGTTTGTAAGTTTTTCAAGGCTGTCCATCATCACTGAATATGGGAAATGAAAAGGCAAATTAAAACACCTTATGACTTGTTACTGTTGTTATCAGCAAATGCTATGGACAACCATGGGATAAGCAGAATGTAAATATCATATACAGGATACAAAATGTGTTAATTCCATAGCAATTTCCTTCTGTGTCCCACAGCATCAGCATCTCTGTTTCTTTTGTAGGAAACCTTTTTAGCCATTTCCTCTTAGGGGCAGTAAACTGTGCGTAAATAAAGCATTACAGAGAAGACAAATATTATAAAAACATAATATTTGCTTTGCAAATACAAAGAGAAATTTGTCTTTGCTCATTTGACTGTTCTGTGTATTTCAGTGCTATGAATGCCATGTCTCAGTTCTAGCACAGGTTACAGACTAGATAAGGTTGCAGTCCAAAATAACAGGAACTGAAATGAAAGCCTTAAAATGAACTGATACTAAAAAGGAACAGTTAAGAGACTTTTATATACATAAATGTGACAATATGTCATTCACATTACATATTTGTGAAATCTCTCTTCTTGAAAATGGCACAGCACCACTTTCCAATGACTTAAGTTACATTTTTCACTGCCAAAGTAAACAGATTATATACATTTTTTCCACAGATCACTATCTAAAACTCTAAATACTTTGTCCTCCTCTTCATTTCTGGAAGAAATACAAAAAGATTTCTTCTGTTGAAAGGCTGAAAAGCCTTTTGCAAGATTATACCTTACCATATCTGGTTTGAAACAATGAATTGCAAGTGGGTGCAGGAAGATCTGGAGCCCCCTTGCTCAGTGGGACCTAACAGCAATAGGATTGTTAAAGTATTTACAGATGTGCATGGTACAGATATCTTTGACATGACCTAATTTTGCCCTGCATTCATGATCATTTCATTCATTTATTAAATTGCATGCGTTTTTATGAAGTACTCTTTGTCAAAATGGTTTGAAGAAAACTTAATCTGGTAAAAGGGTTTAAATATCTCAGAAGTACAATGAGGTTGAAGTTAGCATTAATCTTTATATTCATGGAAATTATTGCCTGAGCATTTTTATACTGCTTTTTTTTTTCTCTAAGTTGATAACATGGGCTGACGTGCCATGATGCATTTTTTATTAGGTGTTTGATTATTCAGTTTGATTTCCTGAAGGCTTTGGTGCCTAATTTACTGAGGAGAGAGGGGATGAGCTTAAACTTTGTGCAGAAAAGTGAAGATGACACATCTTATGCAGACCTGTTATTGTGTGGCATGATTATACGAGGCCAGCCTTCAGGAGGCTATAGAAATAATCTTAGTTCACGATGAGTCAACGTGGCAGAGCTTATCAGTTTACCAGGAATGTTTAAAAAGGAATACAAAGTTTATGTAAAACCTTCAAAATTTAAGCAGTAAGAAAGAAGACACACTGCCACAAGACTTCACTCCCATTATGGCGCTGATTTCACAACATCTACGATGCAAAGATTGTAATTATGCTATTTTTAATTCTGGAGTTCAATGTTATTCTACAGACATTTTCCAATCTAGAGAGAGGACTATTAACAAAGTCCAATTTTACAACAGGTGAGAATGACTCCTACTAACTCTTCTCTGAATTTATAAAGAGATAATCTAGCTTCAGTGTTAATGTCTAAGATTTTACACTATTGCAATACAGAGTATGGTGGGTTGAATTACATTTGTTTACCATCATATTAATATTTATATGCAAAAAAATATTAGGATGGAGCATATAACTGCCATTGAAACATCCCTCCAGAATTTAGGAGAAATATTGTATGCAAGAAAACAACAGTATCAAGCCTTCGGGTTCTTTGGCTAAATCTTGATTAAATTTCAGGAGTGAGGATATTCACTATCATAAATGCAGAAATATCTTATTCTGAATTTGTTTTTTATTGTTCACTGCTCGAGTAAAATCCAGCTTACCCAGCTGGTAGCTTACATACTGGGGAGATGCTGCTGATTACAGCAACCCTTCTTCTTTACATTGTTTGTTTCATATCACGTATGCAATGACAGGACCCGAGGACATGGTAGGAAGTTGTGCCCAGGGAGGTTTAGGTTGGATATTAGAAAAGGTTCTTCCCCCAGAGGATGTTGGAGCACTGGAACAGCTCCCCAGGGAAGCAGTCACAGCCTGACAATACTCCAGAAGCATTTGGACAACACGGTTTGAGTGCTGGGGTTGTCCTGTGCAGGGGCAGGACTTAACGATCCTGTCTCTCTTCCAATTCAGGATATTTTCTGATTCTATATACTTCTGGTTTTGTAAGAGTTGGTTGGAGTATCAAGTGAAAAGTACATTTCAAGATTTGTGTACGTAAGAAAAAATAAATACAAAAGAAAACACATGGGTCAGTAGAAAGGCTTTATGAGGTTTTTGAGTTGAAGCAGCTTTTGCAAAAAGTAAACAGAAATGGAGGTAAATTACACCACCATAGATTTATCCTTCTATTTAGTTCAATATTTTATAGCACTGATACAAATACTCACATAGGTTATTTTAAAACACAAAGCACAGCAAACACCAACAGTGAGACAGAAAACTCAAACTTTTTCACTTATTAAGCCTCTGGCATCCATAAATCACAAGGAAGGCTGACCAGATATTCCAAACCCTTCCAATCTATCATTGCACTGATCGGTTACACTTTCTAAGCTTGCTTGCTCATTCTGATTATTATACTAATTTGAAATGGCAAGATAAATGCTTGTATTGATTTCATTAAGACAGCATCTTTTGCCATTAGGAGGACTGTTTAATCCCGCCCCCCCCCCCTCAGGTTTAGGCACCAGCTCAGGAAAGCATCTGTGTATGGAGTTATCTGTGTCCTCAGTTTACTCTGAGCTCAAACATCTACTGAAAGCATTTAAATAATACACTTAAATGCCTTCTGCATAGAAACCTCAACATCAGCATTTTTAAGAGAAGGTTATTGATTGCAGCTGGCCTTGCTGTCACCTGCAGCTCCTGGCTCCCGAGCACTGGCAGAGCAGCCACAGCCACCCTCACCAGGGTCCTGTTCCCCCTTGCCTTGTGAAAACAAGCATGATTTCTCAGAAAAACATTTCATTAACTTCAGTGTCCGTATGCTATGGGCTGAGCCTAAGACGCACCTGCACCAGGAAAACCAGAGCTGTGTTTTGCAAAATTCAAAAATAATTGGGAATATCCTAAATGCTATGTCAATTAAATGAACAGAATTTGTTGCTTTTGTGAAATCCACTGGTTTGTTGACTACACAGAAGCAGCAAAGCCCCTCCTTCAGGCTTAATGGATGACATATGCCTGAAGATATACATTAGAATAAACGATGCTCCAACTGTTCTTTGTCCTAATTATACAGCTGTTTAAAGAATATATGGCATTTATAGAGATGAGACTTGTCAAAAGCCAGAAATGATGCCCCTTGGCAGGCTGGCACACTCAGATGACATGTCAACCTGCAGCATACGCCCGTCTAAACACTGCCATAAATAAGAGGGAAAGGGGAAAACTTTGCTATTTACCAAGGGGTAAAGTTCATTTAAATAATATTCTCGGTGCTGCCTGTTCTCCTTTCTGAGCACTACATCTTTTTTTTTATTATTCCACTGTTCCTCTGGGATTCAGAGAGTTTACTGCACTTACTAAAATTCCTCAGAGAATTTTCTCATCTAAAGTACTAAAGAAAAGGATTGCTCTAAGAGTTTGCCACTGAATCTGTGATAGGCCCTATTTTGATGCACAACTTTCTGCTTTCTCCGAGCCCTTGAGTCACAGTCATCACCAGACCTTTGCATTAAAGATTCTTCACAGGTTTTTTTTTCATAGTTGACTGTCATTCCTGTCCAAGTATTAAGGATGAATGTTCAGCATGCAACCAGTGGTGTTTCTAAGAGCCCTACTGCCTTCCATTGGTAATGAGCAGAATGGAGCAAGTCTGACTTGTCCTTGAAGACAGAAAAACCATGTCATAGAATCACAGAATCGTAGAGTTACCTGAGTTGGAAGGGACCCAAAAGGATCAGAGTCCAACTCCTCATAATGAGGTTTAAACTATTTTATCTATAAGTAGCACCCCGTTCTATCAGCCAAGAACCTGATTCCCGTTGTGATAGGCATTACACTGACAAAATGAAAGGATAACTTGCCTATACACAACTTTTAAAGTGGTTCATAAATGATTACGTCTTCAAACAAAGTATTCAAGCTTAAACCATTTCTTGTCTTTTGATGTTTATCATTTTCCTGTCTATCATTCTGCTTTCCTAGAAACTTCTTAGGCAAAAGCTTAACTTTAATATATCTGACTTGATTGGACATGAGCTTGTACTTAATTCCTTGAATCAGGTCCTATTAATGAGCTTTACAAACGTTGCTAAACTGTAATCTTTCTACACAAGAAGGGTGATCGTGGAGAACAACAAATAAGGGTCAACATTGTGGTGGAACAAATACATTGACTGTCCAAGTATCAGTCACTCCCTAAACATTGGTCCATCTCAAAGAGTCAGAATTTGAAAGGCAAAGTCACTTCTTAAGTAAAGAGACAGTCCAAATACATAAACCTCAAAGGATTTCAATCAGTGCAAACGGAAACAAACTCTCCAGCTCTTTCCTAAACTAAACAATTAACTCTAATATTCACATCCTCAGAGATATTTCAGTTGAGCTAGCATGTCTGATTTATAATCAATGATTAACAGAAGATGCAACTAATTTGTCTTTGTTATTTGATTTTGCCACAGTCAAATTTACTCAGTAAAATGGATTGAAACAATGCTTTAAAGTCTGGTAAGCATTGAATTAGAATTCTGCTATGTGTCTTCTTTGTAGACTAACATTAAATAGATGTAATACAGGACAATATCTCTTGCATTAAGTAGTTTTAGCAAATTAATTTTGACCCATGGGCTTAATAAAGTCTGTTAAGTAGGCCTAACATCTCTGTTAAGTTAAATGGAGACTGAATATTTAATTATTTTAATTGTCTGATAAATTTGAAATTGAGAAAGTAACAGCCCTGCAAATCTTAAAATATATTTTCAGCCCTCTGTGTCATTAAGCATTACTCTAGTGATTTTACTGCATTCAAGAGGTTACAAAGTCAAGCCCAGCCACCCCTGATTGAATGAGAATTGCACATTATTTTAAGAAAAATAGTTTTCCAGAGGTTAAAGTATCAATCCAGGGAAGCCAAGACACATTTTCAGGAATATTTAGAATGGCAATTAAGAAGTAGAAGAACCAACAAAGATGGGCAGCCTCAATAATGATAAAATATATTGTGCTGAAGTCAGTTACAGCTGATCTTACAGTAAAGGACATGAAACTGGAGCAGTTTATGTGTGCAGAACTATCCCTCTCATCACCAACCTCTACACTGAATATAGAGAAGCAAGCACTGACAGGTTAGGTAGCTCCAGCAGAAATGTGCTGTCAGCCACAGAACGGCTGTCTGTGCCTCTCAGCTCTCCCAGTTCCCACCAATACGCAGGCTCTGCAGGCAAGCAGCAGTCTGCTCCCAGTTCTTTTTTGGAGTTTAAGAGCTTCTTCACACAATCTTACCCTGGCACACATCATTAAGTCATGTTTTCACAAAAACTTCTCATAACTGCAACATCAAAGATTTCCACTTCATTGAAACTGGTGATGCCACTGAAAGACTCTGTCCTGCATCCCTCATGCTTGGGCACTCCAGTTGTGACACCTGTGCCCAAGATTTCTGATTATCTGGGTCAGCAAAAAGTAAGGAAGCAGGAAGGTAAAGGCAACAGAGAAATATTGAGGAGTAGAGCTAAAGACGCAACTAAATCTTTGGACAGCCATACATGATTACTCAACTACAGCTGAAGCAGCTTTTGAACAATCTAATTTCTGAGCAGCATCACTGAGGCCAGTAATAATTGGATTGTGATATTTCCTAGAAAGAGCTTTACTTAAAAAGGAAAGAAAAAGGATGTCTTAAGAGAGGTGGTGACGTTGCCAACCCTGGAGGTGTTTAAGGGAAGACTGGATGAGGCACTGAGTGCCATAGTTTAGATGATGGTTGGTGTTAGTGTTGGGTTATAGGTTGGACTTGATGATCTCAGAGGTCCTTTCCAACCTTATGATACTGTGAAACAAGGATAAGGAGTGAACAGCCTGTGCAAAGATGTAGCTGTAGAGGGGCAGATGGACAGGACACAAAAGAGAAGAGATGTTGTGATATACAGAGAAAGAGACATGTTCATGCTGTACATACAGTTTTCATATTTATATGTGCCAGGAAGACAAGTCTTACTATGTTCCTAACATAAGATTTAATTCACTGCACAGAAATAAAAATTAAATATCCAAGACAATGGAATGACTCAAATATTCTTACTGTGAGGCGTGCTAATCAGAATTATCTACCAGTTCACTGGCTCCAGGTACCAGTTCCACTTTCAGACCAGCTGGTACATTGCTTTTGCAAATGCAAACCAAAGGGTTTGAGCTGAAATCATCTACAGTTTACAGCCAAGCAGTGCAACAGACCTCTTAGCAAAATCAGTATCTGCATATTTTAATTTCCCATATTTATCTAATAAGAATGCAGGATGACTCAACTGCAATTATTAGGTTGAATTTCTCCAAGTAATTATATTATTAAGAAAAAAATGTATTTCTGAAAGCCTTCTCTCCAGAGGATGGTTGTGCACTGGACAGAAGGGGACAGATACCAGTCAGCTGCAGTAAAATAAAAAGGACAAAAAGCGACTACAGTCAGTATGCTGAGAAGTCATCCCTGTTAAAATCAATACTGTGATTAATGCTGAAACACAGGAGAACAGAATCCATCATGCAATATTTTTTCTTGTCTGTACTGTTATTTTTATTGCTTTAACTTTGCTATGCTGATCTGTTCTACTTCTGAATCATTGCTGGAAACCAGCTCCAACCCTTCTGTAGAACAAACCAAAAGCGAGGGTGAGGCTCATGCTTAGCTGAGAAGAAAGGATGAGAAGGGAAAACAAAGCAAAAGCAAACCTGGACTATTTTTTATTTCTCAGGTGAAATTTGTGGCATAAACCAAACCCTAAAATCTGGCAGATAATTCCTGTTGAAATTACTGCAAGGTCTCTCCAGGTTCCCTGAGAGGACCTTAGTCACACCCTGCTACAGGCACCATCACCTGGTGACCCTGGACCTCCCTGGTGAAAGACTGGTGGTCACAGTGTTTCTGCCCCTTCCCTTGTGCTGTTTCCTGGATTCGATTTTGCTGCAAGAAGAATCATGTCCTCAATTTCTATCCCCTGAAAAGCAAACACTGCAAGATAACTATGACACCTCGATATACAATTTTAAAAGACAGGATCAGATTAATATAATTAAAAAGTATCTGTTCAGAATATTTCAATCTTACATTATTTTTTTATTTAAAGTCTTCTATTGCTGCCATAAAGAATGACCTTGATACATAAAAAATGTCCTGGTTGTCTAGTAGTTTAACAGATAAGTTGCAATGGGGGAAGACTGTTTAACAGCAAGGCATAAAACTATATTTGCTTGGGTTCTTGAAATAAAATAACTATCCATGCATCTGGAAAGTTTGGCTGTTGACACACCAATACTTACTGTGTGGAAACATATGACTGAGCACATTATGAATTAAAAACACAAATAACTTTTACTACCCATGAAGTTACAGTTTAGAAAGTGCTCATTAATTCTTCCAGCTATTCCCCACTCCAATCTACCTGCAGTGCCCTAGGCTGTGCTGGCATACCCTGACAGGACTGCACTGGGAGCAGACTGGTGAGTACCAGCACCTCCAGAAAGAAGGAGAACTAACACCAGAGCACCTTAGAAATCATTAACTTTAGAAATCCTGCCCCATACAGATAAATGTACTACTCCAAAGAAACTAACAAGGAGCAACGTCCACAGTCTATAAAAAGAATACCACAGTGGGGACCTCTTCTACTCAAAAAATATGTGCTAGCAATTTTATTGAAGTCTACAGAATTAAAGCGGTATTAGGCAAATAGAATTAATGAGATTACTTGTTTGGACTCTGTAAAATAGACCCCAGAGACACAGCACTCTAATGCACAATGCAGTTGATGTCCCTCTTCCATAACAAAAGCCCACAACATTGTCAGTTTCTAAACAATTACAGCAATCTGCATTTGCCTTACCACTGACATGGGCTGAACATATTCTTAAAACCCTTACTGACCTTTTGGTTTCATAACACTTATATAAGCTGCAGAATTGTAAGTGAATATTTCACAGATTTGCTAAAGAATTGTTTAACCATTGTTAATTATAACAATAAATGATTTATCATTAATTATGAAGTCATATAGCAGAGGAAAAGTACTATATTTTATACACCTAGCAGATTTTATTAGGCAGCTCTATTGGGCTTTGCTTTTCATCACCTTCCACGAGTTTTTACATCAAAGATTTTAGTTTGACACTAGCTTTTTTTTTCCCTTTCCATTTCATAACATTATTGATGTATAATTTAATGATGGAAGATTTTGAATGTGTTTGTTGATAAATAGAGGAGAAGCTTTGTTCTCCATAGGATCATTGCTTTTTATCTTTCCTTCACGGAATTGTCAAGACTGCATACTTAATCACAGCTACACGTTGGGCCTCATCTTGAACACCATAGAGTCAACGAAAGCTTTGCAACCAATTTTTATTGGAATGAGACTGAGCACAATATTGCTAATGTGCAACTTATAAATGCCATTTGCACACATATCAATTTTATTAACTCCCTTAGTATGGAATTTTCAGAATGTAATAGTTTGGCAGGCATTACTTCAGATTTATAGTGCTCCAAGATGACACTATTAAGCCACATTCACACCTCTGAAAATTGCTATAGCAACAGACTAGGATCTGTACCTCCTCCATGCTGGTGGGTGAGAATCATCTCAACAAGTTAAGGTTCTGTTGCCACGTTTCAGGAAGTGGCACTTGAAGAGGTGACTGTGAAAGATGCATTCACCAATAGATGTGCACCCAAATAAATTCAGATGCAGAGAGCATAAGCAGATGTTCAGAGTCTCAAAGGTAAACCAGAGATAATATGGGAAGACATGGGATGTGTGAGACTAACTGAACTGGTATGATAGAATTTCCCTCTTTGGGAAGATGTCTTCTAAACCCTTTTGCCAGATCTGGAAACCTGGGGCAAAACCTGGAAAGAGGTTTTGAGCATTTCGTAAAATATCAACAATTCTTCCAAAAAGAGAGGTGACTGATCAGTCCATCTCTGGTGTTGTCTCCAAAACTCTCTGAACAAACTACAGCTGATCTTCCCAAAGCCACCCTTTCTGTCTTTGCAGGGGAAACACCCACCCACTTCATCCCTGAGAGGTTCCTGAGGGCACAAGCAGTGAAGTCACCAGGTTTCTGGGCACTCACCAAGTCACTGGCCTTTGCACAGAGAGTGCAGAAGGCATGAACAGAGAAGGAAAGATGAAGTCAACTTCACTGAGGACACCAATGGAGAGAAGCCTTGTGCCTGAAACCCTCACTCACCTTCATGGAAGAAGGAGGTTAACCCAGGTAGAGGCAGAGCCAAGTCACCAGGCTGATTTCTCTAGGAGAAAGAATATTCTTCCTTCACCTGAACGAGCAGCTGACCAAAAACTCAGGAGGAAAGGCAAACTCCTGTTGGCATCATCTACACTTTGAAGTTATCCTTTGAAACTTAGATCTTAAAATGTGACCCTTAAATGGGTCACTATTCATTTATTGGGACACTTTTAACTATACTTTTAAACCTCTAACTAAACTTTTACATTTCTGTTTGACTGGGGAACAAAATGCAGCTCTGACTCCAACATCATATCAGGCCATTGTACATTTAAATGGTACAGAATTAGCACATGGGTCCTTTTCCTCTGTAACTGTACGAGTGGTAGAGCCTAACTCACTTTTTTTTGGCAACAGTGATACTCCTGACTAACACCAAATCATGCTGGCAGAGCTATTTAATAATTTTCTAGCAAAAGAGCTACAAGCAGTACTTTCATAGAACCATGAACTAAGATTAATTTTCTACAAAAAGAAAATTAAACTCATTATATACTTGTGAGTTTGAGATGTTCTCTAAAGAGTTACCTAATTCTGAATTAATGCCTTCTAAAGCATTTCTGAACAATTACTTTTTGATAAGATTGTAGAGATATAGGTAGTTAGCAGATAATCTTTTGAAATAGAGAGATCTGAAAGCCAGAGGAGTAATCTTCCCAGTGCCTGGAGATGCAGTGTAACCAGTGCAAAAATCTCTCCATGTTTTGTTCTTTGAAAGATGATAAAAAGAACAAAACTAAGGATCAAATCAATGCAATAGGGAGATGCTGACAGAAAGCAGAATAACAAGGCTGTGGCTACTTCACAGGTCCAGCATTCGTAGTCAAAGCAGTAGGAGCTTCCCTCTTCCACAGTAGCTGGTTGGAGGGCAAACATCTGACTGCTTCAAACCAGATGCTTGGAACATGTGTGGCTCTCAATCCCTCTGTTTCCAATCCACTGGGAAACACATTCGTTCACTTTCTGCAATAATATAAATCAGACAATTCTCCAGCCCAAGATTCATGTCCTCCAAGACATACTGAGACAAGAGCTGACAGGAGCATAAATCATGTCAACTTAAATCAGCTGTGCTGAATCTGGCCCAAAACTTATAATTCAGTGTGCTTAAAGGTATTTACTGAAATGTCAAACCATTGCTATGGCCACTGCCATTGGTGATGCCACCCTTCCATTTCTAGGGTGTTCCCTGGCTGGTGGCTGCGTTCTGAGCACAGGATGATACCAGCAGACCCTTCCTGAAGAGGACTTCAGAGGAAGAAGAAAAAAGTAAAACATGCCTCCAATTAACAAGTGAAATGGTATTATCCTTGCAAAATACCTACTGTATCAAACCTGAGGTGCAGCTGTTTCATCCCTGCTTCACCACATGCTTGCTTATGCCTATGCATAATTTCAGTTCTCCCTCCGTGCACTTATCTGCTGATACATGGCTATGATTTCAGTGGATGAATTTTGAAAAGGTGTCTTAGGTCACCAGCTATGGAAGTTATTCTCTCCTCTTCCTGTTAAACTGAGCACATCCTTACAGAGAACGCAGTCACTACACAATTTATGTGTACATACATTCTCCTGAAAAATACATTACAATATTGCTGATGTGATATAATTATTTGCCATGTCACTAGTGGTCTTGGAGAAGTAAAAGACCCCTCATTAGAAAAAGAAAATAAAACAGTGAAGTTTAAAGACATAGAAACTACTTCTGAGGAGTCTCTGAAAGAACTGATCTGAGGAGCAGCACTTTCTTCTGAAAGAACTGAGTCAACAGGCAAAAAACAGGATTCTACCAACAGTTTTTCTGTGAAAACAATTTTAAAACACTTGCCATTTGGGGTAATACTCCACACCAGTGGTAAATAATGCACACTCTTTCCAACAACCTTCAGCTCCTGCCAGCTCAGTCCTATCCAGCCCTCTTCAACATGCTTTGAGATTCCTACGGATCAAGGTCTGGTCTATCACATGCCAGCTGCATAAACTACATACTATAACCTGAAGAAATTCTGTCAGTACCTATTCTCATTTATCATTTTCCTTTCTTCTCAGATAGGTTGTTTAGATATGCTTTCCTAAATTTCCCCACTATTTCAGCAAGTCTCTTCAATCTTTTTTCTGTATCCTGCAGACTGATCTCTGACAAAGCTCTTTCCTCTGACAAAGCCCATTCCAAGGATTACTAAACCTCAAATCACTATTAAAGAGAAACTGAAGTATTTCACGCATAAAATTCAAATGAACAAAACATGATTTATCTTTAGAAAGTGAAAAAAAACATTCTTTAGACACAGAAAATATTCAGCAAGAAGTGCAATCATTCATTTAGAGTAAAAGTAAATCTTGATGCCGGCTACAGACACTGGATATTTGCACTCGTGTTTTCCCAGACTGTATTGTTGGTGTTGCTCATTTCACATCTAAACTTAAGTACCAACTCCTTAATGTTTAGACAGACTTGTAAACATAGGTGGTGTTGAATGCAACTGTCTTTACAAAGGCCTCCACAAAAACACAAACCAATGTAACTACGTGATTTATTTATATTTTCTGTATATTTGTTGATATTTTCTGTATATGAGCCCATTTTCTTTCAAAAGACAGGTTTCTTATTCAAAGGAAGGCTGAATATATTCTCTGCTATTCCACTCTAAAATAAGAACCAGTTTCCTGATATCTTTTAATCTATCCATAAACTGTGAAGTCTGTGATCAAGTAGCTACACGTAAGTTGTGGGTGTTACAACCTGTCAATCATAGAAGATTATTTAAATCAGTATGTTTCTTACAGTGATTTTTCTCCCAGATATGAAGTTATTTCCTTCTTAAAAAGGATACAATAACTTCAGACACCCATATGAAAAAGCCACAAGATGCTCACAGAACTTGTAGATTGTTTCCCCTTTACAGTTCTGTGTCATTCCTACATTCCACATAAAGTCATCTTTATAGGAGTTATTTTCATCTTTGGTGATTAAACTTCAGGACTACAGATACACATTTTCTAGTAGAGAAAAAATAACGTAAACCATGCTGCAATCAATTTTTCTCTATATGTGAGGTATAACCTCTGCTAAGGGCAGAAGAGATTTCTTACTGGGTAAGACCTTTGGTCCATCCAGCCCACCTGGGACAGCCTGCATGACTTGACATGATTCAGTGTTCTCCAACAACCACATTTTGGGGGGATATTAGTGCAGACATCTCTGCCTGATCCCTTCCTTCAGTCTATCTTTATGGACTTGTTATCTATGGATTTGTCTAATCCCTTTTTAAACGGGCTGATGCTGTCTGTCTCCACAACCTCCTGACAGAGTCAGTTCCAGAACTTCATTTTCACAGCAGAAAAAAAAAGTACTTCTCTCTGTGTATTCTGAACAGATTTTCCTCTACTTCCAATGAGTTTCAGAACCAAGGGGAGTTTAGTCTTAAAATGTTCCTTTGGTCTATCCAAAGCCCAGAACTCAGAGAGCACAGGACACCACACTTCTCCCTTTCAACGCGGTTTTCCAGCACGCGACCGTGCCTGCAAAATCCTCCATCCTGTGCTAGCGAGCACACAGCCTCTTCCAGCCTTTGCAGCACTTCCACATCACAGCTTACTGAACTCACAGATCTTCCCTTTCAGTTAGTCTCTCCACTTCATTTACCTTCAGCTGTAGGGCAAAAAGTCTCCCTGTTGCATCGCCCACCCCTACTCCCTGCGCAGACTCCAGTGGCACCGGGGCAGCCCGAAGGTGCAGCAGAGACCCGTGAAGCCACACGTGGCACGGATCAGGTGTTGGCCCTTTGCCCTTGCTCGGATGCCAGATGGGAGAACGGGGACCCCTTAGCAGGGAAGCACCACAAAAGCAAAGGAAAGCACAATTTCTGCAAATAGACAGCTCTCAAGGCAACGCCGCTGCTGAGGCACTCTACATTTTAACCATTTAAATTTAATCTACGAATGACAATCGTGAGCGTGGGATGAAAAGACATTTCTTTAAGAACACTGATTTAGATTAAATGCCCTTTTGTGGTTTCTTAATAACACATAGCAAATCCCATTAAGTAGTACACATAAATGTCCAAAATGTTGTAGCAAATTAAATGGGCTAAGATAGAAAAAAATGGGATTCATTCAGTTTGGTTTTGCAAACTAATTCCTTAAGGCTGTTTCAACTTTTTCTTTGAAGTGGAATTTAGACAGGTGCCACTTGGAGGCACTCTTAGACTATTCTCACTTGACTTCCTTGTAAGCACTTCATACAGGGAAACAGTACATTTTTTCTATTTTTTTTTCTCCTAATAATCACCAAGAAATGGGTAATTAACAATGGTTTTGGTATTTAAACTTTGACATTACTCGTATTTATTAGCTTGTAATTTTGTCTGAGGTAAACAGTCCTCTATACTTTCAATAAAACTGATTTAATTCTCTTGTGTAATGGATGATAAAACATTGTCTGTGATGCAATACTGTTTCAAAGAAGTGGTTAGAAAGGAGTGCAAACTGCAAACTTACACAAATTATTCACTTTAAAACTGTGTGGGGTTTTATCTCCTCAGATTTGAAATTAAACACCCAGCTTATAATTATATTCTATATATGTTAAATTACATATAATTATCTTTGAGAAGCAGAGAAGTATTTCTGTTTTATAGGCACATATAATCTCTCAATTTTGATTGCATGTTAGATACGGAATACATTTCATTGTATCTGGAGCACTATTTCTTACACAGATGCAAAACTCAAATAATTATTCTCAGTATAAGCAGAGACGACATTTTGCAAAGAATTTGTGCACCATAAAAGTACTTTTAAATTTTAGATGTGATGTGTTCATTAATATTCCATGGTTCAAAGAACAAAATTAATCAGGCTAAAAGAAAGCTCACCCAGTGTTTGCACGGTAACGCGTTGCACACCTATGAAAACCTGCAAAAGAAGAGGGACTTGGACCACAGCGTTGTCAGTTGTAAAGAGTACAGAAAGGAAACTGGTCTACTAACAAGGAAAAACAGAATCATGACTCAGAAAAGCACGGACTGAGTCTTCTTCACTCTAACCCAGGTCTGTACCACCCATGCTCTTGTACCATCTCACACCTCTGCATCGGACCACCCGACCAAGATTTGTAAGGGGACAAACCAGGATCCAGTTGCCTGCTCATCCTGCTGAGGATGTGGCATTAACAACAGCACAGGACCTGTACTGAGGTGCTGCTGGTAGATCCCACCCAGCACAGCCTTATGGCATCTCAGCATCAAGCCAACAGCAATTTTACAAGTTCCTTTCATTTCAAATGACTGTTTCAGACGGGCAAATTGTGCAGTTCCAAACACTTTGGAACAGCGCGTTTAATTCAGATCAGTACCTCATGTTCTTCTTTCCAAAGAAAACCTTGCATATGCTCCAGATATATATTAGGAATTCCTCAGAGTGAAGGAGATTAGCAGGCACTGTACTTGAGCACAATGTAAGCCTAAATAGTGAGTGGTGCGAGATAATGCCTGTCTAGGGAGCCATAAGGACAAAAGTGTGCTTAAGGAGAGTGATGGGTTTCAGCAATGTCATAAAGAAGGCAGAAAGTGGAAGCCACCTCACTGGAAGGAAGGGAAGGAGCTGAAATCTGAATGAGACAAGAGAAGACAGATTAACCCTTTAGAATTCTGGCTCTTCTTGCACTCTTTTTAAGTCTATAAACTTTCCTCTGCAGCATGCAGCAGTCGTGTTTTCCTGCCAGCATTGCTTTCTTTCCTGACACAGGAGCAGCACCACAGGATCAGAGCAGCAGCACCAGACCCCATGTCCCACCTCCAATAGTGTGCAAAAGCCAAAGTCTGTCCCTGCCAACCCCACTACTGGTGGCTCAGCATCACCAGACATGCTTTCCAAATAATAATTTACCCATGGGGGACTTTTCTTCAATGGAAGTGTCTGGCTTCTACCTGAACATAAAGTCTCTTTACTCTGCCCTTTTATTTTCTCTTCTCTGCTAAAGAGATATCTAAGCTCAACATGTACAGCAGGTGGAATAATATAGTCTGCAAAAAAAGCTGTGCAGAGTACAATTTTCCCCAACATCCTGTGCCAGTGGTTTCAGAGCTTAACCCCACACTTCATAACTTGTTTGCTTTCAATCTGCCACCTCCCACTCATCCCTCTATCTTCAATGGCTTGAAGTATTTCTCCCTTTTTTTAATCCTTCCCTTGTTATTTATCATTTATCTTTCTCACTTTATCCTTATTCTTTCCTTCTTGTTCTTCCCTGCCTTTATTTTTCCTTCCAGTTTCTACAACTGTCTGTCTCGTGTCAGGCACGTATTGTTGGCATAAAAATGTTCTATTTGAAATCAAGCAGGAATTGGAAAGCCACATCCTCTAAGAGGCAGGATTTCTTACAGACCTTATTTCATTTACAGAAGTCTTCTGGCACTATTCAAATTACAGAACTACACTGAGCAAATAACGTTTTTATCAGTGAGCTGAATCAGTTTGTTTGCTGCACCTTCAACTCTTTGTTAAAGACTTTCTACACAAAAAAAAACCCACAACTAAAGAGAACATCACTCAAGTCAAGCATTTATTACATGGCAGTCAAATTTCCTGAGAGCAAAGTAATAGAGGCAGCACAAAGGATCTGATCTTTGCTAAACTTAACCTATTTATGCTTTATCATAAGAATTTATTCCACGACTCCCAGTGGTTGCTGTTTAACACGTTATGTCAGAACAGCCCTGCATTAGGGATGGTCTGGATTGAAAAACCTCACCAGTAGTTGGTTCATGGGACCATCAGACCCTGGCATTAAATATACCCTTTCTTAGCCCTGCCACTATTTCATGGTAGGCCATCTCCAACAGGTCAACCTTGCTGCTTGATGATGTTATCAGAGCACAGAAAAGGCTTTTCTTCAAGTTAAAAGTTTCCTTTTAGCTAATATTTCAACCACCTTCAGGTCACCAAATGATTTATGCTTGTGATTTTACACCCAAACTGGTCCCTGATGCTAATTTGACAAGCCAACTGGTGAATCCTTAAAACACTTTCCTGTTAAAGTGACTAGACAGAGTTGAAACTGTGCATTAGGGCGTCAATCACAGAAACCATCTGTTCTAGCAGGGTTTTTTGTGCTTTGCAAATTCAAGCTCTCTGAATGAGATGCTGACTGTTTTATAAAATACTGACAAGACTCAGTATACAAGAAATTACCTATTCAGCATCTCTTAGAGACGATAATTGACAGTAGTCAGTTAACAAGTAAAGATGTTTGGAATGATTAGCATCGGGGAGGATGAGTTATAGAGCCTCTTCATTTATTCTGTATTAAATTAACCTTTCTAACATTTACAGTTTGAGAATTGCTTTGCAAAACACTGCATACAAGCCTGAAGTGCAAGGCGTTGTTTCCCATGGCTAGTCACAACTGCCATAAAATAAATCTGTGATCTGGATGAGCTTTGTTGTCTTTCTTCAAGACAATATCTTAAGGTAATTTTATTTTTGGTCATGAATGACTTACTCTGCCACCATCATGTTTTCATTTATCACAATAATCTTTCAAAACTAGAGTGGCTCAGAGCAGATATGAGGAAAAGCTTGGGGGGGAAGGGGGTGTCAAGCAGGGGAGCAGCCTGCCCAGATTTATATCATCTCCAACCTCAAAGGTTTGTGGGATCTGAGTGGATCAAGCCATAAGCACATGAGTCAGACTCCAGAGCTGACCCTGCTGGTGCAGGAGGTCTGACAAAATATCTCCTGAGGCCCCTTCCCACATAAATTACTCTGATTCTTGGATCCCAAAATAATCCACTTCTACCCAATATTCCACCATTACAATTTAGAGACATTAGGCTGACCCTGTCTTATCTCAGATACCCAATATTCCCTGATCATCCACAAGTTTACCACAGAGCCATGGTATTTTTCCAACTCCCACCAAACTAACTACAACCCTCTCTGCTCTGTCCCCTTCGGCAGAGCTGTCAGAGACCTGCAACACTAGGCTTTTCTAGGGATAAAATATTGCTCTCCTAGAATCTTCCAGACATTGTACGGGCATTTTGACTGGTAGCAGACTGTCACATGGAAAAAATGCAAATGTTTTGGATATAACTATTTCCAAATTTCATGGCCTTCAGTAGCCACGTGGCATTGCCATCCCAAAACTGTACAGCAAACCGCAAACAGCCACTTTGATTCCTGCAGGCATTTGGGGAGACATTATCCTATTCTGAGGTACAACTTATAGAGAGAGAACTAGATAATACTGAGAATTCAGAAAGTAGAGAACATTATAGTACCAAGCCCCTGCTAACCTATGATAAAATTAGTTCTTGGTTAATTTTAAAAGTAGCAGGCACCAACTTTCTTCACTCTGGATTTCCTGTAGATCTTATCAAGTCTAAATGTCATACATAAATTTGTATTAACAAATATATCTCTCACATGCAGTTCACCTGTTGGTATGCAGTTGTACAAGGCATGATTGCCTTCACAACATAGAATCATGGAATGGTTTAGGCTGGAAGGGACCTTAAAGTCTATTCTGTTCCAACCACCTGCCGTGGGCAGGGACACCTCCCACTGGATCAGACTGATCAAAGCCCCATCCAGCCTGGCCTTGCACACCTCCAGGGATGGGGCAGCCACCACTGCTCTGGGCAACATTGCACAAAATAAAATTCACGAGGGCCACAGTCATTCTAAAGCAAAGCAACATCTAAGCTTCGGGAAGAAGCATCCACACAGGGCAGGAATAACCTCTCCAGGAAGGTCATTTTTAGGTATTTATACATAAAAGTAGAAAATGAGAGAGTGAACGCGACAATGCCATTTGGTTTTGTTTTTCTAATAACTAAAAAAATCTGGGGTACATGCATGCATATTTTACAGCACAGCACTCCTCCCTACCAGCAGCCTGCACGGCTCACGGTGCCCTAGGTGTTCTCAGAAACACTGCTGAAGAGACTGCAGGGCTAGAACAGACCTTCCTCTGTGACACCCTGCTGACAGCCAGGAGTTGAATGCTACAGTTTCTTGTACCCTTAAGATAACAATTGCTTGGATGCAGCAACATCTTACACAGTTTATGAGGTAGTGATCAATCTCTGATTGACAATTCTAATTAGCAGATCTCTTATGTGCAACATGATGGCATTTTATAGCAACTTTCTGTTCCCTTTTAAATCTCCACAGCCATCTTAGACAAAATAGAATACTTCATAGATCATTTGACACCCAATGCTGTCTATTATGTTTGTTTATACCGAAAGGCTTTATTGGTATTGCAACATGCTGGGTTTGATATAAAAATTCATAACTTTAATACCTAGTGATATCTTCTAAGACCTCAGCATTTCTTCTCTAAAGAGCTATTGGCATTTGCAGCTGGCACAGGAGAGCTACTGTGTCCTATTATTACTGTTTCCAGAACACAATGTATTTCAGGTACAAGGTTTTATACGTTTAGAGATGAATTTCCCCCCCCCCTCCAACAGAGGTGATTCATAATGGAACACAGTAATCAGAAGAAAAATGACATCTGTTTAAAAATACAGCTCTGTGTTACAGTCACGATGCCATATCACATTTTGCCTGGTTGAAAACATGCTAGAAAATGGGGCTGATTTGAGATGTGTTATGAAATGTCTAAACAGATTTTTCATTGAAAAACATCTTTCTCCAAACCCCACCACAAATTAGATAACATTACACAGCAGGGTCACACATTAGCATCCCCATTAAAATTTGTTGACCAAGGTCCATCAGAAATACAGCAAATAAGTTTGTCTTTTGGTCATTGAGTTTCTCACCTGTATTAAATATGAGTTTGTTTCAGGGTTGTTTGGGGTTTTTTTCTACCTGAAATTTCTTTTAGAAAACTAGGCTTTCCATCATACAGAAGGTGATAAATTACTGAGAAAAAAAACCAGTATCTTTTCTTGTCATGTGTGTGGATTGTACCAGAGATCTGTTTTCCCTGGTGTTCTTGGAGGAGAAGACAGCATATAAAATAAAGTTCTCCTCCTCCCTCCCCAAAAATCCCAGAACAGCAATTTAAGCTTAAATGTTACCTTAAGCATACTTTAAATTAACCACTGAACACTTCCAAAACTAAATTTAAAGATGAGTGATCAGCAGAAATTCCGTAACAACACCAAAAAAGAAAAAATGATTGTAAAGTACAGATAAGGAGGTCAATGATATATGCACTTGAAATACCAGATATCAGCAGACAGAATGCAAAGCACAGCAGGGCAGTTACAACTCACTGTGATTCATCTTTAAAATGATAAAGCTTTTCTAATTTTATGAAGTATTTGTCATATCAAATGCTTCCTGGTTCCATAAAATATTTATTTGATTTCCACCCCTTAGGATTTTGATGTACATTATGGTGTTGCCTTCATAGAAGGATTAATGCTGGAGTTATAAATAAACTACTAGATATTTAGGACTATTGATGGTGGTAAGTGGCACCCTGAAAGTTGAATTCCCTCACTTCACAGTAACTTTATAGCATCACACAAGTCTGAGAGCCTTACAGAGAGGGATCTTCTATTTTATTCACAAAGGAGAAGGCCTGAAGAGGCATTGATTTCAAACTTACTTTGCAAGTTAAAAAACAATATAAATATTCTGTAATTTGAGAAAATATTTTTTCCTTGGGAAATTATCTAGGAGGCAATCTATATACATGCATAAGTCACAGGCACATGTACATACAGAAATGTTATTGGAGAGGAAAGATTGTATTGCATTGCATTAATAAAAGCAAAGATAAAAATTCAAATAGGAGCTTAGGTGTAACCAATCTCTCCTAGTTTTGCAGGAGTTAAACCATCTGAGATACCCTTTGGCTTGCCCTGCCTTCCTGCCAGGTCACTCTCCTCTGTGCCCTGGGCACCTCCCACTTTCTGGCTCAGGGATTTTTCCTTCCCTGCCAGCTCCAATCACTGTCTGGGCTGCCAGGTGCTCTGCAGATCCTCTGCTAACGAGGCATTTCTCCTGCTCTGCTGAAAAACTTGGTCTTTTGGCAGGCTTTATTCCCTCCCAGCTCTTCCTTTCCATGCTCATTCCCCACCTCTCCTGCCAAAATGCAGCTTCCTTGAGCCACTCTTTCTCCAGTTCACATCCACAGTGCTGTGGGGTCATGTAGGGCAGTTCCTGTCTGAGCCATCCCATCATAGTGCATCCTGAGCTGGAAGGGGCACAAGGACCATTGAGCACAACTCCTGTCCCTGCACAGGACAACCCCAACAGTCACACTGGTGGTCTGAGGGCATTGTCCAAATGCATCTGGGATATTTCAGGCTGTGACTGCTCCCCTGGGGAGCTGTTCCAGTGCTCTGCCATCCTCTGGGTGAAGAACCTTTTCCTAATGCCCAGCCTAACCCTCCTCTGGAGTCTTCCTGCCATTCCCTTGGATCATTCCTTAAACACTGGAGAGGATCCCTCTGTGCTACATATTCAGGGTGCTATGTTTTAGCTTTAAATTGAGATTTTCCATGACACAACACAATATATGTTAAACACTTCCACTCAGCCTATTAGAGAATGAGACCTTGTTCAAATTTAAACAGGACCCTCTCTCCTACACATTAAAAAAACACAGCCAAATTTGATTAGAATATTAAATAATAATCAAAGAGGCAAAGAATGCTAATATCAAACACCATTTGTACTTGTAGAGAGGGAGGAAACAGCATCACCCATCCTGAAATCATTGTTAAATTTGGCATCACTAACAGTGCCATAGACAAGGATAAATCTTCCCTCATCTGCATTCAAGTGCGGTTTGGAGCTCTGCTGTATGTTCTGCACTTCTGCAATTCTCTACTGATTTTTGGTAGAGAGCTGCATAAAATATGCAACACAGACCTGTGGTGCAAACTGGAGAATGTGAGTTTATTCCTGCTTTGATGAAGGAAAAATGCACTTCGCTCATCTATTCCCCTCGGACCACATAGGCAGGAAAACGGAGTTTCACGGTACATCTTTGAAAAGTGTTGTTCACCCAAATAACTTAATTCAGTAATAAAATAAAGCCACTTAAAAATAAAATAATTGAAAAAAACATAGTTATAATAGTTGACTAGACTGGTATGACATTCCCTACGTAGCAGAAATACCTCTACAGTTTTGAAGGTGTTGAACTCATGGGGTTAGGGTTAACGTTTTATCTGTATAATATAGCTCAGTTCTCACCTAAGAACCAAATTTAATAAAAAACTCTTGTAAAGATTTAGGTGTATTTTCAACAACACCCATCATTTTTATCCAGTATCTTGAGATCTCTGTGCAAAATAGAACTTAAATAATGTAGCATATAAGCAACATTCATGTTGAAGGTCTTTTTCCTTCTTATTTATCCTTTTCATACATACACACACACCATGAAATCAACTTTTGCAGCATGTCTTAGCATTTTTCAGCTTCTGCTCTTTATTTTCTTTTTGTTTTGTTTGGGTAGCTACCCAAAATAAAAGCATTTTCACAGAATGAACAGCTAAATACAGAACAATATTTTTGGATTTTAACATTGTGTCTCAGATACTTTATACCACTTCATAAAAGATAAAGCTACTAAATTTTAACTTATCAGCTAAATTGATATTGAATTTTAGAGCTAGTTTTATTTAAAATAGACTTTCTGTACAGTAGATGATGTCATTTAAAACGACCTATAAAATGTATAGACTTTCTGATATGCCCATGCCCTGTACAAGGTTGATCCACTGACATGCCCTCAAAAATTATCTTACAAGTAAATTAGTTCAAAGTGCTCTTTTTATCATTGTACAGACAGGAAATAGCTTAAAAAATTAATTTGCCCAAGATTATCTAGTCTGTTATCTAAGAACTCAGAGGTGAAGGATGGGGATTGAATATGCATCTTCCAGCTCTTCTAACACCGATGCCTTCCCAATAGCCCATGTTATCTCTAATACAATATCATTTAAAAAAAGCACACAGAAGATAAATAGTAGCCAGGTCAGACTGCAGCCCTGCCTGCTACTTTCCCTGGTTAGAAATGCAAACAAGAATTGACCTGTACCACTTCTGATCTCAAACCAGTTGAGTGCATCTCCTCCAGAAGCCAGTCCAAGGGAACTCGAGTCAATGACCATGGATAAAAGCATTTCCGATAAACTCTCAATTCATTAAAACAAATGGAGACTTTAAATTGATGAAGATTATAATAAATTATTTCTTAATCCTGCTGCATCAATCTATCATACACGGTACTACAACTCAACGAGCAGTAACACTAAAAGCTTTATGAAAGTCACCTCATCTTTGTTCAGAGCACAGTGCTGGCTGGGGGTGGGAGAGGAGCGAGCAAAGGATGTAGATGAGCAGTGGTTCACAACTGAGCAAGTGGGAAGGAGGGCCTCACATTGGCATTGCACTGTGAAAAGTGACACAGACTGATGTCAGCATCTGCAGTATCTTGCATGCCTTTAGCTTTTGCCACAAGTTTCTCCCATACTCTTCCCAACTCCTGGCCAGGCTTCCAAGCCCTCTTTCTCATAAACGACAGCCCAAAGGCAATACCTAAATACATGGTGGGTAGACCAGCTAGCCCAGTAGGTCTAGGAGAAGTACAACAATGCCAAGTGAAGGATGTCATTATGGTATAGAGGTTGACAGAGCCACAATGAGACCAATCCATTGTTTTTGCTTTGAGGAGCCCAAGGAACAGGATGTTTCCACAAATTTAGGGAATATTTATAGTTGTTACCTACCCATATACTATTATTAACTAGACTGTGAAGAAGAGAGCCCCATTAGGCTGCTGCTGACATGCTAGTTATTTTGAACTCTGTTAGTTTATGAGTGTCATATTAATTTAGGAAATTGCAATGCTGTTAGTTAACTCTTTTATGAGCATGCCAACAGATTTTTTAAGCAGTGAAAAATCAAAGTAACATCTGTTTTTGAAGATCTTGGTATTAGTAAAAGAAAGAAGCAGTAACTAAAGAACTTCTATTTATTTACTTTTAAACAAAACCAGCCTGATCAAAGAAATACAGCTTGAAAACATTCAGATAAGCTGCATTCACTGATTAAATCAGAACCTGACTATTTTATTATTGTTATACATTTCTGCCTGATAGATTTCTCACTGGTACTTCTGGATTCAGGACCTTATCCCAACATCAACCAGAAAAATGTTCTATTGGTTTTGATCTATTAGACCAGATCCTCATTAGCTGTTTGTGCACTTCACTACCACGAAAGAAAGAGTGATAATGCCTCCAAGGAAGTGCTTGAAGTGAGACAGCACGAGGGCCTGTGTGGATGGCCTTGAGGTGTCTCAGGCTATGTAACCTTCCCCTTTGGTTAGAAACACTTAACATGTGCTCATCAGGATGGGTGTCACCCAGGGCCCTCTCAGTCTATTGACCTTCAGTAACTCATTAGAACTTCCCAGTGATTTGTATTTCTTAAAGCACATTAGGATAATGATGTCACTACAAACTCCTCTTCCTTTCACGCTGTACCTTATGTGCTTAAAAAAGACCAAATGAGTTTTCCTACAACACCACAGCTCCTGGGGAGTTTGGTCCAATGAGTTCTCAGAAGATATTTGTCATAGTCTACGCCTCACAGGTCAACTGACCTTTCTATCTACCCATCATATATACTGTGAGCTGCAACATCTAAGAGATCTGAAACCAGAACTAAACCAAGAAATATTTGACTTTGAGTTGCATTTCACTGCAGACATTTTCTATGCATCACAGCATGCTCACAAAAGGCAAATCTGATGGGAATACCACATGAAACGGTGTTGTCGTAAGTTTGAGTCCAGTATTGAAGGCTCAAGACTTCAGATAAAACCTCGAAGTTTTGAAGTTCTCCTTGTAGTAGTGTTTTATACTTACACAGCCATACAAGCACTGGAAAATATTTTATATTTCTTATAGAAATAAATTTGTGACAACCCGTGAGACAGAGGTGTAGTAGGCATTTCAGAGATGAGGAAACTTAAGCACAGAGAAAAGTACATGAACATCAAATTGGCATTTACATGCAATACCTAAAGTGCACTTTTAAGCATCTAAATGATGGCTGAAGTTTTCACATTCAGAAATTTCACATCTTACTCCAATTCAAAACCAGTTGTCGTCAAACAAAATACCAAAAATAACTTAGCCAACATCTTGGGTTAATTAAGACTTATAAATAGACAACAATTTACCTGGTAAATTTTCAAACAGCAACCCTAGGGGAAAAGCACAGGTCTAAATATTAATAGTGTTTCTTTTAGCACTGGACCTAGTATCACTGTAACAGAAGCAATTTTTTTTGGCTTTGAAGTGTGTGGTTGGGATATTTATCACCTTGGTAAATGAAAAAAATCAATTCACAAATAGAAGCACAGTGGGACAGTTAGCAACTACTAATGCCAAAAGTTGGTCCATCTCAATAGAAGTAAAAAATACCTCTCTCCTAGCTAAATGCAGATTTTGCAATGTTCCACAGCAGGACATTCTTTAAGAATTTCTTCTGTGTGAAGTACCTTTATGTTCTTCCCAAACTGTGAACTCAAGGCATGCATTTTGTTTTCATTTTTTTGTGCCTTTAGAGTTTGCTGATGCCACCTTCACCCACCTGCTGTTTCCCAAACTCTTCTCCTCCACATGCACAGGAGATGACCCAGACAAAAGAGAAATCATTCCAACCCCTCTACATCTCCAGCACCCGCTCTTCCGCACACGTGTTGGATCTGCTATGGCTTGCACTGCTTCTATCCCCTGCAATAAATTTTAATCAGATACTTCGTACCCAGTTGTACTCTTGTCTGAAACCATCCAAAGTGCTGCTGTTGCTAAGGAAACCACTTCCCCGTTATCCTCGCACTCAGCTCCGCTGTCTCCTTCCCTCCATCTCTCCTCCCTCTCCCTCTCCCCATTTTTCCTTAGCTCCAAGGAGCAGCTCTGGTACTACATTATGAGCACTGAGCCATTTACACTCCCCTCCCTAGGAGGGCAAACTCACTTGAAACAAATAGCAAGTCACCACAACCAGAATTTGTGGTATGTAAAATATGACTGTCCTTGCACAGGATTATTATGTTTAATTAGTCCCTATGCAGCAAGAGACAAGCCAGTCCCAACGGGCTGCAAGAGTGAGGAGCAGCTCTAACCCACTGTGAAAAGGGCAAAAAATCCAGCTTCAGGCTCTTCTTGCAGGAGCTGAAAAAAATAAACACGTGGAAGAGAGCAGAGATGGGCTGCATATGCAAGTGCTTGAGGGTGGGTTTCTTTGCCCAAACACTGAAGTTTCACTTCAATCTGCAGAGGATTCTTCTCATCCTCACCAGCCCCACTGCAGAAAGAGTTGTTTACCTCTTTCAGAGAAATAAAGTCCCCTGAGCCATTTGACTGCAGAATTGATTTCTGACCCTTTGCTTCCTTTCAGTCTCCTAATGTTTATATTATGCAGCTGACAAGCAGACCAGAAGAGCAGCTCACATTTAGGGTTATGTTCTCAAAACAGTGGGCAGCGCATGCAGAGCACAACTCCATCAACACAAACAGAAAAAAAGAACGAGGAATTCAGCTCTTGTTGTGTCCCTCCTGTACTCTCAGGCCCAGAAGGCAAAAGCATAAGTCAAGCTGTTAAGTGAAAAAGGCACAGGGGAAGCACAGAGTCAACAAAATTAGAGTGATTTCTTCAATAGGAGTTGATAAAACAGCATTTGAATAAGACCTCAAGTTTTATATCGTAGGGGTGTTTTTTAGGGAAAAGGGAATACATTCAACATAAACAGCCCCCTAAAGAAAGGGCCCTTTTAACCATCCATTGTGCTTGTGAGTAATGGCAATTTTGACACATTTCAGCTTTGCCTAGACTCATTACACTCCCCACAGCCACTTGCTTTTACATTTTATGATATTCACCTTTGTAGACTGGGATGTAGAAGACACAAAAAGTGAAATCCAGAACTAAAAAGTAACCTCCAATATTATGGAGGCTTCCCTGTGCTTTTGCTTTTCCAAACTAAGCTTCATTGCCATCAGCATTGAGTGTGAGGATCATGCTGGGCCTGTTGCGGTTGTCCTATTGACTTTCTCTGGATGAATAAGTTGCTGTCAAGAGCACCACTAAATATCCATTTCAGAAAAGCACTTTTAACCATAAAGAGCACATTTTCCCTTCTTCCTAGAGTCAGAACGAGCACCACAAAGCAAAACAAAAATGCAGTCTTCAGAGACAGATATAATTATAAATACTTCATAGGCATTAATCATCAACTTTCACCTGTGTTTTGTATAGAGAGTGAAACATCCCTCAACAGAATTTTCTGATTTTCCTACACCTGCTACTACCACTTTACAAGTAATAATTACACCAAACACTTGTACTGCACCAAGCTTCAGAGGCCTCATTAATATGAATCTAAATTCTTTAGTTGTAGGGGTTTTTCTATACAAAAAACCTCTAAGATATTGATGCAGAATCAATTGCATGGGAGTTTAGTGTTTTGTGGTCAGGAACCGAAGCAGAAATAGAAATAGACTCATCACACAAAATATCCACAGAATTCCTGAATGCTTGAGACTTCAATTAAGTATCTAAAAGTAATCACAGAGAGGAACAAAGCAATGGCTCATCTGCCTTCAGTATCAATGCCATATGACGAAGGTTAAAGAAGAAAACCTACAGAAACAGGACAGCAGAAGAGATGAAAAATAAAGGTCACCGTTGCTCTTCACACTTCTGGAAAAAGCAGGGCAAACACTGAGAATGTAAGTCTGCATTTGCCAGCAAAGGGAACAGCCAATTTCTTTGGGCTGTTTATGCCTATGCTGGTTTTAATCAAAGGCTGTGCTTTTGCTGACATAGACAGTGCATTACTGATATTGTACAGTAAAGAGCATTAAGGAATCTCTTAAATTATTTTTCATGTAATAAATTTAAAGATTCTTGACTCACTTGTCAGAGTTCAGCCCTTTTCTTGACACACAAGCCACGCAAGATGTCTGTTCCTTTGCTTTACTGAGATAATGCTCAGAGTTAGGGTTACATCAATGCAGAACACCACAAATCCCACAGAGATGTTCATGCATATATTGCTAAATATTTACAAAGATTTTATTCTGGCAAATATTATCATCAATAACCTACATCTTACAGAAAGTTCAGAGGCAGATGGAAGAGAAGCATTAATAAAAAACAAAATAAATGCCAACAAAAGGGCTGGAATTATTTTGTAGAAGTCTGGAAATGCATGCATGTCCTATAGGAAATGCTGGCTGTGCAGGCAGACTAGTAGAACACCACCACAGCCATTTATAGCTGTGACTCAGCATCACGACTACCTTTTGATGCACACACTACTGCTATCACATACTCAAAGGGGTCCTTAATATCAAGTGGTATAACCTGTGTCTTCATTTCCAAGTGCCTTCAGGTTTGCTTCACCTGGGGCTTGTGGATGCATAGTTCACCTCATCCCTTATCTGGGCAGAGGAAAACATCCTTACAGCTGCCTAAAGATTTTTATCTGAGATGTAGAGTTCACTGGTTGCACGTATGAATATGCATTTAGGAGTCAGAAGCTGTCAGAAAATCATGCAGCTATTCACTGGAGCAAACAAGAGAGGAGAAATGTCTTAATATCAGAGCTGTCTTGACATTTCCCAGTGAAACCAGATCTGGCTGTGGTCTGCAAGAAATCAATTCACAGAGAAGCCACAAATATCAGCTAATGCCTTGATTCATAAACTTTTATCCATGGTGGTGTGAAAGTCCTATTAAAGTAAACAGGACTATCCTCTCATATACTCAGGTTGCAGGACCAGAGCAGTGAGAAGTCAAGGAGCCTGTTTGAAAGCTCCCTGGGGGTGATGATTGGAAACCAGCCCTAAACTTTTTCCTTCAGATTCACATTGCCCTCATTTTACCCACCCTGGACAGTCTGAAATAATACAACTGCTTAATGCCTTAGTTTTGGTAAGGAGTACATAAACATAGATCACTACTGGAAAAGTTCCAAAAACCTTTTAAAGTGGCACTTTTGTTTTGCAGTAATCAATTATTGTTCACATATTTCGGAAAGAAGAGTTCTCAGTGCTACTTGACAACAGCTTTTATTGAGTATTGTGAATGAGAAACTTTTATAGGACTGGGTAAGTCATTGGAGGATTTTTGTTTTAAGGACCACAGTTCACTCCTTTAGATCTGTTATTTTTGACAAGAGGGAAGAAAGGTTAGAGTAGTGTACAGCATAAATAATTTTCAAGTAATGACCTGAAACTTCAGGGTCAAGTCTTTTATGGTTTTATTATCAATCTCTTGACTTCAACTGACTTACTGTTTCATTTTGGGGATATTTTCTAAAGGACACGAATTTATTTTTTGTTTGAAAAACATTGTTAGTTTTAGCTATTTTCTCAGGTTTCCATTGATGGATTTCTTGATTACGATTTTTCTGAATGTATGGTATGCTTCTGATGAAAAGGGGGAATTGAGGGCTATTTAGCTGGTGGCAGGGAGTTAACACTAATTGGGGCTACACTGGAAAGTATTCTTACAGGTATTATTACAATGCAGATAGAAATAATCAGGGGGACAGACACCTACTTAGTGGCCAAATACATTAAATGTAACTGTGCTTGCAATAATTAATATTTCAGAAACTGTGAAAGTAAATTGGCAGAGAAAAGTCAGGATTTCTCAGAGAAATTGTTGAGTCACCATCCCAGGAGAGGGGCAGGTGTGACACACGGACATGGCTTAGAGGTGAACTTGACAGTGTTAGGTTAAGGTCTGGACTACGTTCTTAAAGGTCTATTATTTTGTAGAAATCATACAGAAAGGTACAGATCCATTCTGTAAGATCAGAATCATACAGAATTCACAGAATGGGATGGGCAGAGAATGGACTCAGAGTAGCCCTGAAGGACTCGAGGGTGCTGGTGAGAAGCTCAATATGAGCCAATCCGTGCCGTGCAGCCCAGGAAGCCAACAGCATTCTGAGCTGCATCAGGAGTGTGACCAGCAGGGTGAGGGAGGGGATTCTGCCTCTCCACTCTGCTCTCTTGATACCCCACCTGGAGTCCTGTCTTCAGTTCTGGAGTCCTCAGCACAGGAAGGACATGGAGCTGTAAGAGTGACTGCAGAAGATGATCCGAGGGCTGGAGCCCCTCTGCTATAAGGACAGGCAAGGAGAGTTGGGGTTGTGCAGCCTGGAGAAGAGAAGGCTGCAGGGAGACCTTAGAGCAGCCTCCCAGGACTGAAAGGGGCTGCTGGAAAGCTGGGGAGGGGCTGTTTATCAGAGAGTGCAGGAACAGGATGAGGGGTAACTGTTTTAAGCAGAAGGAGGAGAGGTTTAGATTCGATATTAAGAAGAAATTTTTGACCCTGATGGTGGGGAGGCGCTGGCACAGGTTGCCCAGAGAAGCTGTGTAAGCCCCACAACTTCAAGCCCAGACTGGATGAGGCTTTGAGCAACCTGATCCAGTGGAAGGTGTTCCTGGCCAAAACAGGGGGGCTGGAATTACATTACTTTTAACATCCCTTTTCCAACTGAAACCATTCTATTATTCTACAATTGTATGATTTCCAAGTCTCTACTCCAAAACTAAGCAAGGTCAGGGATGGAACTAATTTCTGTAGGTTTATCTCATTGGTTAAGAACTATATTACCATAAAAATATGACTAGTGCATGACAAAAATAAAAGATAACTTCTTACTCCCCTCTGAGTGATTAAAAAAAAAATCAAGACCCACTGGAACTTTCTCCAAGGTTATTGGACCAGATACAGGGCAGTGAATTTCCAGGTACAAAGAACTGTTTAAGTGATGGTCCCACGACTCAGCATGAGGCACACAAATACATGTTTCCTATTATACATGTGTTATTGCTCAATTAAAAACAAAGAACCGAGTGAGCTTTTGAAGTCTGGACCCAAAATGAGGGTAATATCAAATCTAGGGGAGGTTCCCTCCAGAAAATATCTTTGTTTTCTACCTCCTTCCCTAAAGCACTGCACAGGGCAATGCAACTTCAGCCCTAAGACTCCTTTTGGCAAACAAAGATCCTCACTAGCAGTTGCACAAGCATGGACTGCAGAACCTTACAGCACTGTGTCAAACAGGTAACACCTAATTCTGGAGGCAGTATTTCTATAGAATAATCAAAAATAAGACAGTTTAAGAGGTAAAACCTACTGAAAATCTAGTTTGTTAGAAAGAAGTCTAATTTTATCTCAGGTGCCCTTTACCTGTAGCCCTGTTTAGTGAAGAGAAGTGGTGGCTGAGAACAACAGCAAAGCTCTGATTTACAGAGCCAATTCCCACAGCCCTTGCAAGAGCAGGAGCCCATCTAAAAGGAAGGGACTGATGGTGCTGAAGCAAAAACTGCTGCTCTGCAGGGAGCAGCTCAACAAGGCAAAGGTGAAATCTCCCCTTCTGCTAGGAAGCAAGGCCTGAGCAGCTGCATGCACAGAGCTCCAGCTCATCCAGTGGCTGCTCTTGTGCTACCACACTCATGAAAATTTAGAAATAATTCCCATTTAGGTGAAAACAAACATTAGTAACTTTTTTACACATGTAGTAGCAGATTTTTTCATATCAAGAACAATTAAACCATTCATAACCTGAAATTATCCTCTGTTAGATTATGCTGTTTTGGGAAACACCTGTGACTCCTGAAACAACCACACTGTTGGTTCTACTGGCCTGGTTGATTCCACGTTGCTTTTCTCTTGCAATTTGGAAGGAACTGGCTGAACAAGACTCCCAACACCCTGTAGGTAGACTTTGCAGCTGATTAGTCAGCCACACACTTAAATCTATTAATATATAGCTCTATTACCATGGCAGCAGGTTAAAGTTAGAATTAACTAGATTTGAATAATTTAAATATGCTAAAAATATCAACTTCTAGGCTTAAGTGGTTCTATTTGTCACTACACTTTGTCATCTATAATGGCAATTGCCACCTATGTTGGAAAGCCTCCTTAGAAAAAACTTAGTCACTGGATATGCCCTGGATAGTTCTCCTGTCCACATACACATATTTCAAAACCATGTCATGTACTTCCAACTGCAGACACCAAAACTAACAAGTTTTTTCATCAAATATAGTGAATACATGTTTTCTGATACAAAACCAGATATTGGAAGATGGTTTAATAGGTTTAACTTGATTTACTTGTCCCAACCAAGTCAGCCACCAGTTAAACATGAGCATGATTGTGGAAGTTTCCCTTTTCCTACGTGCTTAAAACTACAAATACCAAATACACAGAAAATACATTTAGGTTTTAAAAATTGATTTTGCAGTGCAAACATACAATAAAGCCCTACGAAAGGTTTACAGGATACTTATCAGTATTGTCTTATCTCAAAATAGTGACTGTGCCTGAAAAAAAATCCCACAAAAATTAACACTGGCTTTCAGAAAGATGGTAGAAAATGTAGTTCCCTTATATCAGTTTTCCAAAAAGTAAACCCAATCTATTTTTTTCCTATTCCTAAGAACTCCTGTCTCAGTGCTCCAGACCTTCCAGTGCCAATCCCAATCTAACTAAAATCACTCAGGTGCAAACACAACTGCCTGTTTGACAGCAATGGGAAAGAGACTTGGCTCATAGTTACAAAAAATTCAAAAATTATTTCTGCCTTTAGCACAGACAGTACTCAAGATCATCTTAGCTCATCGCAGACATTGCTTAATTAATAAACAGGGAACAATAAATATCTCCCCCTTTCAGCTTTCAATATGCAAATTATAGAGCCAAGCATGCTGGTAGCAGCCAACTGGAAGAGGTGGCTGAGCGCCATGCAGGTGCAAGAAAAAAGGTAATTTTAGCATCAAGTGACTGTAACTACAAATTTACCCATCAGTAACCCAGCAGGGAAGCTGGTCTAACGGACACCAGGACAAAGTTATTGAAAGAAAAGTTAGGAGAAAGGAATGTATTGCCTAACCCAAAAGAATAGACCTTTAGCTCTGTCCTTTAGAATACTGTGTGAATGGACAACTTTTTCACCTTCTTAGGAGATGAAAACACTTGCCAAATCTGTAGAGATTAAAACACTCAACTGTAATTTAAACGATTCCCCCCTCCATCCATCTGGTCCACTCCTCCCTGCTGGTCAGACCATAAATCTATGAATGGACCTAACATGTATTTAAATTGCAGGGATGTATCCAACTCTTGCACAGTGATTTTCCTCCCTATACACCAGTAGAATCAGTTAGATGCTACATAGACCACATTGTCACTCCATGCGTATGAAGGTGGCCTTGCATGAGATGGGGGAAAGGCTTCTGTGAACCACACATGGGGAGAAACTGCCTTCATCTGCAGTACCTTCCCAAGTGAGACTCCAGAGATGGTAACTACTCAATATAACCAAAGGGAAAGGTGTGACCCAGCCTCAGGTTCTGGCTCCATGAGCACTCCTAAGATGACAAGAGCCACACAGCCTGTGACAAGCTACCTCCCCCTTCCTGCACCTTGAGCAGCTCAGTGCAAGTGGGGAAGCAAGTGTTTCTGAAGGGAGAGACAGGAATGAAGAAGCACCATGACTTTTATGGAGCAGAGCTGCAGGGAGACACCCTCAGTCAAAGGCCAGATGCATCTACACATCTCTCCAGACACCCAGCAGCAGAGCAATCCTGTCTGGTGGGGTCACAGACAGGACTGAGTGGCCTCTGCCTGGCTGCCCATGGTGCAGCCATGGGTAACCAAAACTGTGGTCCCATCAGCCTGAATTCCCTCCTTGGCCATGACAAAAGCAGGGCAGAGATGGAATAAGAAGTACTGAAATTTCTTAAAGTGATGTTGCTGCACACAACAGGAACAGGAGGCAAACTGGCAAACAGGGCTGCAGCAAGGAGCTTCTGGGAGGGGCATAAAAGGGAAGAACCAGCTAAGCTTACAGAGCACAGTGAAGCCAATATCTGTGTGGAATATAGAAACAGGGAGCCAGAAGTGTTTTAAATTTGAGCTGTTGTTGAGACTGTGGACTTCCAGAGCTGCTTGATTTGCTGCCCCCACTAGATTGCCACTCTAAATTTCTGTTAGATTATGCTGTGCTGAGAGAGCCTTCTCCTGGGATCATTAGGCATCTCTCAATTTAGTTTTCAAATAAAAATCTGAAAGTTATAATTTAGTGGCACAGCTGCAGTTATTGAAATAGCTCTGGCTCTGCTGGCTGAGGGCTCTGTTGTGGGGAAGTAAGGGGAGAGGAACAGCTGCAGAATAGAAGAGATTGTTGGGAATGAACATAGGAAAGGCATAGGAAGGACAAGGAGGCTCACATCGGCAGAAGTGGCCAGGAGAAGAGAAGGTGGTGCAAGTCAGCAGAGACTATTTCATTGTCTTCCTATCTCATATTTTAAAAAATTAAGAAATCTTGTTCAGATCAGGGCCAAGACTGACCATCTCTCTTCCTGTTCCACCTCACTTGGACCCATTCACAGCCCTCCCAAAATATGCTGGGTACTACCTGTATATAAACAAAGAGCTTGAGTATCTTATTAAAAAAAGAAGCCAAATCAAGACATCTACTCACTGCATGGAGCAATTCCATTGCACAGCACCTCACTGAACTGGCTGTCAAGCTTGCTCTACTCATAGGACAGCTTTCCATATTTTGTCCATACTGACCCACATAAAGTACCTTTGCCAGCTGTGTTTCCTACACACTCTTTAAATATCTGAAATGAGGCTTCATTATTTATATATGGACAGGTATGATCAAAATTGACCAAACAAGATGACACCATTACTACTATCATTTTCCACACTTTGAGTTGGCAGCTCTGGGTCTTTAGGCTTTATTTGCTCACAGAATCAAGAAAATGAAGGTATAAGAATTGTTGGCTGAAAATCTAAAGGCAGAAGATGTAAACACACAAAACAATTATGTTCATAATTCCAAAAGGAACATAAAAATCAAAATGAATGTCAAAAATGAAATGCCAGCAAATTTGGAGGAAAAGTCAAGATAGTCCATGGGATTAAAAAAACTCCGAAAGAAAACATAGGACAGCTGGTAGCTACAGAAAGGCTATTAAGGGCACAATATCAAATAATCCTGATACAGGAAAAACTGAAGAAATAGAAACTCAAAGCCACTTTACCAATACAGATAATCAAAAGGAAACTGTACAAAATAGTGGAAATATAATTCCACTTTCATGCTGAAAGTGGAAACGTAATTAAGGACAAGTGTAAAAGAATAGCACAATATGTAGGCATAGAAACGAAACAGCAGCAGCACAAAGCAAGTTTCAACCAGCTGTTAATGTAAATGAAAACAAGAAGTTTCTGTAAATGCATCATCTATAACAGAAGATAAAGAACTGCCTGATTTACTTATATTAGTCAAACAAATAATGGCAAATGCAGAAAAGCTCAAGTACCCAGTTTTCACTAAGGTTAATTACAGCCAGATACTTGAACAATTAATTTTAAACAGGAGATAAAGTGTAGGACAGGAATATGAAAAGGACATTTTGAAGAATATTCTAAGCTAGGTGCAGTCAAATTTTAGGGATAAATGAAATACACTTTCAAGTACTCAAGGAATTAACTCAAGCTATCTAAGAGCCATTAGCAATTATCTTTGAGAATTCTGAGGACAGCGAAATCCTGAGGGACCTAGGAAGGGCCAACAGAGCACTGACTCCTAAAAAAGAAGACAGAAGAAAGGTCCAAAGATTTAAAAATCAGTCACCCTTGCTTTTATACTTGGGAGTGCACTAGAACAGCGCTTAAAATTGAGACTAAAATGTGGTTGTGAACTATATGACTTTATTGAAAACACATTAACCCAGTCACCAAAAAGATAATCTTGACACTGATGAGCACATGGAAAGTTGCAGGCATGATCCAGCAAGGCTTTTGACAGATAAGCTCTCTTAAGTTCCACAAGTAACCTCAGGAAATGTGTCCTGAATGAAATTATTATGAGATATATAGGCAGATGGTTTAAAAACAACATTTAAAGCTGTTACCTTTGATTATCCAATAAAATGGGAAGATGCTTCCAGAGGCAACCTTTCCTGAACTTTGTTCTGGTTTGTATTTTCATCTGGGTTGTTGGAATTGACAGCATTTCCTCAAGGTCTAGCAGATAATGCATTCTTTAACAAGAGATGCATGTTTTCACAAATACAGCTCTTTGGTCCCAAAGTCATAAACAAATTATAGAGTAGCATTTTGCTGGAGGACTCCCAAGAGTTATTTTGCACTGGAGACATTTCTGTAGAGGTTGTCTAGCATTAAATGCTGGAGGTAGTTACCATGCTCAGTGAGTCCAAGACCACCTCCTACTTCTGAAAGGAACGTACAGCAGAGCCAAGCACTCAAACAACAGTGCTGGAGACAGATACAAGGAGATGAGGATTTATCAGCCGAGATAAGGGGCTTGAGCTTCCTTATTAATTACAGTGACTGTGGTTGAGCAGCTGTAGAGTTTCCTCATCTAGACCAGGGGGGACAAAGCTAGCTACAAATTGCTGGGAAAGCTGCATTTATCTTCAGCTCCAATTCACTTCCAGTCTAAGCTGTATTTGCACCTTATTCAGAGAAAAAAGTAATAATCGTAACAAACAGCAGCAGTTTGATTGAAGCCCTCTTTCAGACTTCAGGAATGCAAGAAGCTTACAGCTCCCATCAAAACCAAACAAGTAGTGCACAGTACCTACACAGAAAAACCTTAGCTTGAGAATCAGCCAACTGTAAGGACATGTTAGCCCAGCTGAGAAGCAGGCCAGGTTATCCAGGCAGTGTCAGTGTCCTGGTCTACTGCAGCACTATCACTCCTCGTACTCAAAGCACATCTTGCTCAAGACTAAAATATTCTTATTTTTATACCTGTTTTATTAGACTTCCTTTACATCTCCTGTACAAACAGGTAAGAAACGTGCTCTCTCTCATGATATCAAGGTGTCTCTTCAAAATCTTACACTATGCCTACCAAAGCTGCTCCAGCAATCCTCCTCCTCAGCAAGACAGGGGAGAGGGAAGATAATGAAAGGCCTGCAGGTCAAGATAAAGACAGGGACACCACTCATCAACTACCATCACAGGCAAAATAGGTTCAACTTGGGGAAATCAGTTTAATTCACTACCATCCAATCAGTGTAGGATCATGAGAAATCAGATCTCACACACTTTCCTGCTCCCCCACTCTTCTTCCTGGGCTTAACTTCACTCTTCCTCTCCTCCAGCATTAGACTCCTTCCCATGGGAGACAGTTCTTCATGGTCTGCTCCAGCACTAGTCCCTTCCACAGGGTGCAGTCCTTCAGGAACAGATTACTCCAGCGAGGGTCCCCCATGGGGTCACCAGTCCTGCCAGCAAGCCTGCTCCAGCATGAGTTTCACACTCCACGGGCCCTGCCATGAGGCTGATCCACCACAGGCATCCCATGAGGTCAACAACCTCTTTTGGGCACATCCACTTGCTCCTAGTGTGGCATTCCCCACAGGCTGTATGTGGAGATGTGCTCCACTATGGCCCTCTATGGGCTACTGGGGGACAGCACCATGGTCTGCAGCACAGGCTGCACCTCCTCCCTCTCCTTTGGCATTAAGCCTTGATGTCTGTAGAGTTCTTGCTCTCACATTCTCTCTCTCCAGCTGATGTGCCCCTCACTAAAAGAAGGGCATTGAGGGGCTGGAGCACATCCAGAGAAGGGCAAGGAGGCTGCAGAAAGGGCTGGAGAACAAGTCCTATGGGAAACAGCTGAGGGACCTGGGGTTGTTTAGCCTGGAGAAGGGGAGACCTCATCACTGTCTACAATTTTGTGAAAGGAGGTTGTGGTGAGGTGGGTACTGGTCTCTTCTCCCAAGTGATACAACAAGAGGAGATGGCAGAAAGCTGCACCAGGGCAGGTTCAGTTTAGGCATCAGGAAAAATTTTGTCACTGAAAGGGTTCCCAGGCCCTGGCAGAGGCTGCCCAGGGAGGTGGTGGAGTTGCCATCCTGGGAGGTGTTTAAAAGGCAGGTGGATGAGTTTCTCAAGGATGGGGTTTAACAAGGGCACAGGTACAGTTGGACTTGATCCCAGAGGTCTTTTCATACCAAGTGATTCTATGATTTTATGTTGCGCATCAGTTTTTTTCCTCTTAAATATTCTACCACAGAGGCACTACCTTGGCCAGCAGAGGGTCCATCTCAGAGTCAGCTGACATCAGCTCTATTGGGCATGGATGAAGCTTCTAGCAGCTTCTTATTATAGAAGCTACCCTTAGCCCTCCCACTACCAAGATCTCACCACACAATCCCAACACACCTTGGAAAAACAATCAAACTCACTCTATGGTAAAGAACTAAAAACCACTTATGAACCTCAAAAGTCTCAGCATTAGGCACAAGGTAGAGAAATTTTTCCCTCAAGTGTTAAAAACATACTGTACACCTCTTCTTCCAAGGGGCTCACAGATATTTTTATGCATAGTGTGGCTTGACCCAGAAGAATATTAATTCAAGGAATACATGCCTTGACAGCAGAAGTGAAGATAAAACTAAGCATGATATAGTAAATCTAAATTGTTGATATGATAGTTGCATTTTAATCAAGACAAGAAGTTGCTGAGGTCTTGCATATTGAGCTAAATTAGATTCACAGAAAAGGACATGAAGAACATGGTGAAAAGACTTGTGCTCTTCCACATACTCTGACTCTAAGCCTGAGGACCAGGACTGAAGATACAGCACAACCAACCAAGAACAGTAGAGTGGATAAGATTAAGGTTATGTTTCCCACCTGCAGACTTCTCAGCAAGTCCTTGGGGTATGAGAACATGATATTTGGAAAGAGAACAGCAAGGAGAAACCGGTTGCTTCTTTGCTTCTCTGAAAGTACTTTCTGCAAGTTCTTTTCTTCATATGGAATTAAGATTGGTCCTTACAAGTCTGGCTGAATGATGAGGATATATGGTATGAATGCTCTTGTTTTAAAAAGATCGGCGGGTTGAGAGGTGAAACTTTAACAAGCTGTGTTTTCTAGAACCTCATTGGCCCTCTGACTCCACAGAAAAATAATTAAGATATTTCCCTAAAATGCTCCATTTTTATGTCACCAGCATTGATCTTTGCACCAGTGATTTAGGCTCTACAGGATCTTTCAGCCTTAATGAGACCAGACTTCCAGTGTAAAACATTAACAGAGTTCTCCTCAACTTCTTCCCCAAAAATTGCAAGTCTAATACAGTGCAGAAAGATAGGTCACCACCCTTTTTTGACCAAGTAATAGTGTTACAAAGCCATGTCCTGCAGGCACTGTGTGTACAGACACACCAGCACAGCCCCTGCTGTGCACTGAGACTTGAAACTGCAATACAGCATTAAAAGGTATATTTTTCCTTCAAAGTCCATTTATAATTCTCACCAACACTTATGGGAGCTGTGCAAACCCATTAAGAAAGAGATGAATATAGTTCCCTCCTGAGCATAGCCTTGAATTACAAACCAAAAGCAGTTACAGAGGTCTGACACCTAAAAGAAAACCTTGAAAATCTATATTTCTAATGGAGATGCATCTGCTTCTCTCACTCCAGCAGTGCTACAGTACATTGTGCTTCTCCCATCTCTGCTGCCAGCATTTTGACAACATACACTTGATCGTAAAAATTAAGAAGTGTTAATTATATTTAAAAATCATTTCCTAATCAGCCCTTTCTGCATCTGCCTTCCCCATGTTTATCTGCTTACCTGGCTCAAAAATCTATTTGTATTACTCTGATATTTTTCTCTAGAAAAGGCATGTAGGCATTTATTCAAGGACCAGAGATCTTCAACAGGTTTCCAAGCTACTTTGGTATTTGTCATTTCCAAAGTGGTTTTGTGCTTTCCATTATAAACAATCACAATGAAACATACTCTGGAAAATAAGAAAATAAGAATCAGCTCACAGCTACTTCTTCCCCCCATCCACCTGCCCAGGAGGCAGACATCAGCTCTCACTAACAGCTTTTCAAAGCTCCTCAAAGCTGTTCTTAAAGGCACTTTGTGGTGGCCTTTCTCACCTGCAAAACTACAGATCTCCCATCAAGGCCAGGTTTTGATCCTCCTCAAACAGACCTTTAAAGTCCAGTGATGTCAAACACCCACTGAAGCACAAGCGTGGGTGTTCAATGGGATGGGCCATTTGTCCTTCAGTGTTAATACAAGAAGAAACCCACTGGAGCTGTATTGTACAGAAGGAGAGCATGATTACACTGGAGTTACACATGTGAGAAATTCTTTTATCAAAACCAGTTCCCTATTTGTCTTTAAGGATGCAATTTACTAATTCTTACCACTGCCTCCTCCTGCAGTTTTGTTGCATAGACTGGAAGAAGCTTAGATTGAAGCAAACTGAGAATTAATTGTAATTTGTCCTACTAAAGGAAAAAATATTTCCTGAACTAGCTTAGAGAAACCCCAGCTCTTTTCCACCTGTTTTACTTACCCATTGATTAACCTGTTCACATTGTTTTGTCTCTGTACCTCATTTCTTTACTTGTAAGAGGAGAGTAATAATTTCCACCTTGAGTACTGCCAGGTAAATTTACTTTAAAACCAGCTGCACATGCATAATTGCAGAAGAATTTCCAAAATGCTAAAGGCAACCTGGTGCCTATCAGTGAAGTTGACCACTCCACAGAAATCTTCCCTTCCTCCCCTAATCTGGGCTAACAAACCCCCAAGAAATTCCTAGCACACAGCTACTCCTTTACTTTCAACATCTCACTGTCATTTACAGATCACTTGTGAAATCAACCCATTGCACAAGGCACATTAACTTACATGTAGACCTTCTAAAACACACCAGGTGGTGATGGATCTCATGCAGCAACCAGAGAGGTTTGGTCAGCCAAAGGACACCAAGGAGCCGTTTGTTGTACGGCTGCCATAAGGATGGCTGATGGCTGTTTCTGCCCTTCTGAAATATAGATTCTTTAAGCTCATCTGAGATCATCTGGACAAGGTCTGCCCAGAAATCCTTTATTTGTTCTCCACCATACACAAATCAACCCCTCAGCCCATGCTCAGTGCCACCAAGGAGGGTCTTGACCTACTATTTACCTGCTTTAAAATTGATTTTTAGCTCTTGGCAAATTTAAAAGCCCCAACAGTACAGGATTTATCACACATTTAGACCACACCACAGCTACATTCAACACACTGCACACGACCACACATCTGAGCAGACACTTCTCTTCAGAAAGTCAGGAAATGCAACCTCACCTTACTGCAAATACATCCCCAGTACACTCAAGTTTCTGCAGCCTCTACCAGTCATAGAATGGTTTGGATTGAAAGGGACCTTAAAGCCCACCCAGTTCCAATCCCTGCCATGGGCAGGGACACCTCCCACTGGATCAGGGGGCTCAAAGCCCCATTCAACCTGGCCTTGAGCACGTCCAGGGATGGGGCAGCCACCACTGCTCTGGGCAACCTGGGCCAGGGCCTCAACAGCCTCAGCGTGAAGAATTTCTTCCTAATGATTAACCTAAATCTTCCCCCTCCTGTTAAAAGCCCTTTTACCCTCATCCTATCACTACAGGTCCTTGTAAAAAGTCCCTCCCCAGCTTTCTTGAAGGCCCCCTTCAGGTACTGGAAGTCTGAAGGGCTGCCTCACTCTTGCTACCAAGGTATGCAACAACTGCAGAGCTGGTTTGTGATAGTTTTAGATTTAATCCTAAATTAACTCACTGTACTCAGCTGCTGAAGGAAGAAGTGTTATCACAGGTGACTAGACACAGCGAGCTGAATAGAGACAGATGTTCTTTACCACTGAAAACACTTCCAAAATAACCCAAAAAAAATGCTGTGCCTGGGTTTTCAAGCTTTCTCATCAGAATTCAACACAACACCAACATTTCTCGGTAGAACAAACACAGCACAGGAAAGCAAGCACTGGTGAAGAAACAAATGAAGCAAGGGCCACAAGGCTGGTGAAAAGTCTAGAGGGAAGTCATACAAGGAGCAGCTGAAGTGCCTTGGTCTGTTCAGCCTGGAGGAGACAGAGGGGATCTCAGAGCTGTTTGTGCCTTCTCACAAGGGAGGGAGGGGAAAGAGGGGCTGAGCTCTGCTCTCTGGTGACCTGTGATAGGACCAGAGGGAATGGCAGAAAATGTGCCAGGGGAGGGTTAGACTGGAATATCAGGAAGAGGTTCTTCCCCCAGCGGGTGGTGGAGCACTGGAACAGCTCCCCATGGCAGCAGCCACAGCACCCACTCTGCCAGCATTCGGACAATGCCCTCAGTCACATGGGGTGAGTGTGGGAGTATCCAGTGCAGGGACAGGAGTTGGACTCGATGGTCCTTTTGGGTCTCTTGCAGCTCAGGTGATTTTATGGGTCTATGATTAATGTACTGTACTTAAATCACACTCTTTCCTCAAATTTACTTGCTTTTCACCACGACCTGCTCAAGAGAAGCTCTTCCCCTATGTTTTTTCTGGAGCAGGTCAAGCCATGCCTGCACCCAGCTAGGGCACAGAAATCTCTGGTTGTGTTTGCTGGTTTGCAGAATCACAACCAATGGCTTCTTTAAGGGGTGGTGAATAAAAGCGAAGATGTCAGAGCCTCAGGGAATCCTTCACAGCTATTGAAATGAAGAGTTTACTGAAACAAATCCCAGTAGCAAAGGCAGATTGCACACTAGCCTGGTTTGCAGCTCTGCTCCAGCTGATAAGCCAGAAAAGTCTGTACATAATATAAGAGGGCAGGACTCACCTTTTTGGTCAGCTCTCTTTTGTAATGTAGGAGTTCAGCTTTTTATTATTCCTGGTGGTTTAAGAATGAACTTTGTTCTAAACTATTAATCCATACTAATGGGTGAGGCACATGATCCTTCTAATGCAAAACTGATTACACAGCAAAGTTTGGTGCAGAATTGAAACAGTGGGGATATTAAATGGCTCTTAAGCAAGGAAAAATGATTATTTTAAGTTCTATGTTGATTTGAACTAAATGTTCAATGTTTTTTAAAAAAATATTTCAGCTTCATTGAAATATTGTTTTGACAAATGTTTTTGAGGGCTTAGGGTTTTCTTAGGAGTTTGAAAACAGAAAGGGAAAACGAGAAGTCAAAATCTTTTTCAAACATATTTTAATCGAAGCACTGAAAATACAGCTTTCCTACTCTCTATTGAAGTCTGCTTCATAAGAATTATGAGTCAACTATACTCAAATATGCAAGCTGTCAAGTCTGCACTTTGTCAAATATTCCATGGAGAAACCTCTACACTGGTTTTAATGTCTTTATTGGCTTTTACTCCATTTGAAGATTTTGTTTGTTTTTAAATTAAATTGAGCCCTACTCCCCAGCAGGATTCAAGACCAATGCTGAGGTCTATGTGCCTGTACTCAGATGGGCCACATTTCTTATCTGACCTGTTATCTTGGATAATTCCACTTTTCCAGACTGACTCCTTTCCTTTCTGTTACACCTCAAGTAGTTCCTTTAACAGAGGAGATGGGGAGAAAGTGAAAAACAGGGAAGAAAGAGTAAAAAGAAATGTTGGTGGGTATAATCTGCAAAAAGAAGACAACTGAAAAAGGACTTCTCTCAGATACTTATTCAATAAACATAAATAGAGAAACTATCCCAATGTGTAAACAATATATAGAGAAGTAGGAAATATTTCCACTTAATGTAACTTAATGGAGATAGATATTGTCCAATACAGAAGGAACAGCAGTCAAGCTATGATGAACAAATTCCAATGCTTTTGCTCAAAGAGACCATAAAACAAGTAAACAATATGTACAAGCATATTCCAGTATGGAAGATGGAAGACAGGAGATGAGGCTGTTACCTTACCAAAGAGCCATAAGTTCAGTTTTTCACTTACAACAGGTAGCAGAGACCAGCAGTGTCACCCAAAATACAACCTTATATCTAACAGTGGTTTGACACACTAAAGGTATTTAATATTTGTCATTAAATTCATTATCCCAGCAGAAGCCAACTAAGCAACTGTAACCACTAGTAACTTCTGACAACTAGTGCATACCACAGAAATAAGGGTATTTCTCACCAAAGAGCACAAAGAAAGGGAAAGGAAAGTAATTCTGCAAGCTATCAGCAGCTAAAAAGAAAACAACCTCCACACTCTCTTCATTAAGAAGGACAGAGGAAGAAGAGGGACAAGAGTCCCTGATCATTGCAGGAAAGCAAGCAAAAAAGGTTAATTTACACAGAGGTGCTGAAGAATGAGAAACAGCATCTTTTGGGTGAGAAGATCTGGTATGGCAAACAATGCTAACAGGACAGATGCTGCATCTAAGGATGCTTTCCATCTGAATAAATGTTTGCATACCTCACTGGAGAACCAACAAGCTCAAGTGGTACAGAAATGCAACAAACTAAGCATAATGAACTTGGTTAATGGTTTGGCAAGTGCTTGAAACTATACTCATAGCTAAGCTTAGATGCAAGAATAGCAATCAAACTGCTTTATCTGGAGGGATTTGGGGCTGACACAATGGATGTTGGTAAAGCGTTTTTCCTACAGCACTGAAAATCCACGTGTACGCAAGAAGCCTATTTGAGGGTTTTCTGCAATGAAAAGGGAGTCCAGGAGTTAAAGTGTCATGTACTCTAATATTAATATTGAAATTACCCTGAAGCAGGGTCTGGGGGAATGAGGAGAACATGTCCACACAGCACAGATTCCAAACTTGATGCTTAAGGCTTCAGAGAAAGAGACCACACACCTTCTCAGAGACAAATAGGACTGCCAAGAAGATTACTTGTTTCTGCAGCTTCAGGTACACTCTGCCTAATAGCTGTCAGTGCAGGTGAAAATACCTTCCAGGGATGAGAAATCACTTCTGTGGAAGTGCTTTCCCTCCTATTTCTGCCACCACCATGCAAGGCACATGTGACCCCTGAATGCTGGCTTTGGGAAACACAACCTAATGTGAACACTTTTAACATTCACTCTTTCACCTGAGCTCACTAAATTGTGAATAATGACTCCAATACAGCACTGCAGGTCTTAAGCCATGAAGAAAATGAGCAAACCCTCACTTTACTTGCCCAGCCAATATATTCCTGCATAATCAGTGCTTTACCTGGCTGTTGCCCAGAAGCCCTCTCAGAAAGGCTACACAGTGCTGAAATACCTGCAACCACCAGTTAAAATGGGAAATTTCAAACTTGAGAAACAGTCAGTGTGGGTTTTATTAATAATTTTTTAAAGCATATTTACCTCTTACCATTAAACAGATAATACCTTGGCAAAAAGAGACTCAAATTATGGCCAATAGTGTTCTTAAGCTTTCAGGAACCTTAGGAAAGTCACAGAGGAGAAACACAGTAAAAGTAGAAAAGGCAAGAACTCATTTTTACATCCTCCCTCACACATGTGGGGAAAAAATATTATGCACCTTAATCATCGGCACACATTGCCTACATAATTAGTTACATTTCTTAGTTTTCCAAGTCACATTGGAGCAGGGAAAGTCACTCAGATTCTCTAAAAGACAATAGATTTTCCTCTACAGCTTGGAAGGTGAAATTTTCATATTGTACTGCATTGTTAGTACCATATCTTGACTATTACCCACTGTTCCTTTGAGATACCTGACAGATTTTGTTATTGACTTTCCATTGAAGCCTCCATACTAAGCTGTCAAAAAATTGGTTGTATTTTTACTTCTGTTTTTTTAAAGTGTCATCATCCACTACAATATTTTAGGATAAAACAGTGCTTAAAGAAATATGATTTTTGCACTCTAACATGGATATAATTTTTATTTAGCAATAAATAGGAATCCTGAAGTTACTCTACTATTGCCTATGATTTCCTGAAAATAATTTGAGACATATTTACTGCATTTCAGTCACTTTGGAGCTTGGGCACCTCACATTAGAGGTTCAATGGCATTTCTTCAGGTCTTGCATTGCTAAGCCATTAACACAGCACTCAATGTGAAAAAACGTTAGCCTTTCATACCATTTCACACACATGAAGGTTGCTGCGTCTCTTAAAGCTTGTATATTTTCTTATTCAGTAGTTACTAGACGTAGACATTCCCTGTGGCTAAAAGCTTGTAATTAAAGATGTTGCTGAAGCTAATTAAAAAGTGTTTTGATGGTAGCTGCATAATACTTGGTAACCTTCATAGTGGAACAGCTGTGCAGAAGATACCACATTTGTTAACATCTTTAGGAGTGTTACTTTAACATCATTTTTACAAGACTGCAGGCATGAACCCTGCTCTGCATCACTCCCTTCTGCAAGTGGTACCACTGCATATGGCAAACTCAGGCTTGGACATCCTGGGTGCAAAAGTTATGAACAATGGACAGGCAGGCAAAAATCTGGCTACCAGCTCCTGCTGGAGAGCTTCATTTTTGTGATAGAAGCATTTTGGGGCTCTATGTATACGAGTACTCTCTGCCCTTTGCTCTACAGGGGACATCAATGCAGAGTTTGGGATTGCTGGATTCCACTCTGGGGCCAAGAACTAAAAAGCAAAGGTTATAGCATATACATTGATCATTTTTTATTCAGACAAATTCATGTATCCCAGATTTATCTATTTTCTTTTGTACCAAGTCATCACCTCCCAACAGGTACTGGGATTCCACAGCTCACTGAAGTCACAAATGGTCTCTTAACACAAATCACTTTTTCCATGCCTCAGCATGCAACCAGTTCTCACAAACCACAGAAGACACAAACAGAGCACAGTCAGGGACAGATTGCAAACAAATATTTCAGCATCATATGCACATGGAAAAAAGGGGACAAAAAATCAATAGTAATATGCTTACTAATATGTGTCTTAGCCACAGGCTGCAGCACAGAATGCAATATACATAGGGTAAACACTTTCAACACAACACAGCTCAATAAAATGATAGATATTCTAAAAATAAAGTGTCCCCAAAGAAACAGAAAACATAATATCGGTCCAAAAAAACAAAATCCTTGTAGTCTCAGTGATCAGCATGCAATGATATACGCCCTCAAGGCTAACTTTGTAACAGAAAGGCCTTTTGGAAAACAAAGAATAAAGTTTCTTATATACTGCAGTGCTGCAGATGGGCCAGGCACACCAGCCCTGGTGGTGATCAGTAATGGGCTGTATTTCTGGAGTGGGGCTGCATTCAGGGCAGTGTTAGCCAGAAAGCTCAAGAAGCTGTAGGTCTGAACAGAACAGAGTCCTACAGGCTCCTGCGTTGAGACAATGAGCTTCAAGGTGGAATAACATCTTCAAGACAGCACAATATCTTCCAAGAATAAACAATGTTAATGTGTGAACAACTTTACACTTAAGAGAAAATTCCTTTTCCACAAACTTTGAAAGGTCCTTATTCCTCATTGCACTTCTCATCACTGTCACTGTGGGATTAATTTCATACAGCATTGTCAAGGCTTCATCTCATTGTTCCATGGAAAGGAAAAAAAAAATCAATCCTCACTCTGAAAATAGTCTGATTTTTAAAGCTATTCCCTAGTGCATGTAATTTGTAGGGAAGGATCTGAATGTGACAATCACCTCTCACAATATTGCACATAAATTAAAAACTTATCATGGACTTCTCAAACAAACTCTTTGAAACACTTAACTGGGCTTGTTGCTCCAGAGTAGCCCAGCTCCTTATCAAGTACCTTCCTATCCAAAAATTGATCATCATCACTAGAGGCAATTGGCAAGAGCCAGGAATTGGGAGGATGAAAGTAAGGAAGAACAGCTTTTGAAGTTTGTACAAAGCATTGAATTGTGGTCTAGTTAAATCCAGGTGCTAACCCTCATCTTGCTAGTTGTTTGCTTTAACCCTATCCCCACAATGACTTCCACAACATAATTATACTTTGGACAGCCAAGTAAAAAACTTAAAGATCATGGCCAAGGTTTCTAGAACACTGTATTCAGCAAATTAATAAAAATGACAAATCATTTGGTAAAACAATGGCTCTCCAACAAAAATAGAGAAAGCTGATTCTTCATATGACCACTTTGAAAGAAAAAGTATTTTTCTGTCTGCAAAATTTTTGTTGCAGAACAATGTATTTTTGGATGGCAAAAGTTTCTTGAACCTTGAATGACTGACTACGATTCCTCTTTATGCTAATTTAAGTGGTAAAAGGGTTTCCTGACTGACACTAATTGATGGTCCCTCCTGGGGCTTAATTGGCATGAGTTTGTCTCTCAACCTGTACTGTTAATCAGCTCCTTAACCACTCTGAAAAACCTTCCCAGCTGAAGTGTCAGTGGGGGTTGCAGACAGACAGCATTGGCTCTAAGCAAGGATACTTTTGAGCTCTGTAGCTGTGATAAGTCACTAAAATGATATTTTCCTAATCTCTCTCCAAAAAGACAGTGTCTTGGATTTATTTACTGCTGGAATTATTTTGTTGACATTTAAGCATTTCATTTAGATGTTAAGTGTTTCCTTTTACCTTTGCAAATCAGGCTCAGATAACTAGAAGTTAAATACTGCTGAAAATATATAGAATTCACTAAGACAACAAGCCATTTCTTAAGGAAAGAATCAGGTTTTTTTGATTGCTACACCCACAATATTCCTGTAGTAATACCATATTTAGGAAAGACAAGTTAAAAACTTGTATTACATTACAGTGATTGCACAAGTACTCCAGTACAAACCTAGTGTTGAACATTTTCTGAAGTTCTAGGTCTTCCTGACACTAAGAAAGTCATGTTTCTCTCAACATCTTAGAGGCATTTCTTCAAAGAATGTTGGGGTTTGGACTCTGAATTCTCCCGACAATGCTATCACCCTCATGCTTCATCCTGAATTACCACAGTTCTGTGCCAGTGTCTGTAGGGACAGCATCCTACTGTAAAGAGCATGAAATATATAAAAGCTTTAAAATATGCATTAATGTGTTCATATGTTTGTGTCAATTGTTAAACTACACCAGTACTGAATTACCCCAACAGCTCTGCCCCTTGATCTAAGATTTTTGATTTATAAAGTACCTATTAAAAAGCATATTTACAATCCAAACTGGGCTACAGCCATAGTCCTTTCTCCTATCCCAGCTACCATGCTATTTTCTGATTTTCAGCACATATTACTCACATGAAATATCTGATTTTGTAAGAAATACTGTGTATGCACAGCATAAGCCATTACCCATTGGTAATAGGATTACAGTTGGAGGCATCCAAGATAAGCAATAAATATGAAAGTATGAATTCCCATCATGCATATAAAAAGGAGATGACACCATAACATTGTTTCTCAATAAAAAGTAGGGTATCAAGAAACCACTTTCTTTACTGTAGATTTTGTTCAACAGCAGTATCAGAAAACTGGTTAAAAACAGTTTAAGGATAAAAAAGGTGATTAATGAAGCATAACCAATTATTTTACTGTCCACTGCAGACAGCAGGGGATGCTTGGCACAAACAGGTATTGCTAGGCAATGGCATTGTAGGTGACTTACATAGGAGGCAGAAAGCCCACTTTATGGGTTAGAAGAACCCCTTCTTTGAAGGGTTTAGTTCTGACAAGATGTTTGGGAAGATGAAGCAAAATGGCCACAAATAACCTTAAACTTAAGTTATGAAGAACTAATCCATGAGATATTTTGTGGATGAGACTTTTCCTCTTGCTATGAGGTCATGGACCCAGGTCTTGGCTCTCAGGTGCAGCACCACTCTCCAGCAGCCCCAAGAGCAATCCTTCTCTAGTGATCCACATTCATAGTGCTGATGTAAGGAGCGTTTTACTTACCTCTCATGCTGACTACAGAGCTCCTCTCTACACATCTCTACTTACTCCTCTCCATAAAAGCATCAGCCAGGTTGTTATCTACTTTTGCTGCCCTTAGCAAAATAACATCTGCTCTAAGACCTCCTCTTGCCACACAAAGCCATCCCTCATTCACTCAACAATGTTGTCTTCCATCACTCAGCGTTTTCAAGCAAGTACCTTCACATTATCTTTTTACTCTTGGGGAAAGCACTTTAGAAATACCTGTAAAGGTCCTTCATTATTCCCCTTCAAAACTCTCCATAATTCACCTGCTACGAAGCACTTCTAAACAGTAATTAGATTTTTGAGGAGGTTTTGCTCTGTGTTTCTACAATGCTAGCTATAAGGTCATAGAACCAAGAGGCAAGTTGATAATAGTAATATTTGGTAGGTTTATAAAAAAGCTGAACTGCTTCCAATTTTATAATAGCTACCTGAGTGGGAAACACACAGCAGTAAACGTGGCTAAATCCATTTTTATGGACACATATATAAATTATTGGGATAAACTCATCAAAAGCACAGCAGGTTAACTGGTATGCCAAGTGAAAAACATCTGATGATGTCCTCAAAACAGCAATACCAGCACGGCCTTTAAATTGTTAAGTTATTTGGACCGAGAAAATTATATGTACATAAAGATAAGCATAGGATGCATACTGAATAATTTATTTCAGTTCAAGTTTACTTCCTAAGAAGTCAAAGCTTGTGGGTTTCTTTGAATTGCCTAGTCCTAATGTGGAGACCCAATTTAAACAAGGACATTGCAAGTTTCCAGAACAATTCTTTTGCATCATTCATTTCACTTATTTTGCTTTTTGGTGGCTGTATTGTTTAGCTGGTCACATGTCAGAAGGTCCACTATGTTGTCAGGGCACTTTCTTAGTTATACCAAAGCAAAGAAATATGGAAAAGATTCAAAGAGGGGCTCTTGAAAATTTTCAATCAGACATTCCATAATACATAAATCATACAATTGTTCAAATAACATCACTCAGTGTGTGATGATGTACGTCTGCTAGGCAAGCAGCTATCAAACCTAGTTCATATTTCTGTTCTGCTATATTTACCTGCTTGATACTCTGTTCAGTGTTGTTTCTTTCTTCTCTTGTATGAAAAGCAATATAAAAACACATAGATATGGCTCACTGATACATCAACTCAATTTTGAGAACATTCAACATCAAACCACTGAGAAATAATAATTACTGAACATTCTCAAGCCAACAGTGACTATAAAGCAAATTCCAGACTGGATAGTGAGTCATGTGCTTACTCTAGAAAGTTATAGTCATATAGCAGAAGCTGTTATTGTAAGGTTCTCCTGGCAATAATACAAAAACATAGCCTAAGTTATCCATGTTTCTTGGTACAAGCCCCCAACATATTTTACTGCTAACATAAAGAAGAATTTTTCCTTCCAAACAGTCTCTGACACGATATCTTCCCACTGATATCTCCAACATAACACTAGACAGCACACACTAGAACTTACAGTCATTAATCACATTGATAGGCTCCAGCATTAGCATCTCTCGAGTAGCTCAGTAGATGACTGGTCCAGCCCTAGGGTTGCTCCTTGGCTGGTACCTGGGCTGAAACAGCCACATAAAAACCTTTTCCTCTAAAAAATTTTGTAGCAAGGAGAAACACCTGCAGCAACTGAGAACACGTTATAGCTAAAAAAACAAAGCTCTACAGTAAACCCTGACAAATTCCTCCAAATGTGTTTTCTAAGGAGATGACGAATTATTCACAGCTCTCAAAGAGCAGCGGTGCAGCACTTGACCAGCCATCAGCTCAGGAATTGAAGACTGTTTTCTGAAGCCCCTTGGGAAGTTCAGAACTCAAGCATTTGCTCAAAGTAAATGTCTGAACTCTCGGGGTCCCCGTGCCCAGTCAGGGGTCGGGGGGCACCTGCGCTGCCCCTCCTGCCCCTCTGCAGCAGCCCCGGCCCCGCAGCACTGAGGAGAGGTTAAAGACAGCATAGCAAGGAGAGTCAGTCTAGGGTTAAGGCAACCATACAGGTACAGTCAGTCTTAACACAAGCTATCAAAACCAGAAAAACAAAGCATCTCAGATTTTAACCAAGCCATTTCACCGTGTAGCTCTGACACTAAACATACTCTTTAGAAAGTCAAGAAAAACATGTGCATTCCCATTGGCTAATGGCCAGCTATTGTGCAATATACAGACCCACACTGCTTTTCCTGACACAGGAATTTCTGCTAGAAGAGTTAGTTTATCAACTGGTCTCTCTAATTGATTTGCTCTTTCTGCTCAGGTGCTGTCGTTGTCACAGCTAAGTAATCAGCCACTCGCAAAGAGACTTCTTCGAAGTCAGCATTTCCTGAATCACAAGTGTTGGTATGACTATCAAAGCCTTCAAGATGAACACAAAACATTTATATCCAAGTTACCAGCCAAACATCCAGGTTCACCAAGCATACGAGTGGCACGTTATTGTAGCCTTGTAGGGGCATTTCAAGCCTATCTTGACATAATCAATAAACTATTCTCCACTGAGAACAAGTAGAGCATTAGAAGAAAGCATCTGTGTTACCAAGTCAGGTTCATGCTTTTTTTTCATTTACTGTGCTATATACACCTGTACAAGGACTTATTGCCCCTGAAGTTATGCTAACAAGAGGCAAATAAATCTTTGCCAATCAGCTTGTTTTACCAGCAAGCTCAGAGAACTTTGTTCTTCTGAAAATGCAGTGATTTTATTACAGAGACTGATGAAAAGTCAAGGAATGGTTCTTCCCGTGCAGTTCCACAGGCAGGGGGACAACCCGAGTTCAGTACCTCCTCTTCAAATTCTCCACTACATTTCCTTAGAGTCAAACTGGATAATACTGCTTCTGATAAACTGTTTGATCCTTCAGAGGCAATGCCTATCTTCTGGTGGATCTTTCTAGGAAACTCATTTTTTGGGGGACATCAGTGATAATAAGTAGGACATCTTATCTGTTTTGGCCTCCCTTTTCTCTCCATGGTTTTATCTGCATTTACACACAGGAAAAGTGCAATACTTCAATAAATATTGCAGTGTCTGGTTGAAAATAATTCCTTTAAATTTAAAAATCCACAGAGAAAAACTGAAATATTAAGGGCTCTGCACTAAGCTCTCCACACACAATTACTGTAAAGTGTCGTGGGATAAAAGAGCATCCTTGCTAAACACTGCTTTCAAACTGTCCCATTGTATTATTTTATTATATCACAGCTTTTAAAATATAAGTAGTAACTCTTAGCCCCTTGTATTTTCACCTTTTTCTTACACTTTTGAAAGTGACAGCTGCAATCAATTGTCTTTTCTGATAACACTGGGAGATGTCCCTATAAAATGCTGTTAAGGAAGACTCATGCTTTATGTATTTTCATTTCTTTTTTTTAAGAAAATGATCCTTTCTTAATCTAAGAGAAGCAATAAACAAGAGATCAAGCAGATCAAATATTGAGTTGCATCCAGGAGGCGAGTCTGTTTCCAGAAAGAGTAACTTGTGAATCTTTCAAGGTTAGACCGATGTGGACAGTTACAATAACTAATCTAGGAAAAAAAAACATACACATGAAAGGGGAGGGGAAAGAGACATGCTGAGCTAAGGAAAAGTCAGCTTAGATCTCCAGCTCTGTCCCAAATAACTGTACAATCTGGAGCAGCCTCTGTTTCCCCGTGCTTTTGGGGAACTGAACCCTCACACACATCCCAGCCCAAGGAGCATCCTTCAAAAAGTATGAAATAAAACTCCAGGTCTGCAAATACAGTATTTGGCAACACAACCACACCACTACATTTAAAATGAAAAAATATCAAGCTAACATACCAGAGAGAGTATGAGAAACAGTGACACCTACCCTGTAACGGCACCAAACCTCTCAGAACACTATTCTCGTTGGTATTTTTAGCTCCACAGCATAAAATTTCTGTACCTTTAGCCCATTGTTTTTTTTTAAAGTGATCAGACAGCAGTTCTGCCAGGAACAGGAACAGTAACAGACAACTTTCTGAACAACAGGGAAAGTTTACAATATTTCTGTCTTTTTTCGACTGTGTCCTTGGAAAAGCATCACTTGGGAACTATGTTTGTGCTGTTTCAAATTTGCTCTGTTGCTCAGCCTCCTTTGTCTGGGCCAGATGTCTACGTGAAGGGAACAGATCTTCAAAAGCAGTTAATACCTCACAGCTTCGCTTGATGAAGGTGTAACATCTCTGAAAATCTGTCCTCCTCTGTCTCCTGATTTAACTAATATTGCATATAACAAAGTAACAAATACAAATATTATGTGAGTCAGAAGATATTCATACCTGCAAAAGGCCTGCCAGCGTGACCAGGTGCATCCTAGAGACTCTCCATTTCTTCTTCATCCCTGCCCCAGATGGAGTGAAGTGTCACAGCTTACAAGAACCAGGCAGAGAACTTGGAAGAAATCCTGTACCAGATCCTTCACGACACAGCAGGTTTTTCTAAGTGAGGCACCTATTAGGAAATGGATCAGTAAGAAAGAAAACTATCAAAACTCACATGTCAGCCAGCAAGATCTTGTTCATGCTTTAAGAAATAAATTTGGAACTATTTAGAGTATAAATTTTTTTCTTTAAGGGCTCTTAAAGGTTTTAAGTATTCTTCCAGCACCACAGAGAAACCAACAATTAGCTTTTCTCAACCAGCGTGTACTTCTGAGCACTGGAAAAAAAAAATCAAGAAGCAGCCTCCACAGCGGAGGCAAAGTTTACCCTTCTCCCTGTGAACCAAAGTTCATGTTCAGCTACCCAGCCTGCAAGTGGCTGTAGACTCCTGTAAATGTTCAGAAAAACGCAGGCATCTATTTGGGGGAATTTACTATTAGACCGACTAAGCAATTCTTAAACTTGTATACTTTGTGGAACAATTCCTTCATTCAAACTGCCTTTATTACTTTCATCCAGCTAAACCAACTTTTAGAACAAAGCTACAGCCACAGACAGTTTCACTGCTAAATAAAACATGACAGAATACGTAGGTGTACTTTTTGAAAGCTTTTTTAAGTATCTTTAAAGGTCGCAACAGGATCAGTGGGAAGCAACACAAAGCACCAGTGAAGTTTGCTTGGGCGAATTCATCATTGCTTGGCAAACTAAACACTTTCCTCGGGAAAATTTTTGTCCTTTGGAGTTCTTGATTTAAACATGCTCAGTTGATGCAGCTTCTTCATAAGTCTCTCTTTCTTAAAAGCACCTCTGGCAAAAAGCAGAGGATAAAGGCAGGGCAGAGCCAAGTAACCACGGATCCACAGGCAGGTGACGCCTGCATGCAACAGCCCAGTGGCACCGAGAGGAGCCAAGGACAGAACAAAGATGAACAAAACTTTGCAATGTCTTCAGGCAGCCACGATTTGGAGGAGGGCCCACTTTATAGCAAAGATAAAGAACACCAGGAGAGCTGTATTGCCAGCTTGCCTGTGTTCCGACGTAATCTGTGCAGCTTTTCCAGGGAAGCCTCCCCATCCCCAACACAAACACATAACTACCCACCTGGAGACTCCAACCTCGCTCTCCTCCTTCCAGGCAGCAATCACCCTCCTGTCTGCTCCTTTGTTCTTAAATACTCTTCCTCACAATTAGACTCCTAATTCCTCCCTCCTGTGCCGCCGGGCAGCCTGGCTCACCCCCACCCTCTAAAGGCCAGTAACATTAACCCACGATATGCTGCAACAGGATGGTGTCTATCTGGGGCCACCACTGCTTGAACACTGAGTGCAGGGTAGAAAGATGAGACAGACCAGGTGAAAGCCCTAATTATTCACAGTCGTGAATATTGAGTAATAACCAGAACCTTGGATCTCTTCCTAAGAATGAAGCTTATGGGAAAAGGAATCAAATACTGGAGATGTCTTAAGTGTGTTACATAACTTGTGTAAATCCATGTAGGTGGAGGAGAGCTTTCTAATTTGGACATCTGTGGAGCCAGGGTTTGTTTGCAGGCTCAAGCACCTTGCTAGCAGAGGAGACATCACTGGAGAGCAGTACCTGGATTTATGCCAGCAGCCACACTGTGGTGTCCATCCAGTGCGCTGAGGATTCACCCAGACCACACAGTTCCTGGCTGTTTGCCGTGCAGTGTCTGAGTCTGTGTACTTCTGAAAACACACTCCAGAAAGTAGGGGTGCCACGTTAGAGGAACTCGGGCTCCCGGTGGTGCAGGATCTCAGGGCTGTCCTCGCTGCTGTCTCTGTAGCAGCATCTCGCGGGGATCTGGAGGGGTAAAATGTCACCTTCGTGTTCATCAGGGGTAATTTTGAAGTCAGATGCAAAACACAAGAGTCCTGAGAGACCCTGGCACGTCCGGTGTGCTCTTGGAGATGAGATAGGAATTTGCTTTCTGTCAACAGTCTCCTGCAGAGCAACTTGCAGGTCTACAGAAAGTCCCCTCTCCTGGCTGCTGCCTCTAGTGACCTCTGCAGAGGGGCTGGGTACCCCACCGCCACCAGGTCCTTTTGAGGACACCTGGTTCTGCCGAGCAGAACTGCAGAGATTAGGTGGGACAAAGAGCAGAGGCAAAAGCAGAAAGGGAAGAGTTTACGTGGCTTAGCTGGGTGTGAATACCAAAGAGGCTGAACCTGAACATCAACCTATTTCCTTCCAAGAATGTATTTCTTGGCCACACACTGATCAGTTAATCCTCTTTTTCATTCTCCTCCCTTCAGTAAAACTCCCGAGTTATTGCAGGTGATATCCAGGGACACAATATTCATGGTTCCTCTGTAGTATGTTTTACTGCTCCCAATAAAACTTCTACAAAGTTTACAGACTGAGCTTGAATTGTGCCTTTACTGGAAGCAGATTGAACTCCTTGGTTCTGCATTTTTATCCCATAAGACGAAGATTATCCTCCAAACTATCTGAATGACAAATGAACATCTTGCATCATTTCTCTTCCTTCTCCTTCTCGTAATTTCTCTCTTATTTTTCTTTCTTGATGTCCCGAGCCTTGCTTTTTATATGTCTTTCAAAGTTCAGCATATGCATATACCTCAGTATGGGCCTATCTTGAATTGCTAATATCACACCCTATACATGGTTTCCATCTTGCTGGAGTGAATGTGGTTTAAGAACAGAATTCATTTTTCTGAGATGTCATGTATCATAAGATATGCAAATTGTCTCTGATTGGGAAGAAGATATTATTTTTCTCATCAAATACATATGCTTTGTGTAAGCTGCTTGTTAGAACAATGTTCAACAAACATTTGATTTTTAAAGGCTAGAATATTTCAAAAAAATGAGTTTTGCTTTTGAGTTCTTCATCTATAAGAAGAAAAATGAAAGTGCTACACACTGTGTTCTGTTATCAGGACTAAACACAACTAATAAGAAGGGTCTGAGGGAAGACAAGGAATGGAGACTGCCGAGTCTGTCTGTACAGTGGTGGGTTTGTCCTTTTTTAATTTTGACCTGTGTGGTAGAGTGGGGTGGGAGGGAAAATGTACAGCGATGGTGCCAACCCCGGTGCCAGCGCTAAGAGGAGGGAGGGGCCGCTGTTGGCGTGGGGTGGCTCTGTGCAGGCTCTGTGATATCCATCGGATTTAGCCAATCTGTTCCTGCAGATGTCAGTTTTATGCATGATTTACCTGGCTTGACGTGGCTGCTGCGCCGGCGCCAGCGCTGAGCGCGCGGGTTGGAAAGCCGTGGTGCCCCGCAGCTGCCAGGGCTGCCCAGAACACCACCCCAGCCCTCTGCTGCCCCACAGAAGGGAGGATAAGGCCTCTGTGAGTTTGGTCTGATTTGCTTTGGGGTATTCCCTGGGCTTTTCTATTTAGCTCTGAATACTCACAGCAGACTTCACATGTTTTTTATTTTTTTTCCCTTCCCCAGATGGGCTTCTGTAAAAGATTACAAATAAACAAAGGAAAACAGACACAAAAAAAAATGTTTTTTGAGCCAGACTCTGAGACAGCACAACCACTTGTCCTCCCTCCATGAAGCACCAGCTATTAGAGATGTAATATTCCCACTATATCTCAGTTGTATTATAACAAGGCTGACTCTGAGTGAGTGTATGCAGCTGACCTTCTGTGAGCATTTTCAATGCACTTCAAAATATCATATTGTTTACCAGTTGTGGGAAAGTGTTCTTTCCTAAGCAGTACAAAGCAATCACAGTGGCTTTGGAGATTTTAAAGATTTCCTAAGGAGCTACTAGTGTCTGTAAGATGCCCTTGGGTCTTCTGTTTTGCACTGTGATTGTGCAGTGTTTTATTTCTGTCATAAAATGCATACAAAGGGAAAAAGAAAGAAGTAATCTTCTACAGCAGGAAACCAAATTACAGGACTCTCTTATAATAAGAAGAGATTTTCCCCAAAGTGACACAGTGGGACATTAAGGCTTTGAATTTGATCCTACCTAAATGAACAGGAAAAATTTCCACTGACTTTAGTGGTAGAGGATCAAACTCCATAGGAGCTATTTGAAATGTTACATAGGTGATTTATGAGTATGGTTTTATATACGTTCATTATGGGCTTTTATCCCTCCCCCACCTCTGGAAATACTGTGAAATATTATCAGATTCTGTGATAACAGCTGTGTGGTGACACAGCAAAGGAATCTCTATGAACAGCATCTCATTTGAGATGTTTACTCAGATAAGTTTGATATTAATATGGATTCACAAATAAGAATTTTTTATCTCTACTCCTGGCAATTGTACACACTAAAGCATTTATAACATTCCTGCAATCAGCAAATAAAATACTACACCTCAGCGCCAACGGTGTGTTGGTACATTTAGGGTCCAAGCATTATCAGTAATTTGTGTTTCAAATGGTTTCCTATCTTATCTACCTTTTAGCAGTACTTCCACAAAAGAAAGAATAAAAACAGTGTGAAAGCAGAGTTTCAGACAAGGAATCTCTGGCATCTTAAAACCTTGAATTCTCTTTGGAGAAAGAAAATGTATGAATCTGTAAATTTAATGCTATGTGCGCCCTACTTATTGGTGTGACACATTTAGAAATTTGGCTTCTGTGGCCAGTTTGACAGAGGTCAGTATTTCCTGTTTCACCACTCCACAGATACTGTGTGGAATCCTTAGAACTGAGCTCAACTTGAGAGGAAATAGCAATTTAACAATTATTATTTTAAGTATGAAAATGAGTATATTTTAATGTAACACAATATCAATCAAAGTGGTTGTAATCCACCTAACTCTACTTTTTTATTCATACTAAAATGTGAAGTTTCTTTCAAACCACCTGCCTCTGGGTTATACTTAGAAGTATATTGGAGGGAAGGAAGTACATCTTATGAGGTCCAGTATTCCTATTTTATTCCAGTTAACTCGATGTCCTGAAAGGATTTGGATTTGCCTTGATGCTTCCTTAGCAATAGGATACTTGGTGAGTTGCCAAACCAGAGTTCAGCTCCTTGGGTTGCTTTGGAAAAGCAAAACTGTTTCATTGCAAGGTCTGATACAGTGGCTGCTTATGTCCATTCACTGCAACAGACTTCAGGAAATGTTTAGCAGAGAGTCAGAAAATTACATGAGAACGATCATACATTGCTAAATGTTGAAAGAAGGAATGAGCTAAAACTGAGCTAAGGGCTTGATTTGAGAGATTCTTACAGAATAAGGTCATCTTCAAATAAAAATTGTCAAGAAAACATCTTCTAACTTTGTGACAGTTGCTAAAGTCATTAGAGTAACTTTGCATTTCTTAAAGAAAGAACTTTTAGTTTACAGATGTATAGAATAGTAGTATGGGTTACATATGGTAGCTTCAGGACAACAATTGATGAAGGTAACTGACCTTTGAAAGAAAAGAAAACAAACAAAAAAAAACATTTAAAAAGTAGTTTCTTGAGCATCCAAAGAGGATAATGATTTTGTAATTCATTTTCTTATCAAAACCCTTGCTAATACTTACATTCCTGTGTTGCTTGCATGCGGACAAGCCAGTCCAGGCTGCCTAAACCTGAGCTGAGCCCTCCCAAACCATAAGCATTGCAGGAAAACCCAGTAAGATCCCTAATGAAAGTAGCTGCCGCTGCTGTCTGACTGCTGGCAGTTGTGTTTAACCCTCACCTCTGCTTTCTGCTGCTGCCTTTACACGGCTGTGTGGACACCACTGCCCAGCTGGGTGCTGGGCTCTCAGGTTTTTCTCTCTCCTACTCACCAGTATTTCAGCTCAATGCTTTGAATCACCATTTATGAGATCCTGTGTTGTTTTAAAAAGAAACTACAAGCTGTGCCTGCACATAAGCTAATGTGCTGTGATGTTTTGCTGCTCCCAGATGGGATGTCTTGTCTCCTCTGCCTTTCCCACCCCTGTGGGGCTTCTTCTCTCCTGCCAGCTCTGCCCTCTCTGAGCTTGTCCGTGAGCCCAAGCACTTGTATCACTTCACAGGAACGTATCTTTCTGGTGGGTGCATTTCCACCACGTTGTGCAGTTGAATTAACTCACAGAGGGGTCTGATCACAGTATCACAAGGTTGGAAAGGACCTCTGAGATCATCAAGTCCAACCTATAACCCAACACTAACACCAACACTAACACCAACCATCATCTAAACCATGGCACTCAGTGCCTCATCCAGTCTCCCCTTAAACACCTCCAGGGTCGGTGACTCCACCACCTTCCTGGGCAGCCCATTCCAATGACCAATCACCCTTTCAGTGAAGAAATTTTTCCTCATATCAAGTCTAAACTTTCCCTGACCAAGCTTTAGTCCCTGCCCTCTGGTTCTGCCACTGGTCACTTGAGAGAAGAGACCAATCCCTGCCCGACTACAACCTCCTTTTAGGGAGTTGTAGAGAGCAATGAGGTCTCCCCTGAGCCTCCTCTTCTCCAGGCTAAACAGCCCCAACTCCCTCAGTCGCTCCTCGTAGGGCTTGTGCTCCAGCCCCTTCCCCATCTTCGTTGCCCTCCTCTGAACACATTCCAATATCCTGACATCTTTCCCAAACTGGGGGGCCCAGAACTGGACACAATATTCAAGGTGAGGCCTGACCAGTGCTGAGTACAGGGGGACGATAACTTCTCTGGTCCTGCTGGCCACACTATTCCTGATGCAGGCCAGGATGCCATTGGCCTTCTTGGCCACCTGGGCTCACTGCTGGCTCATGCTGAGCTTCCTGTCCACCAGCACTCCCTGGTCCCTTTCTGCCTGACTCCTCTCCAGCCACTCTGTCCCCAGTCTGTAGCTCTGCATGGGATTGTTGTGTCCAAAATGAAGTACCCGACATTTGGACTCATTAAACATCATCCCATTAGAATCAGCCCAGCTCTCCAGTCTGTCCAGGTCCCTCTGTAGGGCCATCCTACCCTCTAGCAGATCAACCCTTCCTCCCAGCTTGGTATCATCTGCAAATTTGCTGATGGGCAACAAAATACCCAGCTGGAGCACGGAACAGGGAGCAGAGGGTTGGAAGAGTGAAGCCTCCCCTTTCCAGTGGCAATAAGCTCTTATGTCAGCTCACCGCCTCGTGTAAATGCACCCACGGGCATCTAATTGGCGCTGTAGTGCCTTTCAGTCCACTCCTCTCTAAAGCAGTGTTTTGTGAGGGTCAGAACCAGAGAGCAGGCTAAGAATGATTCCCTTAGACTAAAGCTGCCAGGAGGCAGAAGCAGCACACCCCAAGCGCAGCCACTCGGGGCTGCTTTCAGCAAGAGTTCCCTGTTTGGTATCATTACTGTCACACACTCGTCTGCAGATACCTCAGCTGTATTCCTCAGGGAACACAGCAGAAGCTCACACTATTATTTTCATCAAAACCACAGACTGAGTACAGAATGACACAGCTTCTTAAGCAGAGCAGTGGCTACGGCGCTTCCCCAAAATGCAGAAGAGATGTCCCAATCCTGATGCCATTCAATAATTTAATCAGCTGCATGGCAGTGTATAGCCTGCCCTCCACTTGGTTATTACAGCTCCATGTCCTAGCTTAGTCCTGAACGTGAATCTCTGCTTCAGGGGAGTGATTATACAGTTTACATGAACATCAAGCTGGACCTTGAGACAAGGACTACACCGCAAGGTCCATTGCTCTTTAGCATCCAAACATTCAAAAGCTTCTTTTGTTTTTTTCACCCCTCCCCCAGTTTACTTTTAAGCACTTCAGGAGAGTGGAGCAGCTTGAGAGAGACAATAGGTGCCTTCATCTTTCCTACTCTGTAGGCTGGTACGGGCTGCCCAGAGGCAGGTTTGGGTTTTGTCAGGCAAAGTTGGGCATTCAACACGTTTCTTTCACCTCAGGCAAGTGCTCTCCATTATAAGCAATGAATAAGAAGAGCTATGTAACCATCTACTCTGAAAGAGAACAGATTGTAGTTGTATTTTATGTGAATTGCCAGAGCACTGCTGGAAGTGTGAGGTCATGATGGACTCGAGGGAAGCTATATCTCTGTGAGACTGAGGAACTTTCTGCAGCCAGTCCTGGTGTGAAAGGAGAAAGGGAAAAGGTTATAAAAGTTGTACGTTTCCACATGGTTTTGTATGGCAAATATCTTGATGAAATGCCTGCAATAGTTTCTGGAAAGCTATTGCATTCAGGTACTTTATTAACAACTGCAGCTTTGATTGCTTGAGATGTTTGCTGTTCAGTAAGGCAAAGCTGTAAATCACTGTTTAAGCCCCTGAAAATGAAGTGATCGTTAAGTAATTAAGAGCATAGTACTCACAGTGACACCTCATCCTCGGAGACATCAGAAGAGTAACTGTCTTACACCAAGTAACATCGCCTTTATTATTGTGGAGATCTCAGGGAAAGAGTTGACCTTTTTTTATTAAGCATATCTTAGATTCAAATCTTCAGCAATGCAAACTGTGAATACTATGTTCACAAGAAGTTTGATGGCTTGGAATCCAAAGAGCTTTTATCTAGGGTTTTTTTTAAGAACACAGTCTATCAGTGGAAGTTTGCTGAATTATACCACGGATCTTACCTAGAAATGTTCAAAAAGCAGTCTTTTGAATACATATGGCACAGAAGTAGGAAGAGTAGTCAATCAGTCAATAAGATTGGCTTGGACTAAGCTTTCTGAAAAAAAAAAGCATTGTTTCAGTTTGAGATCTGACTTATCAGAGGGGACCAGGGGCTGTTTCCAAACGAGTGCTCTGATATGTGTTAGACACCGTAAGACCTAAGTTAAAGAAAAAAAATTAGCCTGAGAACAGAATTTAAAACTGAAACCAGAATCAAAACTAAGAGATTAGATATCTAAAGTTCCTAAGAATAATCTAGAAAAATTTTGCATTTTGTGAGGCATTACTAGGAGGTAGCTATTAGGAAATGCCTAAATATATAACCGATTGGAAGTCTCAGTCCTCTCTGGAGATTAAGAGCCAGGCTGAATCAGGTTGGAAAAAAAGGCACTCCCATTCCCTCCAGGCTCCACAGTCTGCAGTGTATTCCCGAGGGGGGAAATCAAAAGTTTAAGAAGTTAAGCTTTGCATAAGTCTCAACTTCAGTGCAAAAGCCTAGCATAAGTATCATGAGTCAATTCCCTGCCCTAGGTAAACAGATAAAACATGTGTTTTTCACCTCAGAGAACATTTCAGAGAGGCAGTACTTGCACAGCTGTGGGCTCACTGCATGGCAAAGGATGCAGGAGTTCAGGAGTCAGAAAGAATTAGCAGGATGGGATAGAAAACTCAGGCTGTGGCAGAGTTTCCTTCAGGGAGCAGGAAACCTGTGTTCACATGTATGCACAGAAGGCAATTTGTGCATCCCTCTTCGTTATGATAATTGGATGCAGAAAGATAGCAATGTTGGGGGTTGATGCAGAGGATTCATTGTCTCTGCTGAGCCCCTCTGTCTCTGAGCACCCCTTCGGGTCATGCATCACCTCGTTAACTATGGAGACCTGGATTTGGACCAAGAGGGTGCTTTGACTCAGATCAGCCTACAGGTTCATTTCTAGGTCGGAGGTCCAGACATGAGGCATATCTGAAACACAAACTTCATCTTCTGGAAGCTCTCCTACAGCTAAGGATGCATCCCCATCCCTTGGCCAGTGGCTCCCACACTAAGGGCAGAAGACAACTGGTGCTCAGCAGGTCACAGTAAGCCCAGCTCAAAGGGGTCGTGGTGGATGGCTCTCCTGGGATCACAGGGTCGTGCTGCAGCTCTTTTTCTGATACTCCAGATTTATTCCCTGGCACATACAATCTTTTATAATGCATTTCAGTCCACAAGTGCTGGAAAGGGTATAAAAGTATGGTGAGGTTTTTTCTTTTCCTTTTTGTTTTTCACTTTAGGATGTCTTCTTTAAGTATATGGTGTTCTCTACCTTTTTTGAAATGGAAGTTTCAGGACTCATCTGTGCATATTTGAAGATATATCAGAAAAGCAAAGATTTAGCTGGGAGCTTGTTTTCAGCTGTCCTTCAAAATTTTTAGTAAGGTTCAATTTCATGTATTCATAACAATTTTATTTATTTCCTATTGAGTGACAGGCTGGAGACAGAAACATCTTTGAAGAACTGGGTTTTCATTGGATGTGAATGTAGGTCATTTTTTGTTTTGGGTTTCTCAGGCAGTGCCTAAAATTCAGACTGTTTTAAAGCAAATTTCTTATGTTATCATGATAAGATTGCAAGAGAACAAATGTTATTGAGGTAATTTCTGTTATCAACAACACAGATTTTTCCAGCAGGAAATGTACCTCTAGTGTGTGCTGCAATTCTGGAGCTGCACAAGTCAAAGGCACTGTTTCCAATACATGGAACATGGATGGTACAGGAAAAGAAAAGGACAGAAAAAATTTAAAGTAACTATCTAAAGCTGCAAAAAGTAAACAGTAATGGAACTGTAGTTACTTTCTCCTTATCTCCAATTGAATCAATGTCTGGTCTTGTTAGGCAAAGAAAAAAAATGCACCTGTCTTTAATAAGGTGAAATACTTCATCAGAAACAATTCTCTTGGTATTTTGGAATTGGTTTAGAGGTTTTTTTATGCAATGGGTTGCTTCATTTCATTTCTGGCATGAGAATCTCTCTCCCTTTGTGGATTTTTCAGCTGCTTGAGAAGAAGATGATAAATCTGATCTATGTGAGAAAAACTTTTTCAATGAAGCAAATTGACAATTTCCTCTGATTCCAAATGGAATGAATGAACACCACAGAGATGACAAGCCAAAACAAACAAAAAAGGTTCCATTTTTTTTAAGCCTTGTGTTAACTTTCCTTGGGAAATAAAGGACTCTATGGAAAACATATTAGGATCAGCAGGCAGCTTCATGCCCAAAGTAGGGAGGAAATACTTAGAAGACTTTCAATTAGACTGAACCTTTAGGATTATTCCTGCATATAATTGGACTCTGGAAATCCAGGTGTTAAAGTCCTCCTCATTATAGTGAAAGCAATGAAATAATTTTTTCTTAGAGCACATCTTCACTGACGGCATAGAGGAACTTTAAAATCTGCCTCTGAGTCTCTTTTACATTCCTTACAGTTTCTCTTTGAACCTCCTACTCCTTCTCTTCCACAGATTTCTCTCCACTACAGATTTGATCCATGCTTTTCTCTGCACCTCAAGTCTGCAGGCCTGGGGTAGATACTTTGCTTTTCATCTTTGTCATTGGCACAGAAGCTCTTTGGATAAATGAACAAACCCCCAAAATACCCAGTTATCAAACTAAATATTACATCAAGTTGTGGACAGGCTTTGGCTGAAGTGGCTTAACTGGTTGAAATGTTTGCCTCTTGTCCATATGGGCACTGAAAATTCTCTACAAAAATTCCAAATATGTAAACTAGGGAAGCAGTATAAATGTTAGTTTTGTCCATTAGGTTGTACAACATAGAACAGCAAGTTTTTCTTTTTATCCCCATTCATTTAGCAGCAAGATTACTGCAGCTTATTATGCCTCATTATGTGTTTAGCAAAATCAGCAAACAAGTTCAGCAACTGAATAACTAAAGAGGATCCCACACATGTTAAACTGAACAGGAGTCGGAAGTAAAGAAATACGAGATAAAAATCTCTGTAGGAAAAAGCAGTTCTCAGTAAAGTTCACCTCTGATCCTTGGTCATGCAGACACTTGGACCATCTGAGTGAGGGAGGTGCTGTTCAGTAGGGTAATTGTTGGAGTAAAGATTTAAGAGCTGCCTAGATCTTAGGTATATTTTGCTAAAAAATCTGTGTATGGGCAGATGTGTCTCTTGAGAAGCCAAGAGGGCTGCAGCAGCACAGGGCTGGGAGAGGGACACCTTGGTAGCCTCAGTGGTTCTCTTCTGCTTCAGTACACTCCCTCAAGATGCTAAAAGGTCTCCTGAAAAGAGGAAATGAGTGGCTAAGAGGAGGACTTCTGAGAGCAGCCATCACTCCTCCTTGCATAGTGGAAGTGATCTGAGATCTCTGTTCTGTCCACTGGTGATGCAAGTGCTGCACATCTACCCATACTCATATCCTCTGAGTGCCTGTGGGCAAGTTTTGGTTTCATTCAAGCAATTCCTTATACAATGAACAATTTCTTCCTTTTTGCAATTCAAGTTGTTTCATAGATACTTTAAACATCAACATTTCACCCTTTTGAAGACAATATTTAGACATATTATCTCCAGAGAAATATAAACAAGGGCAAAAAGGAAACAGTAAAGATCTGTAGGTTGAATTTTGCTCTGAACTGACCTTTGTTTTATGCTGGAGAAAACTTTAGCCAAAATCAAATGCCAAATTAATTTCTTCCTTCCTCAGCTCCATTATCTGTACAACAGGAATATCAGTCCACAACTGATGATTACAATCATTTTTCTGCTCTTAGGAAATCTTCCAATGTAAATATTAAAAATGTTTGAGCAGTGCCAATCTCTAAAAGTTGATGGAAGGCCTTACTGGCTAAGACGACTCCATTCCTTAATGGCACCCCCAAGTGCTCACAGCCATTCAGCAGGAGAGGCTGCAAAATCAAATGTGCCCACACATCAGAGGTTGAGGTCACTTCTGGAGTGTCCTGTCTCCCTCTGCACTGCATTGATCAGGTGTGCAGGGCTGCAGGTATCGTGCCACAGTTTGGTAAGTGCTCTTTTAGACTCTTCTAGGTTTTTTTGCTTCACAGGACCTTTCAGAACTTTGAGGAGCATCTGACCTGCATCACCACTTTTCCTCAGAGGAAATAACATTAGTGCTCTCCCTACTAAAAGCCTCAGGATTGAATGGAATCTCCATGCCCAGAACCCATGTATTTCTGCAGCTTTGAGGAGGACATCAGCCAGGGGCCTAGGTGGCTTTTTCATGGGGTAAACAAATGTAACTGGGGCAGCCATACCACCACAGACTATGGTCAGGACTGTCCTTGGCCTACTGCACCTTGATTTGTCCTTTTTTTCAGGTATTTTTATTCAGTTGCTGAGGAGTCCTGCCATCGAATACATCCCCATACTTCTCCCCAGCTTTCCCATCACCAGTAGGAGCACAGGCCATGTGCAGATCAGTTGCCACTTGAGGAGCCCATGATGCACCAGCTCGTTTGGTGCTGATGAATGCACTCAGCACGATGCCCAGCATCTTCTTTGGCAGGGGAAGAAATCTTGGGTCACATCTGTACCAGGGTTTGGTGGAGGAGAGCCCTCAGCCAGCAATACGTGCCCCAGCAGCTGGTGTGCAGGTGGGCATTCATGGAGCATCTGGCATGGAAATAACTGTCTAATTCTACAAACTGGAAGGGGGGAGATTTAGATTAGATATTAGGAAGAAATTCTTCATGATGAGGGTGGAGAGGCCCTGGCACAGGTTGCCCAGGGAGGTTGTGGGTGTCCCCTTCCTGCAGATGTTCAAGGCCAGGCTGGATGGAGTCTTAAGCAGCCTGGTCTGGTGGGAGGTGTGCCTGCCCATGGCAGGGGGGGTGGAATTGGATGATCTTTAAGGTCCCTTCCAACACAAACCATTCTGATTCTATTATTATAACTCACCCCTTACCTTGTCAGCTGCAAAGGCCACATTCTGTCCTCAACTCTAGTCTGGAAACATCCAGGGGTGATGTGTCTGGTGTGGCACGAGCAGGCAATGAGCAGTGGTACCCAGGCAGTAACACAAAAAAGGGAGCAGGTTGCCAGCATTCAACAGCTGGATCTGGCAGTGGTGTTCAGGCACTTGCTGGGACCTAAAAGGAGATTTCTTGGGAGCTTGTGTGGCTGGAAAAGATGGGTCTGGCAAGCCTTTGATCTCCCATGGTACTTTCTGACAGGGTGGAGAAACTTTTCTTTTAGGAGAACTCAACATGTACGTTAGGCCCTGGCAGAGGCAGCCCAGGGGGGTGGTGGAGTTGCCATCCCTGGAGGGTGTTTAAAATGGGTAGATGAGTTTCTTAGGGACATGGTTTAGTAGTGGAAAGGTGAAATTGGATTCAGTGATCTCAGAGGTCTTTTCCAACCAGGTGATTCTATGACTCTATGATCTATGATCCTATGCCCTCATGTGCTCCTCTTGGCTGAAAAGTGTGAACAATCTCTGCCGAGGCCATGGATGCCCTCACAGGTCAGGACAGGTCCTTCATCTTAATGGTGTTAAGAATCTGTGGTTGTGTAGAAACTACAGAGGACTCTTGTTTACTTTAGGAAAATCAGTACATCGGTGCTCTTTTAAAATGTAAAGCACACACTAGAAGCCACGGTGGATCTGTAGAAAATCTGATAAAATTGATTATTGCATTATTGTCAGATTATTTGTGGTGAAAATTGTAGCTTTTCCTCCTCTAATTTCCATATGGTAAAAGCTCCTCAAGTTTTCAGAAAGTAGGTGGGAATTTTCTTTACTGTATCTTCATTTTTGATGTGTCTTGATCCTGCAATGCTGTGTTGAGTGTAAGGTGGATGATGTTTATCAGTAATACTTTCTAAATTCTCTAGGACTGCCGTCTCATCTTGCATAGCACAGCAGATGGGAGAGAGAACAGAGTGAGGCAGCATCCAGTAACATCCTTTGGATGGCTGGACTGGCAGATTGCAGGAAACTGTGGTGATGGTACCTGCCAAGTCACTAATCAGTCTGAATCAATTAATTGTCAAACTGGCACACAACTCCAAACAGGAAGCTCCGTGTCTCATTCCGGTTGGTCTTCTTTGTTTTTCTATTTTTATCAATCCAATGTCACATTTATTAAAAAAAAAAATAGCTTCAGTCTTTTGTATGGACGTTCATCATTTTGTTTACTGACATGTTGAGCATCCATATTTCTTGTAACACTGTAGATAATGCATCAAAGCCAGTACAGCCTGATTTTGCTGGTGTTTAATGTTTTCTGGATAACAAACTGTTTTCAGAAAGTGAAAATATTATTCAAGGGAAGATATGTTTAAGATATCAGAAGTAAAAGCATCAATGACAATACTGGAAAAGAAAATATGTTTTATTTCTTCATTAGCAACATCCTCGAGCTAGTACACTTAGAAGTTTTATTCTGTATTTTTGCCTATCTCTTTTTCCAACAGGAATATCACTGTTGGCTTCACATAAATGACCTTGTTTATGTCTCATATTTATTCATAGCACCAAGCTTCGATATAGTGTAAAATGCAATATACACAGGAATAACAGCATTTAAATTAAATATGGTCTGTAGCAGAGGCAGCTCTTTCCTTGGGGATACTGGGGTCTATCCCCACTAACCTTATTTGTATTTGTAAAATCTTATTTCCTCCAAGGCAGAGGGTGTGCCAGCCCCACACTGGCAATGGGGCAGTAGATCCACACAGCGCAGCAGATGGACACTGTGCAGCCTTTCTGGACATCCCCACCACCTAGGAAACATTACAGCTGCCCTATATCTAGATATTGTTTTATTCCAGCTTGTTTTTACACCATATCTACCTCTCCCTCATCTCCCTGCCTGCCCAAATACCTTTAAAGACATGAGGCTCCCACCTCAACGGAAGCAGTGTTTAAGAGCACAGTGAGAACACCCCATGTCTTCACACCCACTGTCACAAAATCTGACTTAACATTTATTAAATCTGCTGTGTTATGGACAGAATTTTCCTGCCTGGCTACACCAGCACTCAGAAATCCACCACATCCCCACTAGTTTTGGGGTAAAATGTAGTGCTCTTCGTAAGTGGGTTGGGAGCTGCAACGTGATCTCTATGCAAAGAACTGCTCTTCAATGGACTCGCTCAAGAAAAAGTTCATTTTTCACAAGTGTAATAACTTTCTTGAAGATGTGTTTTTGTCAGAGTGTGGAAGACACGAAACACTTGTAGACGTGGGGGTCTGGCCTGAAGGAAGCAGGTGTTCCCTTCCAGTGCCACGTTGCCTTCAACGGTCTCAAGACATATGTCATCGTGCATGGAAGGGTAGTTTGAGCTGGAGCAAAACTGAATATGTAACTAGACAAGTCTGTAGCAAATGAAAGAGTTGCAAATGTTTCAGAAAATAAATTAATTTGAAATACTGCAGCCTGTGCAGCATCCAGGAGAATCTCATAGCCTAAGGTGGTCCCACAGGTTCAACACTGAGTGGCAAGTGCCAGATACATCCTCAAGTGATGAAGGACTCTGGGTCTTGCCAGGTGCAGACCTTCATTGTTAATACCAGATCTTTGCATCAGATTTGAGCTGGTGTCTCTAATGCCTCTCAAAGTAACTGGTGCACAAAACATGGATTTTGTGTCAGTGTTGTGACGCTGAAGGAAAATAAGTATTGGAAGTCTCAACATCCAGTGATAAAGATGAGCACGGTGTCTCCTCATACAAAAAAAATCCTGAACACATTTGAATCAGCTGAGTGGTTTCGAACCAGATGTGGCCCTTCAGGACATGGTTTAGTAGGCACAGTGGGGCTGAGCTGACAGTTGGGTTTGATGATCTTAGAGGTCTTTTCCAACTTTAATTATTCTATGAAACCAGGCTAGTTCTTTGCATCATGTGGCCACAGTGGCTCTAACCTGGTAGCACAAGCCCTGCCAGACAATGGCTGAGTGGGGATCTGTAATACCCATGAACTCAGCCTTCTCCTGAACTGCAAAAATTACTCCCACTCGTGTCAGAATGCTTTGGGGCAATATTCAGCCTGGATCTAGCAAGCCCAAGCACTGTGGAGATCAAATGGCCAAAAGCAAGAATAAGAGCTGACTTGACTTCTACTGTGTCCAGTTCTGGGCCCCCCAGTTTGGGAAAGAATGCTGGAGTGTGTCCAGAGGAGGGCAACGAAGACGGGGAAGGGGCTGGAGCACAAGCCCTATGAGGAGCGACTGAGGGAGCTGGGGCTGTTTAGTCTGGAGAAGAGGAGGCTCAGGGGGGACCTCATTGCTCTCTACAACTCCCTAAAAGGAGGTTGTAGTGGGGCAGGGGTTGGTCTCTTCTCTCAGGTGACCAGGGACAGAACTGGAGGGCAGGGACTAAAGCTTGGTCAGGGAAAGTTTAGGCTTGATGTGAGGAAAAAGTTCTTCACTGAAAGGGTGATTGACCATTGGAATGGGCTGCCCAGGGAGGGGGTGGAGTCACCGACCCTGGAGGTGTTTAAGGGGAGACTGGATGAGGCACTGAGTGCCATGGTTTAGATGATGATTGGTGTTGGTGTTAGTGTTGGGTTATAGGTTGGACTCGATGGTCTCGGAGGTCCTTTCCAACCGTATGATACTGTGATACTGTGACTTTCAGAAACACTCTGAAGACCAAGGGATAAAAGCACAAGCACACGGCTGTCACAGAGGTGATACCAGTCTCCATACAAAACTGGAGAACCTGAGCACACTACTTTTCCCAGAGCCAAACACTCTCATGCCCAAATATAGAACTGCCTATGAAACCTTA